>CAOKZL010001273.1:0-383116 GCA_948472985.1 Iguana delicatissima | reverse complement strand
TTTCTCCTCCTACCTCTTTCACTGTTTTTTTTCCCCATTGTCTATCTCCTTTGTGTTTGTTCATTACCCTTAAAATAATAATAAAAATTTATATAGCTGTCTTTCCTCTCATTTCCCTTCCCGCACCCCCGTTCCTCTAATAGCGTCTACTTCTCTGTTAAAACTGTGTTCCTCTGTGGTCAGAAGGTTTCTTTGTTAAACATCATATCAAGTGTCTTTATTGCTTGAGAGAGGGACACAATATTTGACAACTTGAGATTTGCAAGCAATTTATACCCCAGACTCTCAAAAATCAAGCTTCCAGACTCAAATCTTACTGCTGGGAGAAATTGTTTTGTTTTGTTTTTCAAAACTATTTTTATTGTTTTCATTTAAATTGTAATATAAATTAACAAACATAGTAACCCATATCGAAATCGCTGTTCGAACACACTCAGAAACATATTATGGTAGGATGTAATACAATAACATATCCATTGGAGAAATGATAGAAACAGATATTTCTCTATCTACATAACAATGACCCATATGACAAATTCTACAAAAAAAGAAGAAGAAAAATGGAGAGGAAAAAAGGGGAGGAAAGATGAGAAGATATGAGAAAACAAAATGAACAACAAAGAAAACAACAACTACCCCATTAAAAATTAACTTCTCATGCTGTTAGTGCCACAGATTGGACCAATTTCAAATCTTATTATATTCCCATAAAAGTTCCATTTAAGCAAGCCACAGTGAATACATGTCTCTTCACCACTTCCCCCACTGTATCGAGGTCCAGTCTTTGGTACCAACCATGATATCAGTGGAATTGGTCTAGAGTCAGCCACCTTGGGTATTGAAGTTGCTTCCTGCACCTTCAATATCAGTTAATAAACCTTCTGCCACTTAGGATCCATCTGTGCCTTCAGTGACAGGTGAATCTCCTTCAATCCCTACACTGAAAGAAATGTAGGGAAAGAAGAGGCACACTAATGGGTTTTCTGTTTCAGCAGATGCACAAGCCAAGCTGAAGAAGAAGAAAAAAAGCCAAGCACACTGATCTTCCTGTGACCTCTTCAATACTTATATTGGTCCCATCAGTATCATCTGCTGTTTCATTGGTTTCATTGCTGTTTCATTCACCTCCAGTACCTGTTTCAGCCTTGCATTCATTGCCTTTGATTCCTGAAATAGAAGTTGAGATGAGCCATCAACTCCAGCTGATCCTTCAGTACCAAGGATGTTTTGCACTGAGAATCCCCTAGAGCAGTGGTTCTCAACCTGTGGGTCCCCAGATGTTCATGGACTTCAGCTCCCAGAAGCCCTGAGCATTGACCATAGTGGCTGGGGCTTCTGGGAGCTGAAGTCCATGAACATCTGGGGACCCACAGGTTGAGAATCACTGCCCTAGAGTCTCTTATGTGCCAGCTCCACCTCCCATTCTAGGTTGCTGCAGACATCGTAGCAGAGATCTTTCTCCCTTTTACTGCAACTAGTCCTATGCTTCCTTACAGAGAGTATGGGCTCGCTGAGGACTCACCTTTCACTTCTGTATCTTATCTTGTTTGGTACCAACAGGAACACATGTGGAGGGAACCACCAAGGTCTTACTGATCCTACTTGTCATTGCATTGGGATTGGTTCCATTCCCATGGCTTTCAATATCATTTGTCATGGAAGTCAGTCAGTTGACATCACTCACAGTCCCATCATGTTCAGAATCCTTGTTTTCAAGGGCTTATGCTTGAAGGTCATTTCTGCAATCACAATCTCATACTCATCACTCTCAGACCCGGTCACCTGAATGTTGACAGTGACCCATTGATTTTTCCACCTCCTCCTCCTCCAGTCTCTCCACATCATGAGTCACTTCAGTGTTGTCATGCCCTGCTTCCAGGACCTAGGCATGGACTCTGACTCAGAGACTGAAACAGCAGAACCTGCTGAACAGGAGGAGACCTCCGTAGATAGAACAGGGGGCAGTGCCAGTCCCAGCAGAAAGCTTGTTCCTTCAGACACGGAAGATAACTTACTGATACCCACCTTCACCCAGTGTAGGCACCAAAGGGAACATCTACGCAGATCCCATTGAATTTATAACAACCAGCAGTTAATCAAGCACAAGCTGTGCTGATCTCTGAACCTGTAAAAGCTGAGCCATTTCCTTCCAGAACTTATTGGTGATTAACTGACCATATCTCCTGCCATACCTCTGCCTGTTTTTCTGTTGTGTCTCTGCCCGTTTCTCCTGCCGTGCCTCTGACTTGGGATTGTATTGATTGTCTTTGATTTATAGATATTGCTGAGAGTGCTGTTTGCTTCATGTTTGTGTAAGACTGTTTCCTTACTAGAGTAAAATAAGTAATCACTCTGTTGTAAGAACTGCTTGCCATGTGCCCCTAATCTTTATCAGCTGCCCTTTGGGCGACTGCCTAGACTGAGAGTGGACAGGTATCATCCATTGACAATTGTCTCAGGCCCTCCATCACCACTACCTTAGGCTACTGCAATGATCTCAAGACCTCCTCCATCTCCATTTCCTGTTACTGCCTTGCTCTTGACTGCATCTACTGCTACCTCGACTTTCTCACCATTGGTACTGTCAGTCCTCTCTCCAGTTCCTCTACAACAGGTAGCATCACATCCTTCTGTCTCTGATCCTCAGGCTCCACCATCATCGTCATCTGGATCTTCTGACTACTATTCTGACTCTTCCTCCCAGGGTTCTCCAAAGCCTTCTACAACTTCTCCTCCTATGGCAGTTGAGGATCCCACACAAGAGGTTTCCCTTGAGGACATTAAGCAGTTTCCCAGTATTATATTGTGCATAGCTAAATCAGTCAGCCTTGATGTCTCAACTCCACCAGTTCCAGTCTCTGATCTGGTCTTTCAGACTATGGACACCCAGGTGCCTTGTCCAGTGACAATTCCCTTTTTGCCAGCTTTACAAGAGGTCATCAAGCAAGCATGGGTGCAGCCAGCTTCTTTGCCACCCACACCCAGGCATTTGGAGGAGTTGTATAAGATCCATCAGCAGAATGTTGTCCGTCTGCTCACACCCCCTACACCAAATTCGGTTGTAGTGAAGGCATCAGCAACTAAGGATGGGAAAAAAAGATTCATTCTATTCCACCTGACAGGGAGGGCGAACACCTCAACATCTTCAGAAGAAGATTTTATTCTTCAGCTGCTCTCTCTACCAGGGTTGCCAACATACATGTATGACATACATGCATACATGTATGACTGCCTATCAAAGGTTCTTTTGGAACAATATGTTACAAGTCATCCTGCATTTGCCAGAGAAAAGAGGACAGCTACACTCCAGTTCTACCAAGAGGCTCAATTACTTCACAACAAATACAGTTGTCATACCACTCAACTGAGTTTGCAGCAAAGGTTATGGTGGGTGCAGTTGTGCTTCAATGGTACACTTGGCTTCTTTCAGCAGGACTAACAGAGGACACTAGTAAGCCCATAGAGGATTTCCCTTCTGATGGCCAAGCATTATTCCACTCTTCCACCAGTGATTCCGTAAAACATGTTTCCAAGGCCAGACTTACTGCAAAAAAAGATGGGCTTTGATTAACAGCACTTTCAGCAGTCCAGCCATATCTCACATTCCTCCTGAAGGAGACCAGGAAGTACTGCTCTAAATCTCCATCGAGACCATTGCACTCTTCTTCTCTACTGTCTTCATCAACTCACCACTCTTTCAAATAGTGTTGTTAGCAGTTTTCCAAAAAATGGACATCCACAACCAAGTCTCAATATTGGCAGGACACCACCTTTACCATACTTCTACCTAGCCAGAATCAATCAAGCCAGACCTATTCTGCCATTACACCACCTGGTGGAACATCACCACAGCCTCTTGGGTATTTACCATAGTTTGTGAGGGCTACACCATGAGTTCTCAAGTGCTCCATCCATAGGCACATTCCGTTCCACACAAGTGTCTTTGATTCTGTTCTAGAGTGGGTGCTGCCAAAGGGTCTCTAGGAGACACATTTCTCTTTCAGTGGACAGGCTGTGTATCTATTCCTGCCCTTTCTCCTTCTGGGGAAGATGATAGTTAAAATAACCATGGATCACTCTGATGCCATTCTAATTGTCCCTTTTGGTCCAGACAGTTGTGGTTTGGTGCACGCCTAGAGATGTCACATAGTTGCCATATTGCTCTTCCTTTCAGGCAAGACCTCCTGTCTCATTCTAGTGAGCACATTCTTTACCCAGACATCCTCCTGTTACGTGAGTCTTCATGGAGGATAACCCACAAGGCTCTCTCAGGTTGCAAACGGTGCTGCATGCTTCACATAGGGCTTGACAAGTCCTACCTACATAAATGGAAGAAGTTCTGTGAGTTCACAGGTATCAGATCAGAACCATCTTTCCCAGTAATGACACTGATAGTACTTCACTTCTTCTTGTCTCTTAAGGACAAAGGCTTATTCTTTTCAGTTAAAGTCTTTCCTGTGGCAGTAGTTGCCCACCAACCACTTGACTGCTCCTCACACATCTTTTTCATGGTGTAATAAAAAAATTCTTAAAGGAATTGGCTCACCTCTATCCATAAGTCTTTCCTCCCTTGCCTCCCTGGTCATTATTTTTGGTTTTGTCACAGTTGCTGCAACACCCCTTTGAATCATTCAGAACTGCAGATGAGAGCTTGTTGACCCTCAAAACTGTGTTTCTTCTTCTTGTGACATTGGCTCATTGTCACAAGGAATTAGCTGCAATGTGTTATGATGAGCTTTCTTGGTGTTCTATCATGACAAAGTGGTTCTACACCCCGATATTTTGTTTCTTCCAGAGGTGGACTCAAAAGTTCTATCTGTCACAGCATATCATATTACTGATCTTCTACTCTCAGCTTGCTATGCCTCTGGATAAGTCATTGAATTCCCTGAATGTGGCCTTTTACTTACAAAGAACTTTGGTGTTCTACCAATCTACCAATCTCTTTGTCTACTACAGTGGTCGGCATCAGGGCCACAAAGTGTCTGCCAAAAGTCTTTCAAAATGTGTTGTGTAGGCTATTCATATATCCTATGAACCTGCTGGGCAGCCAGTACTTACTTTTTTAAGAGCATATTCAATGAGAGTTGTCTCCACCTCAACTACTTTGCTACAGGGGATCCTGTAACCTGACTTGTTCAGGGCTGCCACCTGGTCACAACCCCTCCACATTTATTCAGCACCACAGACTTAATTGCAAAACCAAGAGGGATGCTTGCTTTGAATATGAAGTTGTCTTTTGTATTACAGTAGCCTCACCCTTCTTGCTCTGTTAAGCTTAGCAATAATCCATTGTGTGAGACATAGAGACCACAAAGAAGAAGAAAAAGAGGTTGCTTACTTGTAACTGTGGTTCTTTGAGCAGCCATCTGTGTCCCTACAGAATCTCATCCTACCTCCCTGTCTTTCAGTGGACTTTGAAACTGAGGGGAAGGTAGTGTCATGCCCCTGCCTCACAACCCAAAGAGGACTCTTCCCAACAGCTGCACCCTAGAGACGTGAGAGGAACAGTACTTACAGCAGCCAGTGAAAAAAAGAGAGCCCAGGCTTCTGGCAGTGTTTATATAGGAAGAGCTTGTTAATTAGGCCGCAGCTGAGTAGAACGCTGAGACTATAGAGCAGTGGTTCTCAACCTGTGGGTCCCCAGATGTTTTTGGACTTCAGCTCCCAGAAGCCTTGAACATTGACCATAGTGGCTGGGGCTTCTGGGAGCTGAAGTCCACGAGCATCTGGGGACCCACAGGTTGAGAACCACTGCTATAAAACCAGGGGTCAGAAAAGCTGCTGGAACCTACTGTCTCCATTGATGGTGATGGCCTTACTGGCCCCTGTATTCTTCATTTGTGTTCTTTGGACCTTGGCCTTTGCCTGGACTATAGGTTCTGCTTTTCGACACTCCCTTTCTAGGCTCTTGGTAAATTTGGACTCAGTTGCTCTAAGCTTGCTATGAACTTGGAGTGCTATAACAAGCACTGTTTGCTAGTTGTTGCTATCTGCCTAATTTACACAGCCGGAAAACCTTGGCAGGCTGCCAGTACAGAACAGGTAGCTTAGCAGGCTGGATCACACACAGAATGCAGGAGTGGGCAGGGTTCTTGCCAAGCTACTCAGCTCTGGAACATTCTGGGAGTGGGGTCTCTGCACAGGCAGGAAACTCATTATGTGAGGACACAGATCACCTCTCGAAGAACCACAGTTTCTGATAAACCCTGTGTTGTTTCTCCCCTTAAGAATTAAAACCAAAGTGAATGGTCAGCTAATTTTCAGATAATATGAAATGGAAGTGTTTTAATATAGCTTTGAGGAAGTCTGCAGGGTATAAATTACCCTTATAAGAGTAATACACATTATTTTGATTCCAACTGTTGGTCAATCCAGATCTTGAAAAAACTACTCTTTCGGATCTTCAACTCCCCAAATTTCCCAACTAACCTCACCAGTTCTGAGGTTGAAGGATCTGGGCATGATCAGCTTAGTGAAGAGAAGACTGATTGCATTTTTAAAATACTTGATTGCACTCTTAAAATACTTTCAGAGTTGTCGCAGCAAGAAGAGGGAAGACCTGTTCTCTGCTGCCCCAGAGGGTAAGACCAGATCTTATAGTTTCAAGTTACAGAGAAGTATATTTCAATTGAACGTTCGAAAGAACTTCTAAGTTTAGCAATGGAACCAATTGCCGGGGGGGGGGGATCTTCTTCTTTGGATGTCTTCCAACTCTATGATTTTATAACTCTGTGATTCTATGAGCTATGGTCCAAGTAGTTCAGTATTATCTGTTCTGGCCAACAGCGAATTTTCTAAAGTCAGGCTTGTTCTCCTGCACAAAGCATGTGGTCTACCGCTTTCCCTGGCCAGTTTATATTGCTCTATATAGGGGAAATGGCAAGTGCTTGTACTGATGTCAGTGCCAATAGGACAAAACAGAGTCAAAGAGCTGGTTTAAATAGTGCCACAGCTTTATTATGGGTGACTTAATTGTTTGCCAGGTGGGACAGCTGGAGGGCTGGATGAACTGCTCCTCTAAACCTGAATGTGTGAGCCTAGGGGACTGATAGGAGTAGAAAGGGCTCTTGTATTGTGGGACATTTTTGTCAGTCGTCTGAAAATGTAGCTAGCTTGTTGCCTCCTGCTATTGGGATAGGGTACGCATAAATGGAAAAACAATAAAGACCTTTAAATATCTCTATTTGCTGTGACAGAGACAAATATGCAGGTAGAGAGCAATTGTGCACCAGATAAAATTACTTCTCATCCTTATTAATTACCTGTAACTTTGTTATAGCAATGGTGACATAAGAATATATGAACATGAGCATACTGGATCTTAACAGTAGGATAGAATGGCTAATGCAGCATGCAGGGCCCAGATACATAGCCCAAACAAAAGGCTTATTCTCCAAGCTCTGCCATCCTGAAGTCCTGCCCAATAGTGCTGTTGATTGGTCTATGGAATTTACTAGCTTGGCTTCATGGCCTTCCAGAACAAGTCACACAAACTCAAACACATCGTTTTCCACCTTATACCTCACCTAAGCAACTCATAAATGGAGATGAGCTGTTACAAATCTAAGTAAATGGACACCACAGCTTGTAGATATGCACCTGCCAGGCCATCATTCTGTAACATTAAACTTCATTTCAGTGCTATAAGACAGAATCACAGAACACCTTGCACTCACACATTTCCCTGGTGCTTTCTTTTACATATGATGGAAAGAGAACAAAAACTTTGACAAGCCACAGTTTCCTGTTGCATCCATATGTGGAAAACTGTAGTTTAGTAGAGGTGTTTAAACAAACCGAGGTGATTTCAGATAATGGCTTTTTATCCAACCTGGAAGGCTGATAGGCAAGATTTTGACACGTTTCAAAATAAAGAAATTTTTGTCTTGATGGTGGTCAGTAATAATGCTGAGCTCTCCGTTTTTCACTTGACATATGCAAATCTCTTGCATTGTGTACCAACACAAAAGGATGTTCATCTAGGCCTCAGGAGTCAAGAGTCTGCTTTCAGTCTTATGATGACTATCTGAACATACGAACATTATTTAATAAGTAGTGTTCTGAGTACGCTCAGCAAGCATCTTATCGTTACTGAGTGTCACTGTGGGATAGCCTATGCTCTAACACATGCACAGTTTAAGGATACCTTTCAGGCTTACAAAGAGTTGTGAGCCTTCTGTTTGCTATTCTGATGGTTTTACAAAATAATTAGTCAAATATAAATAACTGTAAACATTTAGTCAGTCATATTCTGAATAACTTTATACTATAAGAATCAATAGAGGACAGTGAAAAGTGAATGTCTGGTAGCTGTGCCCATTTGGAATTCTGCTGAAGTGGGAAAAATATGCACCAGAAATCTTATTAGTGTGGACAACAAAATGCTCACTTTTAACTTTTACCTCACTGTTTCCCTTTGTATTAATAAGAATACTGGAAGAGGAGAGGAGACCTTAATATCTCCCTGCAACTGTATACCCCCCTTAATTTTATAGTTCTGATTACTGAATGATAGTTTATTAAGAGCAGAACAACTGTAGGAAAAATACTACTCAGCAGCTGGTAAGCTTGTCATTTTCAGTTTTCCATTTTCAGGCTGAGATAGAAATTTGGATATATTTATAATTCCGATGAAACATTTGGTAGATTGTTAATAACCCCTCCATGAGGAAAACCTGGCATATTCCACAACACTGCCACAGCTGAACCTGGCATATTCCACAACACTGCCACAGCTGTCAGCATAATTTTTTTGCCAGACAAGGTCGTTTCCAAAGGCTAATTCAGGCTTGCCCATCACCACATTAATATTGTATGGAGTGCATTGCACTTATCCCATCTCCATCTCTGAAATATAGAGAACAGTTTGAAACAAGGATCTAATTAAATGTTAGAAGATAAATTGTATGGAACTATGCGTTTAAAACAGGGAATGAAAGTTACTACTCTTACTATTACTACTCTTGTGTTGTGGGACATGTTTGTTTTAGTTTTTTTGACATTGTTTTGCTCATTAACTTTCAAGAAAGCAATTTCATCTGAATATGATTCAATTTCCCTTCTGGAATTAAAAAAAATCTCTGAAAAGAGGTACTGATAACATTAAATATTGCTTCAGAAAGGAATTGTAGAGAAGGCAGAAAGAAGCAGAAGAGGGCAATCCCAATGATTAGCTGGCTCAAGCAACACCATTATGAGGAAAGATTAGAATATTTGGACCTTTTTAACTTAGAAAAAAGGGGTAACAGGGAGACAAACATGATGCATTGTCTGGAGAAAAATGGATCAGGGAAAAATTTTTCTTTCTCATAAAACTAGAAGTTGGATGGTGGAAGATTCAGGACAAATGAATGAAGGCATTTCTTTACACATTGCATACTTGGTATAGTGCGTCCACAAACCCTGAGAGTTTGTAAAAGGCAGTTGGAAAATTCATAGAGAATAAGGTTACCAATCTTTACAAGTCAAAATGGCCATATTATCAGCCTCGGTATGAGAAGTGGTATGCCTGTGATTGTTGTTTTCTAGAGGGCATAATTAGCAGGATGCTCACACCCTGCTTGTGGGCTTCTGAAAGACATTTTTGTTGCCCACAGTGATAATAGAATGCTGGACTAGATAAGGTTTGGTCTGATCCGCCTAGACTCTATTTTATGAGATGTGTACATGCCTATACACTGTGTACATGCAAATGCATGTGTGCCTCCATAAATGTTTTTGATGAAAACCAAAATTTAATGTGAAACCTGTGGTTGTAAAACTGTATATTGATTGTGGAAAGCTATATTGATTATGCAAAATGGTCCCGAGTTGCCTGCATTCCAGTGGACTGTTTTGGAAAAGATTGAACGAGACTCTCTTTAGGGTGTTTTCATGCTAGCTGATTGAGATGTTAGCTAAACCAAGCTTTATTTGAGCACTTTCAAATAAGAAAAAATTCTTATTGGCCATAAAGTTCAAAGGCACTTGCAAAATTAGGTGGTATACTTGCAAAATTAGGTGTGTGTGTGTGTATATGTATATATATAGCTTCACTAAGTTTCAAGCTATACAGCAAATATAATCTGAAGCGTAATTCATCTTTGCAGTTGTAAAGTAGGAGGGAAACTGTATGTTCTCTAGTGTTAAGCTACCACTTAGCCAGCCTATTTTAAATAGCGTAATATTGTCTGTTTATGTATATGTGTGTGTGTGTGTGTGTGTGTGTGTATAGAACAATAGTGTATTAACACAAGATTTCAACCAAATTGAGACAACGTATTGTCTGTGGTGTAGGAAATCCTGCAAATGCTTAAGCACATGCAGTACTGAAATACTTTTCTTTCTCCCAGATAAATAATTATAATTATCAAATGAAGAATGAACTCAGCGAAACACAACAATGAACAATTTTCATTAAGCTTTCATTCTTTGGCTTAATGTGTAGGAAGCTCTGCTTGAGAATTAACAATCTTGTTTGAAAGGGTAGCTGGAACTAAATGGGTAACAAATATATTTTGGGCAGTGCTAAAGAGAGAGGGCAAAGGCACTTTTTGCACACACACAAAAAGCTTTCTCTGTGTGGGTTGTGCTTAGAGTGCAACAAAAAAGGTACTCCAGAAGAAAATAATCCATACCCAGCATAAAAAGGTGCATGTGTGATCTTGCAGTGTGGACTCAGACAAATGCTGTGCCTTCCCCAGTATGAATCCAGCCCAACTGCATTGCTGAGGATCCTTGCACAGGCAAAACCTTTTTGATTATCATCAGTTATTTAATGGCTGAATAGACTAAAATCAGATAGTTACACTGATCCATCAGTCTAACTCAGTGCAGTAAACTGGTATTTCTTACTGAGGACAGTGGTGTCAGTAGACAATTTTAGATCCTAGATTTTGCTACAATTCTGTGCATCTGGGAGCAGACCCCACTGAACAAACTTGGGCATCCTTTTGCATAAATTTGCATGGAATTGGCCTGTTAACAGCCCAAAATTCCTTTAGACATTTATTTATGACCTTTAACATTTCTCTCTCCTCTGTACTTCCCCAACTGCCATTCAGTGCTTTGCAACTGCTTCTACGTTTCTGACATATTAAAGCAAAAAAGTTAATGCTTTTTACAAGTAACCTAGCAGACAAAAAGAAATACTCTGAACTCATGTGGTTTTGCATTTTAAAGTTGCTTAAAACCTAGTAACAGCTTCTGTAAAGCATAGCACCAGGATGTGCGTGTGCTTGTTGCTGGCCAGGTATGTGGCATGTGCCTTCAAGTCATCTGTTAACTTATGGAGACTCTATGCATTTTGTAGGGTTTTCTTAGGCAAGGAATCCTCAGAGGTGGTTTTGCTAGTTCCTTCCACTGAAATACATCCTGTAGCAACTGGTATTCCTTGGCAATCTCCAATCTGAGTACTAATCAGGGCTAACTCTGCTTACCTTTCAAGATTAGATGGGATCTGGTGCCTTTAGAGTATTTAGGCCCTAATACCGCACTCATTATAAAAATTTATAAAGACATGCTGCTGCATGAATCACCTGCTGCATTTTCAGTTGTCTTGGGGAGAGGGTGTTCTTTGGCTGCAGGCCCTGGAATTCATATCCAAGGCCCTTTTCGCACGGTATTTCTGATGCAAACGGGTCCCTTGAGCATCGCGCACATGTGAGGAGCAGTCCACATGATGCACTCACATTTGCGCGACACTCAAGAGCCTAACCTGGACCGCACACACATTGTTTCATTTTCGGCTTCAAGCCATAAATGCTGCGCAGTTGCGCATCGCTGCGAGGCCCCTTACCTGGCGTGAGGAGTCTCAAGAGCTAGGCCGGTCGCACTTCCTGTCCAGTGCAGGCTGGGAAAGGTCCCGGGCTGCACAGTGAAAGGAAGAGGTAGGGCTCTTGTGCAAGCAAGAAGCTCATGTGGACCTGAACAGGCAGGGAAGCGAGAGCCTTCCTCTGGAGGCTCCTCGCGCGAGCCACGCACCCCAGCATCACGAAAGGGTAAGGTGCAAAAAAGGGTACAAGATCTAGCTTAGGCTACATCACTGGTAAGAATGTCCACAGTCCAGTCCATGAACTTTTAAATAAACTACAACTTTATTCAGAGTGGAAGTTTAAAAAAAATTAAAAGGGAGGAATATATAATTTAGGAACCCCTAAAATATGTATGTATGTGTATTCATTAGTATGACTTTCACCTTGAATATTTTCTTGATTGTGTCTAACATAATGAGCATACCTTTCTCCTTCTACTACAGATTTTCCCTCCTGATTAATTCATTACACTGTATGTTGAAATGGTCAGAATATACTGTATAAGTGAGTTCAAAAAGGACAAATATTAATTGTATAGTGCGCATACTTAAATAAATACTGAGATTTCTAAACTATGAATGGAGAAAATGCATGTCTACTGGGATATCACTGGATGGTTTGCAATAGATAAGCCTGGGATAGTGACACCCCACCCTCCTTTTTGATAACAGCACCATTTCCCCTAAATTGGGCTGCCAGAATCCCTGATCTTAAGTAGTAGAGGTAGATCTGTATTAATATGTCAAGGTCATCCAACTGTTCATCTCTTGGGCCCTTTCTGCAGGACATCATCATCCCACACTGGGAATGGAAGAAGGCCAGGACCTAGACAATGCTTATGCATGATGTCGTCCAGGTCCCATCATTCTCCCATCCCCAGGCAGTGTGATCATGCAGTAAATCATTGACAGGTTTTCCTCAATGACCAGCAATCGTGCAACCCTCCTGCCACCCTTCCACAGTCACCTGCTGTGCAGAGGGTCTGCCCCAGCGCAGCCTGCGACACTGCCCAGCTGCACTGCAGAAAAAAGAGGTGTGGCCATCATGTATCTTCCATTCCTACAGGCAGCCAGTGTGGAAGGGAGTGCTCTTGTCATGCTCCCCTCTCGAGAGAGGATCTACCAAGATCCCTGTGGGACACCACCGGGATCCGGTAAACTGTAGAAAGGGCCTTGGAGTGCAGGAGCTTATGGGAGCCAGCCATCATTTTGAGCTCAACACCCACCCTAAGCCATTATTTCCTACCTTGTTCCCATTGGTAAACTTAGTGCTGTAAAGTACAATCGACCTTATAAAACACAAAGTGTGTCTGCAGCTGTCTGAAAGTTTATTTTGTCAGTTTCAGAACATATATATACTTTTGTTTTTGTTCTGGAGAGTTAAAAAACAGCTGCAAATGTTGCAAAACAGGGCTCAAAAAATTCAGTCAATATACCAATCAATTAAACTGATTTGCTGAAAGATTTGATGAGCACAGACAAAAAATATTGCAGATATTATGCTCAAAAAATGCCTAGTAAGTGGATATTACTAATTCTTTGTGCAACTGTAGTGAAGCTATTGTAGTTTGTGGTTTACAACTGAAATGGTGTTGGGAATGTTCTCTAACCTTAGGCAGCCACAAAATCACTGCATATTCTTAGGAGAGTCACCATGTTCTCAATCTCAGTTCTCGTACTTTAAAATGAGACTTAGTTTATATTGGAATCCACAGCTCTGAGTTTACAAGACTTTTACAGGGCTGTTGATAACAGGGAGACTGTTATCTCATTCATAGGGTCATGATAAGTTGAAGTTGACAGCAATCCACAACAACACTCCTTATGTAGGGTGACTTCATGGTTTGTATTTAGTGCACAGTTGGAAGATTCAGAGCATGAAGAGTCACTTCAATGTGATCTTACTCTTGGCATTTAAATGCTTAAGAAGGGGTGTCAGCTCTGTATTATTGTCACAAACCATGCTCCTCATCTTATCAGCCACCATTTTGAACTGAATTCTTCCCTGCTCCCAAAATTACTTGTTTGGGTCTGGCTCCTTAGACATTTCCTTCTGCTTCATCTCAGAGCAACATGGAACAATAGACAGAGATAAAAGACTTTTGTAAAACTGTAATCAGATGTTTACTTCATGAGACTTATTCTGTAGCATTTCCCAGTGCTATCCAACAGAAATATGCATGTGTGCAAGCACACACATATATACCATTAATAATATGTTCTGGTCGAGATTAGGGGAAGTGAGCCTTTGACTATTTTTCTTTACGTACAAAAATTTTTAAGGCTGGCACTGAAAAATGATTACGGGATTTGTTCTATAACACTATGATATCCCCATGGAAATATTTATAGGAAACATTTTTTAAAAAGAAAAGAAAAGAAAGTTGTAGTTCTGTGTCATTATTCAAACACAGCAAAGAAAATAGTATTTTGCTTTTTTTGTCATACTAACATAGGACAAGGGTCTTATTAAAGATTCAGAATACTTTTAAACTCATGTCTTCTTTAAAAACAAAGGTAGCATCAGTGCAAGTAAAATTTATATTAGCTGAAAAGTTATATCAAGAGAGTAAGACCTACAAGCTTTGTTTCCATGTAAAGAGGTTCATTAGAATTCAGTTCTACATCTCTCTTTTCACTCTTTTCCCTAAATGCAACAAACGCATATAAAATTCTCCTTATGACTTTCTGGCCAGTATTTGTTATTTCTAAAAATGCTAATCCAACCTAGCATATAAAATTCTTCTTATGACTTTTCAGCCAGTATTTTGTTATTTCTAAAATGCTAATCCAACCTCAGGTTGGATTAATGATGGAATATTCCCTTAAAACATAAGCATATAAATTAAAGCAAGCAGATGTTCAGACATTCCATCTGTGCCTCCTGGAACCCACTTGAGGCACGTGTATACCTACTGCCCATCTGTTAAGGTAGTTTGTTCTCCATTCAGTACTTTGTCTCAGGTGGCAGTCAGTCTGGGAGTAGGCTGGCAGCCTGTTGAACAATAAGATGGCCATTTTGATAAGGATTTCTCCACTTGCTGGGCATTAAAGCTATGTAGCATCAAATATTTCTTGAGTACTGCCTTTAAAAAAATTGTCCAAAGCATGAAAAGTTGGTTGCTTTGAAAATACGTTGCAATGAGTACCTATAAAACTAGGGAAAGACTGAAGCAGTATTTAACGGGATAACTAACATCTATGGAACAGTTTTATATCTGTGTCATCTAAAGACACTCCAGTGACATTTCAAAGAAGAAACCATTTCTAGAGTATAGATAAATTTCATTGTCTGTGGTTACAGAGAACATGTGGCAGAAACCAGAGGAAAACCAAATGTAGCTAAATTTGGAAGTGAGCCCTGTTGGAATGTTTAGGAGTGTGGATTGCCTGTGTCCATCTTGGATTTCATGTTACTAGGGCCCTTTCCACACGGGGGGGGCGTGAAATGCGGGGAAACGGGGCAGCGCACACAGGAACGGAGCTTACCTCGATCCATCGCCGTGGGGAGCAGCGCGCATTCAACGCTCTACATGGCAGCGGCAGCTGGCGGCACCCAAAATGGCGGCTGGTGGCTTCCGGCCACTCCCCACCAATTGGAGAAGTGTGCCAGCTGGAAGTCCGCCCCCAGGCAGCTCTGCAGGGATGCGCTTGCGCGCCCCTGCAATTCCCCACGGGGCGCTGTGACGGGCTAGTGAGCACGTGTTTCATAAAGACCACATGAAATGTGGTCTTTATAAAACAAGCGGCGCTACCCCTGTGGCCGCGCGAGGGCAGCTTGAGGTGGGGAAACTCCACATTTCTAACCGCCCTAGCACACCCCACGATGTAGACGACCTCCGGGTGAGGTCGCCCTACCCCGTGTTACCCCGTGTTTTCCCCCATGTGGAAAGGGCCTTTGTTATTCACAAGGGCACAGTTCAAAGTGTTCTTTATGACCTATAAAGCCCAATAAGACTTAAGTCCAGACCACTTGAAAGACTGTCTCTCCTCATAAGAACCTGCTTGAGTTGGAATCTTTGGAGGAGGGTTTTTGTTTGTTCCATCACGCTCTGGCGAGGAAACAGAGAACCTCCTTAGTGGCTACTGCTGTAGAAGTTTCTCCCGTAGGAGTCTCAGTTGGTCCCCTCTCTGCTGTCTTCACTGGCAGGCAAAAGTCTTTTTATTTAAGCAGGCCTTAAGCTTTTTAATTAGTAGAAATGGAAGCTGAGTTGCCAGATCTCAGGGCCTGGACTGAATTTTCAGTTTTTGTGGGCCATCTTCAGGTCGGAGACAAAAGTGCACATTCTTCCCTATTGTGAACTCAGCTCTAGAGAAGAAGAATGGGTTGTGTGAAAATCTTCAGTTGATCTAGGAAGTCAGCAGTTAGCTACAATTTGCAAAGCTTGATTTGTTGCTGTAAATTGCATGGACTTTTCAGAGACTATGTATTGACTTAGGCCATTTCTTCACCATACTGTTCTAGTGCTATTATTCCCCTTTCAACATCCTGTGGAATTCTGAGGTTTGTAGTTTAGTGAGGCCAAAGAACTCTCTGGCTGAGAATTCAATATGTCCCTTCCTAAACTGGAAACCCCAGGATTGCAAGGGAGGTTGACAGTGGAATAATAGCACTGTAACACTGTAGTGTGGAAATGGCCTTAGTTACCTTCCTTCTTCCTTCCCTCCCAGTTGCTGTTCTGTTAGGGATCACCCTCTGCTTGGCTCTGTATCTGGCTAGTATGAGGTAGGTGTTCCTTATCCTGACTCCCTAAGTAAGTAAGAAGAAATAATCCCCTCATTTCAACTTGAAAGGAAATTCCACCTGAACCTCAGGAAGAATTTCCTGATGGTCAGGGCTGTCCAGCAGTGGAATATGCTGCCTTGGAGTGTAGTTAAGTCTCCTTCTTTGGAGGTTTTTAAGCAGAGGCTGGATGGCCATCTGTTGCGAATGCTTTGATGGGTGTTCCTGCATAGCAGGGGGTTGGACTCGACGGCCCCGGGGGTCTTTTCCAACTCTATGATTCTATGATTCACATTTATCTGGAAAGCACTTTTTAAACTAAGATTTCTGTCTTAGTTTCCAGACAGGAAGAATATGTTCTGTCTGTCTACATTTCCCTGTGGGTGTACATGTTTGAATGACGAGCTGTGAACAACTGGGACTGGGACTTAATTCATAACACTTAATAACATCCTCAGGGCCATCCTTAGGTCTCAGGTTTTGACCTGGCAGCCTCAGGGGCTGGAACGATCGTGAACTGGCAGCCATGGGTAGAATGCTTTTTAAATAATCTGTGCTGGGGTTTGTTTGTTTTACCATCCTTTGAATCTGTTTTTAACTGTTTTGAATTAATATTTTAATGAGATTTTTAATGGTTTTTAAACTTTTGTCTTTTACATTGTTTTAGCTATACTCTGTTTAATTTACATTGTGAGCTTCCTTGGGTTCCATATTGGGAGAAAGGCAAAGATATAAAACAAACAAACAAATAAAATTCAAATTTGCAGTCTGAAAATGTTTCTAAGAATATCACTGTGCCTGCATTTTAAAGCAGAACCTAGCAGTATTTAAATCCATGATTTTATTTCACACAAATTTGGAGAGAAGTACTCACCAGCCTGTGATTGCCACTGAAAAGGACTTCTCCGTAAGGCAAAAAGAAGCAATGTTGGAGGTCTTCCTGCTCTACAAAACTCCCAATTATACACAATCTTAGCATATCAGCACTTCATCATTTCCTGGTAGCAAGCAAAAATTGGATGGCATTGAACCGTAAATGTAGAAGAGAGCTTAAAAAACAACAACCACCACCTTTCCCTCACCAAAGCAGGCACTTCTGTGTCTGCACTATTTCTTTGTGATGAAGCAGGCACTGTTTGTCGTTAGAGAAATGTCAGTAGTTTTAGAGATGGAAGAAAACCTATTTATTTGTACCGTAAGCAATGGAATATCTGAATGTGCAGAATGTGTCGATTTTAACACAATAATTTCTTATTGCCTTCTTCAATTATTGCATTTTCTTTGAGAAGGTCAAAAATTGGAACTTCCAATTGGGAAAAAAAAATCTATTGTGATATATTTGAATTTTATACCTCCATGCACTAGGAACAAAGGCCGCAAGTTTCATAGATTCAGTATTGTTACACCTATAGCGAAAGTTCCAAAAAAACATTCTTATGTATTTGGTTTGGGAGCTTAATTCTGCAAAACCTGGATAGTAAGAAAGGAGTGACCCTGTAAGTTTCTACCACTGATGGTGATGACACAATGTCTTGTTACAGTTGCTGAGGGACGCTTGTCACAAATGACAAACTGAAACCATAAACTTAACCAAGGTGCAAAGTGACTTAAGCCTTTTAACTCAAGCATTTTTTAATTATATTTTTATTGAAAAGTTGACATTGAAAATAAAAAAAAACCTTCCACTTCCAAGCTTACATTTCCAGTTGAATCTGCTCATTTCATTGTTTGCATACATTACATATATAGTTTCTGCTTAACGAAGAAAGCGATTATATTATTTCTTTTTCATTCTTTGTACCTTTATAACTTGATCCAGTCCAAGATTTCTCTCCACTCCCTTTCAAAGTTCTGGATAGGTTTATTTTTCAAAGAGAATGCTATTTTTTCTATCCCTATCATATCCAGAACTTTTACCTTCCATTCTTTTGTATCAATATATTTCTTTTCTTTCCAATGTTGCACATATGTCAATCTAGCAGCAGTTATTAAATACAGCAATACCCTCTGATAACATCTTATATCTCTTTGTTGCCCTATAATATTTAACAGATAAAATTCCGGTTTCATTTCAAAATTCCAATTATAGATTCTTTGGATTTCATCATGTATCTCTTTCCAAAATTTTCTTGCTATTCTACAGGACCACCACATATGAAAGAAGGAACCCACCTTTTCATCACATTTCCAACATCTTACATTTCCATTTTTAGTTATTTTTCGTAATCTTTCTGGGGTCATGTACCATGTATGTAGCATTTTATAATAGTTCTCTCTTAAGTTTAAATTTAATGTAAATTTTATATCAGTTTTCCATGCTCTCTCCCAAGCTTCTAGTTCAATTGAGTGTCCAGTATTTTGTGCCCATCTAACCATTGTATCTTTGACAACCTCTGATTCCATTTCTCTTTTCAACAGTAATGTATAAAATTTTGAAATTCTCTTTTTCTGATCATCTCTCATCAACAGGTCTAATTCATTTTCTTTTCTCTCAAATCCGTATAGTTTATAATCCATTTTAAATCTCTCTTTGAGTTGTCTCCATGGAAACCAATTTAACTAACTCAAGCATTTTCAAAATATAAATATTTAATACTACATTCCTGCATATGAAAATGAAACCCATAAAGATTTACAATCCTATTGATCATGAACAATAATTCTAAATATTGGAGAGAGAGCTGGTGATTACTGTTCACATATATATATTTGTATATGTATAAATGGTGTGTACGCGCACATGTGCATATACACATACATACATATATACATACATATGGTATTGATAATTATTATCCCTGATCAATAGAAATGTATATATGAATTTCATTCTCACATGCAAGAATAAAGAATGTCAAAAGTATTCCCTCAGCTGTGTGATATTATAAGAGTTTTGGTTAAAAAAAAATAGTTGCACAAAAACATTGGGTTCTGTCCAAAAAACAGTTTATTTTATGCCAAAAATGGATTTTCCTTGCAAAAATGCCTTTTACATAACAACAACCCTTTTTGTGAAAAACCCAGTGTATTTTGTCCAAAAATGTGCATTTTTACTAAAAAGGTCCCAAAATCTGAAAAATCTCCTAGTGCTTGACCATTTCTTCAATAGGATCTCAAGGATGAAAAAAAAATGGGGGGGGCATCTGTGCGTACAATTAAACATAGAATGTGATCTCCTCTACAAAGCCTGCTTTACATTTTATTAGAACATATGAAACCCCGTTATGAATTTCATGCATTCAAGCACATTGTAGTAGAGTAAAAATCTTTTGTGATGAATGATAATGGAAGGCAGGGCTTTATTTCGTTCAGAACACTTTTGAGAATAACAGAACAATGTGCACATCATTGTTTGGTCATCAATATGAGTGAGAATAGGAGCCTATGGGGTGGCAATGGGGTATTTTAAGCGCGCAGGAGTGGAGGGAGAGATTCAAATCCTCAGTGCTTTGTTACAGTTGAATATGAAATATGGATTACTTGATTGTTCTTAGAAATATTCTGTTTTCAGTCCAAGAGCTAAAACTAGCTGCATTTTCTGTAAATACTTTCATTGCAGATTTGTTCCCAAGAAGAGTTTGTATTGTTTGCTGCTCCCTGAAATGCCATGATCAGCATCTTTAAAAATGTTAAGTGTGTGTGTGTGTGTGTGTGTCTGTACACACACATATTTGGGTGGAAAATGCGTTACAGGGTCAAGAGATGGCTTGAGGTTATTTGCCTTATATTTTATTTGAGACAGTAAACAAATCAGAAGGAATAGGCAGCATTCAGAGAGATATGGCTGTAGGAGGAAAATATTGTGGCATTCTTTTTAATTGAATTTGTTTTTACTTCCTGCCTAAGGGCAAATTCCCTTTCTTTTAGGTTACATTTCACAAGAAACAATTCAGTAGTATCAGCCTTCAGGCTGGCTGACCCAAAGTCCCTTTTTTACTAGTCTTGAACCTGGGAATTTGGAGTGGAGAGAAGAGAAAGGACAGAAGAACAAAGCACAATTCCCAATCCTTCAGTGGCTTTTTAATAGCTTAATATCAACAAAACATTATCTGTTCTATGTTAGGGCTTTTAAAATATGTTGTTGGAATATATGGGTCAAACATGGATACAAAAATGTGTAGTATATTATCTCTTTTGTATCAGACTGTTGAGAGCCGTGTATGGTGTTTGTGTGTGTGTGTCAGCATTCATGTGCACATGTATTCATAAGTTTCCAGCTGTTAGAAGTATCTGGAAGTAGTCTGGAAACACTTCTGTAAAAATGGATTTTTGAAGTGATGCAGTTCTAGCAGAAAGAGAAAGAGAGAACACACACGTACAGAAAAGGAACCATTTATAACAGCTCCTTCCTTGGGGCCCTATATCATCTTCCTGTCCATTCCTTACAAGAGAAGTCCTTCCCCTTGAAAGCACTGTAATTGGAAAAGAGTAGTTCAAAATGGTTAAAGGCATGTTTTCTGCTATGTAATCAGCATTATTCTTCTTTACCACAGATAACAGCTGCTGGAGGACATCTGAAATTTACAGTTTCATATGACCTCACTGGGGAAGAAGATGCTGCCGAAGCAATGCTTCACTCTGATGTCATCATAGAGGTAGAGTACTACCACATCTCTTAATGTGTTTGTTCGGTAAATTGCCAGCAGCACACAGTAAGCAGACCTCGTAAAATGTTAAAGTAGAAGCAAAGTGCATCACCTCCCAGCTTACAGTACAATGTAAATTTTCATGCTGGGGAAGTCAAACGCTCAGGGAAAAGAGAAGGGAAGGTCAAGAGTAACAGGAAGAATATGTACTTTTGCAGCCATGTATTCTTAGGCTCACTGTATCTTTGAGATGATGACTAACTGAAAATAATAGTAGTAACAGCATCACAAAAGATGTAAGCAGTGTACAGCTAAGCATGCTTATATGTACCATTGATTTTAGTACAATATAAAGATTATTGTGTTCAGGATGAATCACTAAGGGCCATTTCCGCACTAGACTGTTATAGCCCTATCATTCCACTTGCAACATCCTATGGAATCCTGGGGTTTGCAGTTTCGGGAGGGGCCAGCCAGCCCCTCCCAAAACTGCAAACCCCAGGGTTCCATAGGATGTTGCAAGTGGAATGATAGGGCTATAACAGTCTAGAGCAGAAATGGCCTAAGACTGTCCTTGAAGGAAGATAATCGCAAATGAAGCCCATTTATTTTAATGGAAATTATTTCTTTTTAAGTTTGTTTGGGATCACACACTACGTACAATGAATAAGGTGATTGGGATATGCACTGTGTAGACAATTAATTTACATTCTGTACTCTGATTGCCAGTTTCTTTTTAGTTTTTTTTTCTCCTGATAAACAGCTTGGGACCTGGCTATTGAAGGGATGGTTTGTCTTGTAATGAATCTGTCTAGATGCTAAGACCTTCGGGAGAGGGCCTCTTGAGACTACTAGACTGTAGAACACACTCCGTCAGAACGTGATTAATTCACAGGAACACTTCCACTCGAACTGGGATCAGTTTCCTAAAACTAAATTTCTGGATTCCTAAATCTTTTTGTGGATGAGTGGTCTTTTAAACTGCTTTTACTACTGTGATGATTTTAGGGGTGCTTATTGTTTAAATTGATTTTTAGTTACCTGTTAGCAGCCTTGAGTGCTACCTTTTTTAGTGGAAAAGTAGGAGCAAAGTGTAATAAGATGAAATAGTATTGTAAATCTCTGCCTTTATTGCTAATGTACATCCATTTAACAGGATTTAGATTTTTTTTTCATGAGATTTGTGTCATGAACTATGTCAAAGCTGTGCCATCAGTTGCTTTATTCCCTCTTTATCTAATTTTCCTCAATAATAAGAACATCAAAGTCTGAGGGGCATACCATGTATGGCATCATATATGACTGGCATCATACATTTATATCAAAGTGTTGCACTGTTCTGTGAAGCCTTTTGTTTAGTGTCTGTAAAATGTTTTCATCCTTAACATTTATTTTCATTATTAGGGAAGTGGCTTGAGAATCAGCACAACACAGGAAGGTATTCATTTGAATCCATTTGAGGAGCACACTGAAGAAGTGTTGCTGAAACACGACCTATTCATGCTGCACGGCACTGACTCTCCGGTCAGCAAAAGGCAGTTCATGACTGTGTTGGCAAATATAGAACGGCTTCTTATAAGAGCCACGTACAGCTATGGGATGAATGCCATCTACAGGTAATTGTGGGAACTGCTTTCTGTTTTGTCCAGAATAGGATGAAGTATTTTCTTTGTTCGGAGATGAAGTTCTGCTGAGGAGGTTGGATTACCATGATTACTGTTCTTTTTTCTCCATGTCAAACTCATTCAATTTCAGATTATTTTGCTTTTTGGAATGGTGTTGCTCATTTTTTTCCTCTTTCAGTGGCAATTACAGTGATGAAGAAATCTCATAAATGGTTTGGGAAACTAAGGTTATTGTTTAAAATTAACTCATCCATGACCAGAAGAAGATTTAGGTACAGAGAAATAGAATAGTAATGTCTCATAAAATTCACAAAGAACATCATATTCACCAAAATGTAACATATTAATCATTCTATGTCACATTTATTAAGTAAAACTGACTGTAATAGTATTGTGTGTGAGCATTTCCCAGTGCTTAGATACTGACTGCTGCTGAAATTTCTAATCAGCATCGTAAAAGATTTCATGATACCTGTGAGAAAAATGTCAAACAATTCAACATTCCTCTTTTATAAGTGGTCTTGTTACACAATTCTGAACATGGATACTCAGAGTAACTCCCTCATATTTCATAGGATCTATGTCCATATAATATGGATTGGAGTTATAGTATTGTACAATTTTTAAGTATTTTTTAAAGGAAGCATTTACAGTTTGTTGGTATAAATCTATGTAGAGCTTTAGAGTATGTTTTGTTTCCTTGCAAACAGCTCAACCCTTTACCTGGAATTTTGGAAGGCTTCCTTCAGGTAAGAAAGAAAGCCTTCCAGCTGGTTGAATCGAAGCACTTACTTAATGGGAAATTAACTGCTGTATAGTGCCTGGTTACACATGGCTGTATCCCAATGTGCATTTTGAACTACACTGAACTGTTGGTTTTCCTGCTATGGCTACCTGGCTTACACAAATATTCACACATCAAACTTGTTATTATTAAAGTACCAGAGCAACCACAAAACGAATGTAATCAAGCATAGCTGGAGCTCTGAAAAGTTGTTTTATTATACAATAAAAACTTCTGGCCAATGATGCTTTGACAATTCTGACAGATGTAGTGCAAAATTGTAACTTTCCTAAGTTTCAGGACAACTGCTTCCATTGGTAGAACAACAGTAGCTACGTTGGAAAGTGAATTTCTAAAACATAGCTACTCGCCTAAGTTTCTTAATTTTGTTTTTGAAGAGTCCTTGTTGTTGTTGTTCATTTTATTTTGGTGTGTACACAAGCTGTTGCAAAATATTCATGTGACTGTTAAAAAAATGCTACCTTTTGTTTTATTTGAATAAGCATTTGATCTATTAATGACTGGTATATTTTCCTGTCTAGCCATTATGACTGGTACCTTGTCCTGTCTAGCCCTTATTCTGTATTGTGATACTTTCATCCGTATCAAAAATTGTTTTGCTACCATATTCCAGTGTGTTGACGAAAAAGGAATTCTGAGAGTTGTAATCTGAAAAAGTAACTTTGCCAGGTCCTGATGAACCTCTCTCCAGTGACCTTTCAGTTGACATTGAGTAGATTCTTTACTGTCAAATTGGTCTGTGCCCTCAGGGTAACCTCTTAAGTCTTTCACCGCTTTCTTTGTGAATGTCCTTCACTGAAGCATAGCTTCCATCTTCACTCAGCTCAAGGTCTTTGGTTTCTCTGCCAGCTCTGCTTCTGTTCCTTGTTTTTCTTTTGTGCGTGTAACTTGCTTCTCAAGAACTTTATATTTCACCTCTTTTCTTGTCTTTCAAACCCTCTTCAGAAACTAATTGTGTTTCATAATCATCCTACCTCTTGACCTTTATCCCATAACTAGCTACAAGCCTGCTAATGTAGCTAGCTGGGGAGACAATGAAATGCATAGTCTTCTCACAACCACAGTGTGCAAAGAAAATTGCTTGGGGCATCCTCGCCATGTTGTAGGTAAGGTATCTAGCCAAAGAGTTGCCGATAAGGGTGCCTCTGCTGTTTAAACTCATAACAGACATCGGACATACCCTTTCACCTCCACCAGTCTGTCCTCTGGTTGTATTTGCACCTATACCAGTGATAAGAATCATTTTCTGGAATTGTCCTTTTTGTGCAATGCAGCAACAGCTTGGAAACTGATAGGCAATATTTATTTATCGTCTATTTATTTATTTAAAATATTTATACCCTGCCCTATATCAAGAAATCTCAGGACTGTCTACAAATAGCGTTAAAACAGGTTAAAAACAGTAAGAAAGTATAAATAAGCTAAAAACATATTAAACAGTACCATGAGTTAAAAACAGGTTTTAATTTTTTTCAAGTTTTTAAAACTATTGGGTTGAATTAATAAGGCCCAAAGGCTCTAGCAAACAGCCAAGTTTTAACTTGGTACCTAACTGACAAGAGTGGTGGCACCACTTGGGCTTCCATGAGGAGGACATTCCGCAGTTGTGATGCCATGGCCAAGAAGGCCTTCCTCCATGTCCCAACATAGTGTATTGGCTTCACTGGTGGGACACAGACAAGTCTGCCCCACCCACCCAGCATATCTTAATCCTTGGATAGGCACATATGAAGAGAGTCACTCCCTTGTATATCAAGGTCCCAAGCCATTTAAGGCTTTAAATGTCATCACAGGCACCTTGAATTCAGAATGGAGTCATATTGGCAGCCAGCGCAGTTTTTTAAAGACTGGCATTTATGTGCTGTTTATGTTATATACTAGTCGGCAGTTGAGCTGCTGCATTTTACACTAGCTGCACCTTCCAAGTCTTCTTCAAGGGCAGCCCCATGTAGAGCACATCACAGTAGTCTAATTGGGAGGTTACCAGTGCATGGACTACTGTGACTAGGTTATCTCTGTTCAGGAAAGGTCATAGCTGGTATACCAGTTAAAGCTGGTGTGAAGCACTCCAAGCCACATTGTCCATTTTGGCCTTCCATAACAGAAATAGATCTAGGAGTACTTCCAAGCAATGTACCTGCTCCTTCAGGGGGTGTACAAACCCATACAATACAGGCTGTTTACCCTAGACCCAAGAACTGCTAATTCACAGAACTTCCATCTTATTAGTATTTAGCTTCAGTTTATTATCCCTAATCCAGCCCTTTACAGCATCCAGGCACTGGTCTAGCATCTACACAGTCCAGCTGATTCTGATGACAAGGAGAAATAGAGCTGAGTATTATCAGTATACTGATGATACCCCACTCCAAACCTCCCTCAGTGGGTTCATGTAGATATGAGAGATAAGATGGAATCATATGGCATTCATAGTTTAATTGCCACAGGAATGAACAGGAATCCCCCAATACTACTCTCTGGAACCAGTCCTCCAGGTAAGAGCAGAACCACTTTAGCATAGTGCCCCCTACTCCCATCCTACAGAGCTGGTCCAATAAGATACCATGAACAATGGTATCAAAAGCTTCTGAAAGACCCAGGAAGATCAACAAGGTAGCACAAACACCCCTTGTCTTTTCCCTGGAGTCAGTCATGAGTCAGAGCAACTAAAGTCATTTCAGTATCATACTCTGGACCGAAACCAACTGAAAATGGTCCAGATAACCTCCTTCCTCCAAGGACCCTGCCACATGCTCAAGCACATTAGCCAAAATGGGATACTGCAATAGGACTGTAGTTCCCAGATACCTCTGGGTCCAGGGGAGTCCTCTTCAGGAAAAACTGCACGTTCAAGGCATGTGGCGAATCCAGCACTGTTGGATTTTATCAACCAAGAAGGGAAGGGTCAAGCTTAGATGTGGTAAGCCAAACTGCTTTAAGGGTTTTGTCCACATCATTGGGCCTCAATTACTGGAACTGATCCTATAAAAACTGACCAGACAGTATACTGGACCTCTCTAGGTTGTGTAACAAATGTGTCAAGTTCTGAGTGAACGGAAGCAACATTTTCCTCAAAGTAGCTAGCAAATTTTCACAACAGGTAGCTGTGGGTTGCATACCTGAGATATCTAGGCCTGTACCCAAAAGACTCTTCACCACTTGGAGAAGTCCTAGTGGGTGGGAGGTTGAGGATGCCATATTAGAGGTGTAATATGATTTCTTAGCCCATCTCACTGCTGCACTGTAGGCACAATGAAGAATCTTTGCTGATTTCCAATCATATTCACTTTGAGACCTATGCCACTTGCACTCTAGCCATTGTCCAACCAGCTTCATTGCCTGAAGATTTTCTGTAAAGCAAGGTGAATTTCAGGCTCCACAGCACTGGATTGGGTGCTTAGGAGCAATTGTATCAATAGGCTTTTCTGTCTGTCCATTCCATAGTAAATCCAAGGTCTCAACAGAATTGCCAACATTGTCAACAGGAAAATCCCCCAGAGCATTCAGAAATTCTTCAGATTCTATAAGTCTTAAAATTATTTTAGAATAATTGTCCTGAAACATCATCCTTTTTATCATCTTTCTCTCAGCCCGTTCAATCATGTAGGCTAAATCAATCTGGTTTTATTCAACCATCAAAGTAGTTTGATTACGAATCAATTTTAGATTAACTTCTCACTTCTCTTCTCCTTGAGCTATAACCCCCCTTTCACAAACCAAAGCTTTTTCAGTAGCTCCCTCTGTTAGCTCAGTGTGAATTTGTCTCTCCATATGATTTTCACCTTCCTTCACTTCCTTATTGCTAACTTCTGTGTCCCTCTCTTCTCTTACACTTTTCCACAGTTCCCTGATCTTGCAGATCTAATTCCTCAGGGCCTCTATCATATTCCTTTCCAAGTTTAGGAGTCCCACATAGCTCCTCCTGGGAGAATCCCAAGAGAATTCCTGAAAAGATTCCATCTTTCATTCAACCCAGTAGTTTCAAGTTAACAATTCACTTCTCTTGCGTCTAGCCAGAAGCCAGCAGCAAGATTATTTTATCAACATCAAATAGATAACACCTGTACTTTCTCATGCTGTAGCTTCTCCTTGTTAAAATCCAATTCTGTCTTACAAATAAAATGTAGTTCAGTCTATTCACAAAATATATGCACTTAGATCCTTAATTATTCTCTTTTGAAGATGTCAATCCACAACTTTCTAATTTATTTCTCCTGATCTTTTGAAGTAAACACACTTACGCAGGTCTGGATTGCAGAGACTGTGGAGACTCCATTATTCTGAATTAATCAGGAGGATCTTGACTTTTATAACTCCAAAGATTTAATTAAGAGAGTTTTTTTTTCTTTTAAAAAGCAGGTTCCTGCCATGGGGACATCAGATCTTCAGATCAAAACAGCTGCATTTCACAGCAAGGGCAAGATGTCACTCCGTTCGTAACATTTTTACTCATGATTAAATACGAGTAATGGAAATTCCAGATCCTACTGGGTAATCCCCCACTCTCCTTTTAATCCGGGGGAGTTTCTCTGGCTAGAAGTCCCTCTGGCCAGCACTTTTACTACGAAAGACTCTGGAGCACCTGCTTGCTTGGCCTACCAGAAATGGAGTATTTTGGAAAACATTTCTGGGGGCTCCTCTTCAGCAATCTGAGGTCTAGAGCATAATAGCCCTTTGACTATACGTGCTGGGCAAGATTGTACCAATCTAAAGGAGACTGTAAAGAATATAGCTGCAGAATATGCTGTTAAATGGACCCTAATTTGTGCTTGATTGGATTCATCACAAATCTCCTTTCACCATTGCTCTAGTCATCTACCTAAAGCAGGGGTTCTCAACCTGTGGGTCCCCAGATGTTTGTGGACTTCAGCTCCCAGAAGCCCTGAGCATTGACCATAGTGGCTGGGGCTTCTGGGAGCTGAAGTCCACAAACATCTGGGGACCCACAGGTTGAGAACCACTGACCTAAAGGCTTCATTGCCTTGAGCAACCCAGAAAACTGAGAAACTCATACTCTGCACCAAGTAAAGGATACTTAGGAGCAATTATGTCAGTCACCCAGGTCATCTCCCTATTCCACAGATCAACCAAGGCATCAGGAGAGTTGCCAATTCTGGCAGCTGATAAATCCCCAAGAGCATTCAGGAATCTCTATCCATTAATCTGTCAGGGTGGACCACTTTAATAGGTTTCCCAAGTTAAGTGTCTCATCAAGTCTACTCTCTTACTATTTTGAATAATAAGAATATTATTATTTTGAATAATATTTTGCCCACAGATCACTCTCATCCCAGCAGGCAAAACCAGACCAAATGGCTTGCTACATGTATAGAACCAGATATTAATTGAGATAGGTCCATGGTTGCCATGGAAACCATGAAATCCTGAGCTGGTCCAGATGAAAGCCTCAACAGGGATGTTAAAATCCCCCGCCACAGCAAATGACACTACTGACACCACTTCTGCCACCTCAGGCAGGGAGGCTATTGGGCAGCAGGTGGGAGTATATCTGCAAAATCCCAATCCTGTCTCATTGTCCTGCTACCGGTTAAACACACTCAAACGTTGGAGATGGATTCATGACTGATCACTGCGATTTCACTTTCCTGCCCATCAGATCTGGGCAGGCACAACTGAGTTAAGCCTTTAATAGAACGTATTGATAAATCAGCAAACACAATTTATTTAAAGCTCTAATAGAGAACCTGGTGAGTATTGAAAATGTTTTTAAAAACCCAGAAAACTGGAATAGTTAGGAGAGAAGAAAGTGCCGTGTTGTCACTGCCAAGTTGTTCTTTATAAAGTCGAAGGCTTTCACGGCCAGAATCTATAGGTTGTTGTGTGTTTTCGAGGGTTTGAGGCCATGTTCTATTAGTATTTTCTCCTGACATTTCACCAGATGCAGGTGAAATGTCAGGAGAAAATACTAATAAAACACAGTCTCAAAGCCTGGAAAACCCACAACAACCTACATTGTTCTTTGTTTTAACTAGAACTCTCTCTGGAAATCAAGCAGTGCTTGGAGCAATAAACGCTGGTGATTTCATGACACGCAACAAATATCACTCAGACCTGTGTGGTATGAAGTGTGATAGGTCAGTATCCATGGAGCCAGTGTTCACGTTAAAGCATTTAATAAAAATTGGCACTATTCAATGAATGCAATTGTGGGATAATGTTGCATGAAATGTAGATGAGGTGACACAGAGGCTTTGCTGTGATCTTGAGTGTTCGTGGTGATTTCTTTTTCATTAATCTCAGGATATGACAATTAATGTAATAGCGGATCATAAACTGTGCAGCTATTGCTTCATATGCTGCATCTTCTTTTAATTTTGTTTGCATTTAGATGTCAGCAGTGCCTGCCAGACTTCAGCCATGTTAAATATTTGATCTAGATACTCAAATTTTTCAAATATCTCCAAGTTTCTGTGTCCCATTACTGCCAGCATTATATACTTTAATGTCTGCAGAATGGCACAGAGGAATAGAAATTACAACATTGAAGTGGGGGGAAAATTCACTGCAGCTTTTTTCAATGAACAAAAACTGTTAAACGCATTAAAATACCATTTACCAAATAGCAGAACCTAATGAAAATTGGTACTGCTCAGTGAATACAAATGTGGAATAATACTGAGTGAAATGTTCTGTGCGTAACTGTTTTTCAATGTTGCAAATTATATTACATACCACTAGGAAGTGACAATTTGGTTCAGTAGGCAAATAGGATAAAAAGAACACTGGCAAATTTTGTTGCCTCTCTAGTTCTAAAAATATTTTGGTTTACTCGTGACTTTTAACAATCTTGATAATATTTTCGAGATTTTTTTTCTAGTTTTAAATGAAACTCCATGTAAGAAAGTAGCATAAAGACAATACTAGAAAAAAAAATTTTTTTAGCAAGTATTCTATGTGGTTAGGATTTCTTTCTTCTTTGCAAAACAGCACTGAGTGCTTTTGCCCATTAGAGGTGGAATATAAATGATTTTAATATTTTTATGCTGTATATTTTGATATGTAAGCATGGTCCTTCTATCCTGGTCTTTGTCTGGTGTCTTGTAATTTAATCAAAGTAAGATCAGTTTGACGCAAATCTGTATCTATAAACAAAAACATCACGAGCTATATCAATTAGGTTGTCCTTTGTTTTGAGTTTCCATTATTCAATGACTGTTATCAGCCCCATACCCTCTAAATGTCCCAATTTGACAGGGACTGTCCTAGTTAATTCTCTGCTGTCCCACTCTTTAAGCTGCTTTTAAAATATCCCAATTTGTCTTCTGGTCTGACTTTCCCCTTTTGTCCTCAGCTTACTTCAGTTGCTGAAAATTGAGTTCTGATCACAAATAGTTTTAAAGTAACAGTGTTCTAAAAAACTATTTATACTACATGCATGGGAACACAGACATTCATAGCAGCAAGAGGAAGAATAGCCAAGGACCCAGTATGAACCAACAGTAATCAACTTCAAGTCCTTATTGCATTCACCTTCCTATCCATCTTTACTTGGAAGTAAATCCAGCAACATCCAGTGGAGCTTGCTCGTAAACATTTGTATTAAAGCTGGAATCCTGTTGGTCAACTACAATAGTGACTGCGCTTTTTCTAGGATTTCACAGTGGTAGTAAGTGAAGGTAGACAGTGTTCTTCCAGATGGAATAAACATTGCTGACAGCTGTGATTGTGTGTGTGTATTTTGTGCATGCACGCACACACGCACGCACACACACACACACACACACATATAATTCATATATATTATGTTATACTATATTCAATATATATATGTGTGTGTGTGTGTGTTATACTATATTCATAATTTTATATATATAATTAAATATGGATACATTTATTACTTCTAAGGCCCTTTCCACATGGGGGCCTGCGAAATGGGGGAGAAACGGGGTGGCGCATGCGGGGATGGAGCTTACCTTGCAGTGGGAGGCTCTGTCCCCATGGGGAGCAGCACGCGTTCGCCGCTCTAAAAGGTGGCAGTGGCCAGCGGCTGCCGGTGGCGACCGGTGGCACCCAAAATGGCGGCTGGTGGCTTCCGGTGACACTCTGCCAATTGGGGCAGCATGCCAGCTGGAAGCCCACCCCCGGGCAGCTCTGCAGGGACACTCTGGTGCGTCCCCGCAGTTCTTAATGGGGCGCTGCGACGGGCTAGTACGCGCGAGTTCTAAAAAGACCATTTGAAAAGTGGTCTTTATAAAACACGGAACACCACCTCTGCGGCCGCGCGAGGGCAGTTTGAGGTTTAGAACCTCACCTTTTTTCACAGCCCTGGCGCACCCCGCGGTGTAGACGCCCTCCGTGTGAGGTTGTCCCAGCGCAGGGATTTACCCCCGTGTGGAAATGGCCTAAGGAAATACGGATAGGAATGTGATATTAAATACTGTAGCTCTTAGAGTATCACAGTTACTTTGACTTGTATCTTGCGTGGAAATCAGGGCAACAAGCCAGATGTTAATGGGCCCAGACTGGAGCTGTTAATTTCTGCAGTGATCTAGAAGAGACTGAGGGGTTTATATATATATGCACACTGCAAGCTCTTCCTTTTTCTAGCCCTTTGCTAGTTCCATTCTTGCAGCTGGGTCTTCTCTCCTGTTTCCAAGTAGAACTTTTTTTCCAAAGGGGACCTTTCTGATTTGAAAGGATTCTGAGCAACAGAGTCAGCTGCCAGTCCATTGGGTTGTCTTTGGGCTACTTTGCTGCTGCCTTTGCTCTGTATTCCAGAATGACAAGAAAAGAGAGGCTGGGGTCTAGGAAGTGCTGCAGATGAAGTCAAAGGAGTACTAGAGGGGAAAGACTGGCAAAGCTCCAAGTTGTCTTTTTATTGGACTGAAGAAGAAGAAACACAATCTGGCCACATCTACTTTTTCCATCTTGCCCACGAAGTGCTTGACACCTCTGTTTGTTTTGTTTCCTGCTAACATTCTCTCTCTTTTTTTTCAGGCACAAGTTTGTTCCATTTCATTTGCCCTTGCCCTAATTCATATGAATTTACATGTGCATAAAAGTTCATGTGCGTTGTTGTACATAATGCCCTTTCAAGTATACATACTTGAAAGGACTTTCCACTCATAACTATCATTTTATATATGTATTAGCTGACACGTGAACATTTCTGTGAAGTTTTCCATGATGTATGCATTTTTGTACACACCTTTTTTTTTTTCAGATTAAAGACCTGTACTGAAAAATTAGGAAAAATCCAAAAATTAAAGTATAATTGTGTTCTGAATCATGTATTAGTTCAGGAGATATAAATTGTCTATTCATATTAAAATGGAAATGAATTATTTTGCCTCTATCCTTTTTCAGAGCAAACTAGCATTAGAGTATGTAGCACTCCTTTTGAGGAGCTATACTGTAAACTGGTTACCTGATGTGCCCTTTCTGCATCAGATCACTTTTCACAAGTCTGTAAAAACTTGTATGGTTTTTAGAACTGAAAATAAGCTTTTTCGTCTCTTTCCTGTCATCAAATAACATAAGGGATGTTAGAAGTAAAAAAAAATGATTCCTTTTGATTCTTTCTAGTGTAGTATTATTTTTCTCTATGCATATTTCTGTTTTCCATAACAAAACAGCTGTTAAGAAGCCTTCTATGCTCGGTGTATACAATTAAAGTTTCCAGTACTTTTAGAGCAGGAAAAGAAGACTTTGTATTTGACAGGTCTTCAGCTTTGGGTTTTAGCAAATAGCCTAGTTTTGTGTGCCTGCAATGAAAATGAAAGCATACAACTTGCAAGCTAAGCACAGTCCTCCTACTGCTGATGCTCTTGTTGTCACAGCTCTGTAACATGGGCTTGCCACAGTCTAAACATGAATATCAAGGCAGAGGCAGTGAATGGAAAGACCCTCTGTCTTTAGGCAAATAAACAGTAGCAGGCTATCTTAGCAATTAAGGTCTCCCCATCCTTCCATCCCAATTTAGCAACAGAAACATTCTAAAATCAATGTTGTTTTATAGGTTAAATGGTAATCTCTCTCTGTCTTATTTCTTGCACTCTAGGTTGAGTGATGTAAGTATGGAAGTTGCTGAACACTCATCAACAGGACACAAAGATGCATCTGCTGTTGAAATTTGCCAGTGTCCTCCAGGGTATTCTGGTACCTCCTGTGAAGTGAGTGTCTTAATGCAGGGTAGTTGATATATGTCCATTTCAGTGATATATTTGAGATTCCTAAAACAATATATGGAAGTAGGTTGGCAGACGGACAGCAAGCAATACATTTCTTTTAAATAAGCCGATGGAATGATTATAATTTTGTCCACTTGGAAGCAAATCCATGTGTCCACATTCAGACTTCACAATAAATATGACACAAACAAGATGACCCTCTCCCTAAACTTAATTTTGTTTTTTGTTTTTTTAATGCAGCTATGAGGAGCCCCTGAAACAGAGATTCCTCTCCTCTTTTTAAAAATTTTAGCAGCCATGATCACCCTGGTCCAATATTCCTTTCATACAACATAGACCATTTCTGTCCTATACTGTTACAGTGCTATTATTCTACTTTCAACATCCTGTGGAATTCTGAGGTTTGTAGTTTACTGAGACTAAAGAGCTCTCTGGCTGAGAATTCTAAATTTCCCTCCCTAAACTGCAAGTCCCAAGATCCCATAGGATGTTGAAAGTGGAATAATACCACTATAACAGTAAAATGTGGAAATGGCCATAGTTACAGCACTATTATGAAAGTAGGCAGGCACAGATTGAAAATTCTAAATGCCCTTCCCAAATCCTGAAAATCCCAGGATTCCATAGAATAGAGTCATGGTAGTTAAAGTGGAATCACGGTGTCATAACTATGTGGCATGAAAGGGCGTGAATCGTGCTTTAAACTCTTCATTCCTACACTTTGTGCGCTGCACTGCACAAAGCTCCTTATTTCCTTCAAACAGTAAGAAAAGCTTTGGAGGCAGCTTTTCAAGTGCAGGGAAATCAGTAGGGGAAGGGTTAACCTCCTCTTCCAACCCACATCAGGAAGCTTTAGCTGCTGTGAGTTAAAGGAAACATTCAGTCATGAGATTCAGAGGCATGGCAAATTTCTAGTTTGACCTAGAGGTGATGACATGAACAGATCAAGACCTAATCAAGGGTGGCATATAAACATTTTAATAAATAGTAAATACATAAAATAAATATATAATCTTGAGAATATATTCTCCATCTCCTCATTTTTCAGCAGTAATTCCCCCACACCATCCCCCATGGTAACCAGAGTTTCCATTGAATCTGGACTAAAATAATAGCTTAAAGCATATTGTTTTAACAATGGCTAACTTCAGCTGTGGCTAAGTTGAGGAGAGGAGAGGAAAAAAGCAAGAAAAAAGCAAACCAAACAGTAAGAAGGGAGAGCGAGTGAAAGAAGAAGCATTTCTGTGTCTGGGTTCCAGTGTTTCTACTCCATCTAACAGAGAATTTTAAATGTTTCTGCATTCATCCAGAAAAAATTGATATACCATGTAGTGTAAAGATGGCAAGAACACTGCCTCCTGTTGCTCCGTAAGTGGGTTTGCCATTCCAGTGTTGGTTTTTACTTCCCTGCCTCTCAACAGAAATAATTCCAAGGCCACTCGCATTATTTTGGAGAAGGATCATGTTGAAAACCAGCCCTGTAGCGTTATATGAGATTACACAGAACTTTTCCTAGCATTAATGTGACTTCTAATTCTAATTTTTCTCTTTCTCCAGGATACTTAGTTTAGAATAGACATAAATAACTTTGACAAGTTCAGGGGCCAATTTTTGCTTGCCTCGTCACAAGCCAAAGCCCTTCAAGTACATTAGTATTCAGCAGCAAATTGTGGTGCTGAAGTTCATTAGCAAGCCGCAAGAGCTCTTGAAAGAAGCAGGAGAAGCTTGTTTTAAAGGAAGAATCCCTGGTTTGCCATTGATTTTCAACAGCACACAACTATCCCTTTAAAATGAGCTTCTGGTTTTTCACAGGGCTTTTTTTTTTCTTTTTGCACTTTGCTGCTAAAATTCAGTGGCACATTGATAAAAACTACTTTAAAACAAGGTGGTTTGGGGGTTTTTTGGTCCTCTTTCAAGGACTTTTGTCATTTGCTGCCAGAATTCAACTGCCTTTTGAGAGCACTAGAGTCCTAATGCGTGGCCTTGAGCTCTACGTGTAGCCCATACCTCTCTTAGAAAATGCAGCTTTGTTGAATATATATGTCTTTGTATGTATAGTTTTCCCAGATTTTCTTCCAAATACTTCTAGCACATGTTCAGAGTGAGTGCACATATGCTTAACTAACTTGTTAAGGCATTGCTTCTGGTGCCAGGGATTGCAAAAATGTTCAGAACCATGCCTCTAAGGGAGCACGTTAAAACACAAAGATGTTCTGTTTCACAAGACAATAAACAATGTGCCATTTATACTGGCACTCTAGGCATTTACTTGTCAGTTCTCTTTTTCCTTAAAGTGCACCATGATTTTTATATGTTATTTAAGATTTAAAGCCTTAATTCATTTTAATTTTTCAAACATTTTCACTTGCTCCTCCTCTTAGGAATATTAATACAGAAAAAAAAGGAAGGACTATTTATCAAAACTAATGGTTTTGCAGGTTTTTAGAATTAAATATTTTAAAGCAGAGAGTAATGTTGGGCAAAAGAAAATAACCTATGCACCATGAGCAATGGTTAGTTAATATTGTGTGTGTGTGTGTGTGTGTGTGTGTGATTCTTTGTTGTTGTTTTTTATTGGTATCCTGCCTTTTCTCCTAACCTGAAGCAGGTAAATGGTAGACATTCCCATAATCAATATAATATGGGAACAACAATCAAATTAAATAATATAAAATAAACATAAAATTATGCCTCTGCTGTATAATTTTTTGCTTTAACAAAGTAAAATAAACCTGTTTACTTGTATTAGTTTCTGTTGGCAAGAAACACATTCACTGAAAAGCACTTTCTAGATAGAGAGCGTACAAGCTTTGAAACCTATTATCCTTTGAAACCTGCTTGTAATGTATGTACAAGGCAGAGTGGAGGTCGGATGAAATGGAACACTATGTTTATTCAAGATGTTTATGTTTCTGATTTCCCTTGTACTCTCAAATCCTATTTTACCTTTGATCTCTGGAGTAGCATATACCAGCCTCATGTCTGTAATCAAGCCTACTCCTACTTAACTTGACTATCCTCTGGATGCATTCTCTTCAGTTCATGCATTAAAAAATTTTCATCTTGATTGCCATCAATTTGTATCCTCCCTTCTTTCCTGCCTGTTTGCCTGTGAATTGAGAACCTTTCTACCTTGACCAGCATCCAGTCCTATTTTTTCTTGTTATTACAGTTCAGTTTCTTTATTGAAGACCCTAGATAAAAAAGCTTTGTGTTCAAGGACCTCCAGCGTTTTAAGTTTGCCCTACTTACTTGTTCTCTAGAAAGTTCCACTTTTCTAGGGTAAGGTATGTCAATAGCAATAGCAATAGCATTTATTTCTATACCGCCTATCAACTAGTGTTATCTAAGCGGTTTACAATGTATTTTAGCTAATTGCCCCCAACAAGCTGGGTACTCATTTTACCGACCTGCGAAAGGATGGAAGGCTGAGTCAACCTTGGAGCCTGGCAGGATCGAACTCACAACCTTGTGATTGCAGTACTGGCATTTAACCACTGCGCCGCCAGGGCTCCTGTAAAAGTTTAAGCATGCAAGGCAATAAACAGGCATGTGTTGCCCTATGTTGGTACACAAAAAGTGGGGGAAGGAGTACCTTGTTTCCTGCAATGAGTACGAAATAATATAAAAGGACATAAATAAACACAGGCAGACCATATAATGCAATGCTGCAAGCATTTTTCCTTTATGGAATCATGGGATTTGTGCTATGCTGCTACTATCTCTTTTTCTTTCCTTTGGTTCTGTCTCTTCAATCCCAGAGAAGGCTCTTGCAGCACACTGTTTCCATCTTGAATTCTTTCCATAAATTTTCCTTTTGATTACTGAAGCTATTTTACATGTTTGCTTGTTGTTATGTTCCTTCAAGTTCATTCTGACTTATGGCCTGGAGTCCTGGTCTCAGACTTAAACTATGCTAGCTCTTCTATATGTTTTGTTCTTGTTGTGTGTCTTCAAGTTGTTTCTGACTTACAGTAATCCTAAGGCAGTCAGAGTTTTCTGGGGTGGAGAGTATGCAATGTGCCCAAGATCACTCAGTGGGTTTCCATGGCTGCATGGGGAATCAATCCCTGGTCTCCAGGGTCTAGTCCAATGCTCAAACCACTACATCATGTCGGCTCTCTCTCTAATTGTAATAGATTATTTATAGGTACTCAAATGGAAAGCTGGATATGTATTAGTTATTTTAATAAATACATTCATAAAATGGAAACGGGTCAAAACATGGTGGCTCTGTCTAGAAAACAAGTTTATACCAATTTCAAACCAGCTTCCTGCAAAGAATCCTGCAAATGGACGTTTATTTTGTTTTAGGTAGGCCCTTTGAAATTCCTCTTTGAAATCTCTTATGCCAGCTGAAGAACCTCTGTTCCCAGGATTTGTTTGGCTTTTCAACCACAGTTCATTTTGTAATATGAATACGGCTTATGGGTTACTTTTCAAATCCTAGTGAAGCCATTTTTCACCCAGACTTCCATTAGCAATTATTGGTAGTGGACAATACCTGAATTCCTACTCATTATCTCAGAGCCCATTCTGAAGTGTTTACATGTTGATACAGCGTATTTCATAGTCAATTCTTGCTTGGAAAGCTGGATCTTTCTTCTGCACAAAAATTTAAGAGCTTTGCACTCTAGTACTATCCTGTGGATAGAAAACCAATGAAAAAATTATGATTTTCTTGAATTCATTTATTGTATGTATTTGTTATGAGCTGCCTGCTTGCAATTTGAAATGGGAAAATCATAAGGTGGTGCTTTTTACCTGACCTCCAGTTGGCACATCTCTTTTAATCGAGCATAAAGGTGTGCAGATACTGAGAACCCTTTGAATTGTTCAGAGAAGGAGAGGAATTCAGAAGAGAAAATAAAGAAGATGTATTTTTATAAATACCTTTCTTTACTTTCTTTCATGCTGCCTTCCCCAAAGATTTATTTGTGTAAAAACCGAGCATAGCAAATCAGTTTATTTTGAGGTCTTCTGCAGCTGCTGCAAAAATATTTGTATAATTTCCTTTGACGAGACTCTTAAAAAATAAAATAGTATTCTAGCAAACATTGGTTATAAAACAAAAATCAGTATGACTAACTGTATGTCTAGCCACATTCAGGATGGCCTTTGAGTTTATACTGCTGGGTGGGGTTTGGCTCATGTGTATGCTTTTCTTTCTAATAAATGATTCCCTATATTGGTATTGGTGCAGAGAAGGCTGTATGCTTACATGCATATCAGTGTCAGGCATAATGAGAGGAAGTATCACACTGAATAAATTAAAGATATATTAAAAGACTGGAACATTATTCTGATGTGCTATGGTGTGATATTCAAGCCCAGAGAATTCTGAATGTTAATATGATTCCTCTGAATATCTCTGAGGTTTGTCATAAGCTGCATCTTCCTGAACTCTTTCCTTGCTGGCCGAATAATTATAGAGAAATAACCTAGTTCTAGCTAGCAGTAGTTGTGCTCCAGCATTTAAAACTGCAAAATTTTGGGGAAAATTTATGGCAAGTAATAACTGCTGCCTGGCAACTTATTTTGAAATGCAAGCAGAACCGCTAAGGGCTTTCTGATTAGTCACACCTCCAAGATATCTCCTTCCTGAAAAATGCCCGTTAATGTTATACATTGTACCAAATTAGTACTGATAAAATATTTATCAAAAGTTACTTTTTTTGGAATGACAAACATCACAACAAGTGTAGGAACCCTGTGTAAGAGTTCACCTTGGTCATGTGATGGCTAAAAGTAGGAGAGGGTATGGACTTGTATGCAAGACCTTCTCTGAATGTCTCCATCCTCTCAGCTTCTAGCAGCCACAGGTTGGAGGAAAGGTTTGAAAGGGACACCCAGACATATTCAAGTGAACACAAGTAGAAGCCCCCATTAGGCCTCCCACTTCAGCTTGTGAAGTTGAAGAACAGAAGGGGCATGAAGACTGGGAGGTATGGCTTTCCCTCTCTGCTTGAAGTTCTCATGTGGACAGGCTGAGCGTCCCCTTAGAACAAAGAACAGTTAGTACTTTTGTGCATATATTTGGACACAAGGACACAGAGCAAAAGAATAAGAACATCCTACATCTGTACATGTACCAAGGGCATGTATACATCCAAAGGCACAGAGCCATTTTTCCCGTGATGTTGAATACGTACGTGAGTACTGCAGTCACATAGTCATGGATGACAACATGAGTCTTTCCAGTCTGATTGTTTCTCCCTGGAAAGACTGAAGCAATTGGCATGCAGTCTGTTGATGCAAACTGCTAGCAATGTAGATTTTTAGATAAGGAAGCAGCTCTCATGTTTACTATACATGTACATGAAGGGAGTCAAAGGTTTACTTCCTTTTTGACCTATATGTTTGTCTTCTGTTTTTCTTTAACCTTTGATCCAAGACACTTAAAATGATATTTTAGCAATCAGATTGTCAAGAAAAGGTCCCTTCTTTTCTCCCCTTTTTCTTTCATTTGTGCAATGTGTCTTCTAACTTCTTTCAGCCTATGAACTATGGTATACAATGCTGTTTAATTTCTACTCTTCATTTCTCTGCTTTTCCCTTATCTTTTCAGAAGAAAGAACAAGCTAATGTCTCCTTTAGTCTTACATCTGTCCATTTGGTTAAGGTCAGTGCAAAGCACTTATGCCAGAAAAACATGTATACTTGAAGTATTTTAGTACTTCATTATTTACCACAATGGTTCCTCCTTGGGGCAAGGGACATGTGGAAGGAGTGTGCTAAAAATTCGAGAGGCAGTGTAGTCCTCTTATACGGACAAGACAAGACATGAGTGGGATACTCTAGCAAAATATCCACATTTAATCAAATTGTATCGACTGGGATAACTTTTTCTACTAGTATGGGGAAGAACTGTTCTGTTTTGTTCACCCATGATGTTTCTTTGTGGATTCAAGGATGTGTGAGAAATATAATGTCTTGTTCCCCATTCTAGTGATGATATTAAATTAATATGCCAAGCCAAACATCTCACCACACAGAAATGGCTTGAATGCAGCACATTCTGCTATGGAACAAGAAGGTGCTGGGTACCAGGTGTGGTAGACAGAAATCAGAATTCAGGAAAGTTGAAAAAGTTGCCTTACCAAATTCCTTGTTGAGTTTACGCCTATATTACTGTGACTTCCTGCCTTTATTAATTGTGTGGCAATGTTTTTCTTCCGCAGTCTTGTCAGTCAAGACACAGGCGAGTTAATGGCACCATCATTGGCGGAATCTGTAGGCCGTGCACATGCTTTGGTCATGCAGAGTCCTGTGATGATATCACTGGAGAATGCCTGGTAAGTGTTGACTGACAGCTCTGAGTTCAGCTCGGTATACTAATGCAATTGAATTAGCTACCTTGGGGACCATGAGTACTTAAGGAAAGAAGCAGTGATTTGACAGGAGAGATCTTTATATTGAACTGCTTCTGAAGTTAAGGAATCTCATAGTAACATGATAAAATAGCTACTGCAAATAAGAGTGAACACGAATATTTCTTTATATTATTGTGGTAGCTACAGGAAGCAGAAAAGAAAATATTTCAGCAAACCTCATAATGCAGAATGTTCTGTCTCGTGTTTATTGTGGGTTTTACTATATGCATAGAAAAGCAGTAACTATGAATGCAATGTAAGACATTGTGCAAGTATGACAGTCTAAGAAAAAGTAAATCTAATAGAAATTCTTAAGAAATAAAAAGATCAGGAGGCATGAGGGGGACGATGTTTTGGCCAGAGGAAGGATAGTCTTACAGACTGCATATATTTACTGTAGCAATTCAGAAATTAAATGCCTTTGCTATCCAGAATAATCGTGCCCAGCGCACCACTGTTTCCAGCCTGCTCAGTAGCTTTTTCGAATGGGTGAATTGCGCTGAATAGACTGTTCTGATTAACTCAAGGGCATTTTAGTTTTATATTGTCTGACATGGCATGAAGCTTGAAACAACATTTCTCATTTCATTAGTCTTGCAGAAATGCAATTTGAGCCACTGCCAATTTAGTTGGATATCATACTCTAGATTCCCTGCAGAATTCAAGCCAACTCTGCATTGTGTGTATGTTTAAATGCTCCTCCCACCCCCTTCTTTTCTTTTTCTTCCAAAGGAAAAACTTCAGGAGGGAATCCACATGAAAATTCTGGGATTTTACAATGCAATTTGCCGTTTGAAATTATCACTGCTTTTTCTCCCTACAAGATGTTTAATTACTATGAAGTCATGAACAAGATCACTTACATAGGTGGACTGGTGAATTTTTAAAATTGCCCTTTCATGAATGAATGCCTAAAATAATTCTCACATTAATTCTCTATCTAAATAGATGTAGTACTTAGGGGGGGGAAGCATGTGTCATGATAGCACAAACAAACTTGATTTAAATCTGTTGAGAAAAATAAAAATCCCATGGCAGAAACAGATCTCTTTTCATTTCATCTTTTTTTTTTCATTCTTTCAGTTTTCTGATGCTCATATCTAATGAAATTAGTTAAGATTTACAATAAAATTGCCTGATAGTTTGGAACCATGCACTTCAGACAGCAAGTCAACAATTGCTTTCCTGTTGTAGTACTGAATAGTTGTACTAGTGAATTCAAGAGATACTTTCCTTGTTAAAATAATCCCCCTATTGCTGATTGTCTCCAGTCATACTCCTACAGAGGAGAAGCCAGCTCCTTACTGTCACAGAGCCATTTAGGGCCACTTCTCACATTGGCTCAATGTGAGCTAATATTGGCCACAACTAAGTTGAACTGAGAGATATTTCAGTTCCTTAGGATGAACTTATCTCATAGGGATATACAGCCTTACAAATCCTACAAGTATGTGGCTTGAATCTACTGGGATGCTGGTGCATATCACCAAATATCCGTCCTTTCCTTTTTCCTGCAGTCATAGGAGCCACATGAAAGCTCTCTGAGCCAGGTTTTGGGGATGCTGCAGGTGCTCAAGGGAGAAGAGAGGGGTTATAGTTTTTGTGACTGACAGCTGAAGCTTTCAGGCAGAAGAATAGCAGGGCTGTTTTTGTAGGTCCAATCACAGTGCTTTTGGGAGCTATTCAGCAGGAATCATAGAACCATAGAGTTGCAAGAGACCACAGGGGCCATCCAATCGAATCCCCTGCCATGCAGGAACCCACATATCAAAGCACTCCAAACAGATGGCCATCCCCCAGCCTCTGCTTAAAAACCTCCAAAGAAGGAGTCTCCACCACACTTCCACTGTCAAACAGCTCTGACCATCAGGAAGTTCCTCCTGAGGTTGAGATGGAGTCTCTTTTCCTGTAGTTTGAGCAGCTGTCAGTGACAATTGAGCAGAAAACAAAAACAGTGTCTCAGTATGACTTCACAGCACCTAAACTGATCTCTTTGAAAGGTTTTGAGTCACTTAAGCTAGAGCATACCTCCACAATGTATCCTGAATTCACGAGTGCTGTCCAGAAAACAGCAAGAAGGCAATCCTTTTTAAAACCCATACAGACTGAAGGGGCTACCATTGCACAAAAGTGCTTGCAGTTACCTCATTTGAATCTGTTAGGCTTGATCCTCTGAAAGGGACATGTGTCATTGCAAATGTGATCTGATTCTGTAAAGGTGTAAAAAGTTATAGACTTCAGTTTTTAAAGACAGCACTTTAAAATTTACTTGCAGTTGTTTTGTTGTCATTGTTGTGTGCTTTCAGGTGGTTTCCAACTTACGGCAACCCTAAGACAAACCTTGCTTAAGAAAGCCCTGTGAAATTCATGGAGTCACCGTAAGTCAACAGGCAACTTGAAGGTGCATGTGTGCACATGCACACATACATGGCAAATATATCACAGGGTTTTCTTTGTAAAATTTATTCATCTGAGGCTGAGAGGGTGTGATCACCCAGTAGGATTCTACAGGCAAGAAGGATATTAAAGGATATTGACAACCTGGAATGTGTCCAGAGGAGGGCAACCTAAATGGTGGAGGGTCTGGAAGCCATGTCCTATAAGGAGCGGCTTAGGGAGCTGGGTATGTTTAGTCTGCAGAAGAGGTTAAGAGAGGACATGATAGCCACGTTCAAATATTTGAAAGGCTGTCATATTGCAGAGAGTACGGGTTTGTTTTCCACTGTTCCAGAAACTAGGACAAGGAGTGTGGATTCAAGTGACAGGAAAGGAGATTCACCTGAACCTCAGGAAGAACTTCCTGGTGGTCAGAGCTGTCCAGTAGTGGAATATGCTGCCTCGGAGTGTGGTGGAATCTCCTTATTTAGAGGTGTTTAAACAGAGGCTAGATGGCCATCTGTTGGGAGTGCTTTGATGTGTGTTCCTGCATAGCAGAGGGTTGGACTGGATGGCCCCTGGGGTCTCTTCCAATTCTATGGTTTGATGATTCGAGGGATTCAAACCTGATCTCCTGGAGCCCTGGTCCAACAATCAGCTATGCCACACTAGCCCTCTCTCACCTGCAGAGAACTCTGTTTATTTATCTGAAATATGACTACTGTCAAATACTACTGTGCTTGAAGATTTCATCCATCCCAAAGTAAAAAAGTTATAGTTGATCATTCGTTTTGCTGTGAAAGCATCAATGAAGATATATGCAAAGCCTGGGATTTCCAAAGTGATCTTGCCTTTGGAACTGAGGCGAGGTGGCTCATACCTGAAGTAGCCTAGGTCAAACCAGCCCAGTTTCCAAACTGAATCTTATCTGTGGTGCACATCTCTTTGGTACTTTTTTCTAGGTGGAAAGGAAGAGGCAGAAATAATTGGAAGAAATCAATTTTGGCAAACAGTTGCTGTGGTCCATGGTAGTTTTGATTTATAGAACTCTAGTATTATCTATAGTAATGTTCTCTGGTAGATAAACTGCACTATTGAGAAGACTGGGTAGAAAATACAACTGTTTGAACAATAACATGTAGTATCTCCACAATTTATCTGCATTTATCCTTCACTGCTTTCTCTTCACTGCATCATCCAACCATGCACTGTATCATTTTGTAGAGAGAAAGTGCACAGAAACTAAGTCTTGAAAATCTATTTGGGGATTTTGTGTAAGCGAAGGAGGATTGGTCGGTACCCATGCAGGCTGTTAAATGCTGCAATTCAATTTGGATCATAAGCCTTTTGAAGTGAAAAAGAAAAAGAAAGAGAGAAGTTTGAGTGCTGGAAAAAAAAGAGGCATCCTTCACATCAAAGGGATTTTTTTTTTCTGTTGAGATGTACTGAGCCTTTTGGCCTTCTCATTACTATTCATGGTGTTTTTTTTTTCCAGTAATACAACAGACAATTTAGGCAGCTAATTTACTGATATGTTACTTCTTTTGACTCTTCCTCAGCTTTGAAATATACTTGAAAAGAAACTGAAATATGTTTCTTTGACTCATAATAAGAACTCAGATCAACAGCTATAGTCGCGGTCTGTATTTTTTTAACCCTTCTCTAACACATATCTTGAAATAATCCACAAACACCTTTGATCCCTGCCACACCCATGGAAGGTGATGCATATTGCATTGATATTTCCATTATGATACACATGATAAATGCTTTGGTGTTAAAGAAATCCATGAAGTGTAGTCTTTATGAAGATATTTCACAGTATTAGTGTTGCATGCAAGCACAGATGAAGTGCTATCCCCGAGCTCAAGTTTAAGAGAGTTCTGAGGAATCATGGCACAATATTAAGGGCCAGTTGAGAGGTCATGCACAAGATTAAAGGACCAGTTCGGAGTTCCTGACAGAACTCCACTCCTCTTTGTGTTTCACTGTAAGGCTACCATATGCCTTTCCCTTCTTTCCTGTGAGTGATATTATTAGTTTGTTATTTCTGTGCCATCTGAAAAAATGTAGCCATAGTTACCATTACAATATCTCCTATTTATATCATTGGTCTGCTCAACAATTGCAATATGTCCACTGAGATTTCTTCTTTTGTTCACAGAAAATGTAGTTACACAAACAACAAGAAACATATTACAGCAGTAAATGGCAAGTGTGTAGTGGATATTTATGGAGGTACATCAAAATGCCTGCTCCTCTGAGAGTCCTGTGGTGTTGATAAGACATTTGCACTTCTGTAATTGGCAAACCAACCAACCCCAAAGGGTGCTCACCAAAGGCTCCTCTTCATCCTGGAGAGAAGTGACTAGTGGAGTGCCAAAGGTTCATTCCTGGGCCCAGTGTTGTTTAAGATCTTTATAAATGACTCGGATGACAGAATGGAGGGCATGATTATCATATTTGCAAATGACACCAAATTAGGAGGGGTAGCAAACACCTCAGGGGACAGCATCAGAATACAAAATAACCTTAACAGGTTAGAGAGCTGGGCCAAAACTAATAACATGAATTTCAGTGGGAAGAAATGTAAGGTACACATTTAAGCAGGAAAAAATGAAATGCACAACTATAAGATGGGTGACACCTGGCTTGACCACAATACATGTGAAAGAGATTTAGGACTCTTTGTAGACCACAAGCTGAACATGAGTCACCAGTATGATACGGCAGCTTAAAAAGCTAATGCAGTTCTAGGCTACATCAATTGCAGTACAGCATCTAGGTCAAGGGAAGTAATAATACCACTCTATTCTGCTTTGGTCAGACCTCACCTGAAATACTGTTTCCAGCTCTGGGGACCACAGTGCAAGAAGCACAAGCTAGAACATGTGTAGAGGAGGGTGACCAAAATGGTAAAAGGCCTGGAAACCATGGCCTATAAGAAGCAGCTTAGGCAACTGAATATATTTAGCCTGGAGAAGAGAAGATTAATAGGTAACATGATAGCCATGTTTAAATATTTGAATGGATGTCATATGGAGGATGGAGCAAGCTTGTTTTCTGCTGCTCAGAAACTAGGACACAGAGCAAGGACTTCAAACTACAGGAAAAGAGATTCTACCTAAACATTAGGAAGAACTTCTAATGGTAAGAGCAGTTCAATGAATACACTACCTCAGAGTCTAACAGAGTCTTCTTCTTTGGAGGTTTTAAACAGAGTCTGGATGATCCCCTGCCAGGAGTACTTTGCTGTGTATTCCACAGGGGTTTGGACTCAATAGCTCTTGTGGTCTCTTCCAGTACTATAATTCTTTGATTCTATGCACTTAGATGTGTAGCTTGATAAACATTCCTCTTGATTTTCCATTCATCTACTGATTCTTTAAAAAAAACTCAAATGGAAAGTAAATCAAATAGATTCATTCATTCATTCAGATGAACAGATGGATAGATATTTGAGATAATTGTCTGAAACACTAAAGCAATAGTATTGGCAGAGAAAATTAAATTTCCAGGACACTATGGCATCATTTTTTTTTACTAAGCATCGTATCATCTAGCCAAGGATTAAAAGCATAGCATAATACTGAGGGCAAGCTATGGTGTAGCTTTGCCTGTTCCAAGATGCACGGTGGTGGTGTTGGTGGTGGTGGTGGTGGTGGTGGTGATATACCTTCAAGTTGTTTCTGAGTTATGGTGACCCTGAAGCAAACCTATCATGGTGTTGTCTTGGCGAGATTTGTTCAGAGAAGATTTGCCTTTGTCTTCTTTGAGGCTGAAAAAGTGTGACTTACCCAAGGTCACCCTGTGGGTATCCATGGCCAAGCAGGGATCTGAACCCTGTTTTCCACAGTCATGATCCAATGCTCAAACTACCACACTGGCTCTCCATGTATCATGGTGCAGTATCGCTGTTGCAAACCAAGGAACAGGAAAAGGGTTTGCTTGGACAGGAAAAGAGTGAGGTACAAATATGAAAGCTGATTTGTTTTCATAATCACCAAAACAGGGTTTGGTGAGTTTCCCTCATGACATCTGAACTGGGCCTGAGGGTTCAGAGACAATGGTGTATGTATTTTGTTCAGAAAAGTGTGTTTTACTTTACAAATATAGAATTTATGGAAAGATAAGGGAGGGGAAAAATTCAGTGGAGATAAGTGTGAAGGATCTATTTCTCCCCACTCCGGGCCCTGAAAGTTCATAGAGAGTAATGTTACTAAATTGATATAATAGGAAGTCACACAAAATAATGGTAATATTAGAACTGTCACTTATTTCACAAACCTACTTATAATAGATCATTTTATATAATACTGAAACAGCATTGAAAACTGTGTCATAACTTTTTTTTTCTTATGAAGTCCAAAGGGAATAAGTTTCCACTTGAGTTTTAGAGCCAAGGGACAATATCCAGGTTTTAAACTCTAGCTAACACCTATAAGTGATTTCTGCCCTTGGATATACATAGGGATGTAAATCTTTGATTATTTAATCCCCATATGCAAGAAAAAATAATTCCCATAGTTTCTTTGCTCTGCTATGGAGGGAACCAGCAGTTCTGTGCAGTTATTCTGAGCAGAAATATCCATGGGTGTTTTGCATGAAGATTGGGAGAGGGAGTTGCATAAACACTTTTTTTTCTGCATAAAATTGTGGGTTGTTCATGTGAAAGCCATTTTCAGAAACAGATGTGTCTGTTTTCAGAAACAGAGGTGTCTATTGTACAAAATAGCTGGGTTTTGCACAGAAAAACACTATTTTTGCACAAAACCCCTGACATGTTTCTGAGAGCATAGGTTTTCTGCAAAATTGTATTTTGTATGAAAAAAATATTTTTGCACAAAAAGCATTCTTTCTAGAAAGAGATGGGGTTTTTTGTACATCATTTGTGTGTGAGTGTGTTGTTCCCAAATCACACACTGTTTGTACACCAAAAAAAAAAACAACCCACATGTTTACCTGGACATTACCTTTTATGCAGAAAATATATTTTTCTCACAAAAAATATAATTTTTGCATGAAAAAACTGTTTCAAAAAAATCCCACATGAATGTTTTGTGCTAAAATCTTTTTTATAAAGCACATCATTTTTCAGGAAAAAAAAGTATGTTCCTAGAAACTGTTTTTGTGTGTGTGTGAAAAAGTGTGCATTTCATATTTTACCAGTTCTCTAATGGAAATCAAAGTCCTGTCATCTTTATCACATATATTTTATTTATAGGAAGTCAGATTCTTACTGGGGTGATTACTGCACAGTGGTCGAATTTATAAATTAGCCGATGCAAGCCTAATAGTCTTGCAGTTACCCCATGCCCTCTCAAATGAGGACTCAAGGATATCATACTGACCACAATTTAACATTGGATCAAAACTCTAAGTGTGGTTAATATTCAGTCCCATTTACTGAAATAGGCCAGCTTAATAAAAACCAAGGTTTAACTTTTGTTAGTTTCTATCAGTTCAAACTAACCTCAGTTTCTCTGAGTTCAGAGGAAATTGTATGCTGGAATTTATCAAAATCAGAAGTGAAAGCTTCTAATTTGTTCCTGAAAGGCATGGTGACAGAGAAAGGAAGAGCAGCATGCATATCTAAAGCTCACCAAGGCTCCTTCCTGTAATGATGAACCGTTATTTATCATTATGTCTGAATGCAGCCACTATCCATTAAATGACTACTTGTCAGACTGGTAGCAGCAGAACATGGATGTAAGTCAAGAAACATTTTGATATTTGAAAGAATAAGGGTTTTTCATCAGTTGTTCACATATGATCACTGAATAATAGGTTGGAAGCGTAACAAAAAGCCTTCAGAGGTTTGCTTATGGTTGAGTAGCTGAACCTTGAATGTCCATATGGCAAAACAAGATTTAAATGCGTATTTTGAAAGACACTGGCAGAGTTTAGTTTTTTACAAAGCTATGTGTTTTATGTGTGTGGGAGAAAGAAAGAGAAAGAGAAAGAATGATTTCCAAAAGTCAGTTCACATGATTATTATTTTTCTTCCTGCATCTGTTTCAGCTTGGTTTCAAATTTCCTTTAGGTTTTTCAGCCTACTGCACTCATAAGGGTGCACTGAAAGAATAGAAAGTGGGTTAAGAATATAAAATAGGTATGTTATCTGAAGTTCTTGAAAGAAGTATGTTAAGAATATGATAGACAGATGGACACACAGGCATGGTGGACAACATCCCTTACTGTGATTTTTATCATCGGCGGTTGTATGGTGTTCTAAAACATTTGGTTTTGTGTCTTTCTCCTGCCTGTTTAGGGCTGCAAGCACAACACAGGTGGCCTATATTGTGATAAATGTCTTCCTGGTTTCTATGGAGATGCTACTAAAGGGAAACCTGATGACTGCCAGCTGTGTGCTTGCCCACTGAGTGTACCTTCGAACAAGTAAGTTACAAATTCAGTCCATAATGTTGGACTCTCTCTGGAAGCATCCCTTTAGCAGTTATTGGCAGCCTTTGGGGGAAAAAAATAATAGATTGCCTAACAAACACAACAAACACATACAATTATGTTATTGTCTTTCTTGGGTTCTAGACCCAGAAATGAATACCAACACAAAGCAAATGCCTATTAGCTGAACAGCTCCTCATAGCTCCTGTTCTATTTTTTTTTTCCCCGTGCTAAACTGACAGATAAAGAAAAAGAAGGAACCATTGGCAGCTTCATCTTTTGGCAAGGACTGTTTTCACACAGCCAGGCAGAGGCTTATGTGGAAAATGGCTAGCAGGCTAACATTTTGCACCTGGAAGGCCAGATTGTCTTTTCCCAATTGGCATGCTGACTGGATAGCCCGCTATTGTGGCTGTCTGAGGATGAGATGACAACCTTGTCTCATAAGGCCTCAGACGTTTCCAGGGGTACTAGAAAGATGGAAACAGTCCAAAACAAAGACATAACATTTTTCTTCTTCTTAGTATCACTTCCTTCGATAAATGCAGGAAAGCTGCAGGAAAGGAGATTCCACCTGAACCTCAGGAAGAACTTCCTGACAGTCAGGGCTGTCCGGCAGTGGAATATGCTGCCTCGGAGTGTAGTGGAATCTCCTTCCTTGGAGGTTTTTAAGCAGAGGCCAACATCTGAGGGTAGTACAGAGGAAAGGAGGTCTCAGGCACCATGGGCAGTGTAACACATTCAATATACGACAGTTTTCTGGGGCTGAACCTAGGATTTCTATATGCTATTTTCTATCCTGAAGGGGGTGCATGGACAAAGCAGTTCACCAAGGAGTCTGGAAGGGTCTGTTTTCCTTAACTCTAGGTGCCAAAGCATTGATGGGAATCATGACAATCTCTTGGGCAGGCAGGAGGTATAGGGAAGATCTCAATAGGGTGAGATTAAGGGATGGTCCCTGATTGCTTCATGTGGGCAGTTTCACCTTGAATTTTTTTCAGATGTGCACAGAGCCTAAGGTGTTGAAGGATTAGCAAAAACCCATTAGCGTCTTGGTTTCCTGCCGAAACCTCTCTGAACTTATGACCTGATCATGTCTAATGTCACAGTCTTCCAGCCAACATGCCTTCAATCATGTTTTCCAGCTATAAATATATTCAGTTATGAGAACTGCATATCCTGCAGAATGGGAGTGTAGGATATGGTAACAGTCTTGTCAACCCGTACATGTAGATAATTCACATTGATCTGAATGGGTTTTACTTCTGACTGAGCAGATGTAGGATTCTCCTGGTAGTCAAGTTCCCTTGAATACAGTGTGGAAAAAAAATAACTAAAATAAAGTTTTTATCACAATATTAATGTGTAGAAATGGAAAATAAGAAACATGGGCTGGAAATCTACGTTGCCTACTTAGTTACATATGCCTACTTTAGTAACAAACCTACTTTACTGAGCATCATCTACAGTGGGAGGAGGAGATCTATTTTGTTGGCAACTGGGCTGTGGGTAGATTATGTTTCTACTATCATCCACACACACACACGCAACACAAGACTGTAGCAAGGCGTTGTGACAGAGGTCCTACTTTTGACTGTTGCAGCCTCACTCACTGGTGGGGAGGGAATGGAAATGTAGTCCACCTACACCCCAGTTGCCAACAGAATGAACCTCCTTCTCTTGGTGTGGCTGATAACATAGGCCATTTCAACACAACAATGCTCTTTTGTGTTGTCACACTGCAATTCTGGGTCCAGAAGGGAGTGCATCAGCAGCACTGCTCTCTGCGCTTGCTTGCTCCATGCAGAAGGGAGTGCAATGGTGCCACCTCTTGCTTCCGCAGTGCAACTGGGCACTTTCCATTGCTGCATTATGGAAAGAAGCATCGCCATTGCACTTCCGTGGCTTCTGCACAGCCAGGAGTGATGGGAGGGCAGTGCAATCGCAGGCACAAAACGGATTTTTTCTGTTTTGTGAAAACTGCATGAGCACAATGCTTGGGAATGGGACAGCAGTGGACCAGTGATGATGTCATGTGGAAGCACAACCTATAAACTGCTGCCATGCTGTCCCAGAAGCAGCATAGCCCCGTCATGTGGAAATGGCTGTAGATTTGGGAGTGCAGTTACAATCAATAGTAATACTGCCACAATTCTGACTGCATAAGGATAATGAATGTGGAGCAGTTACAGAAACATAACTGCAGGTTACACATCCACAACTGTGTTTATGAATGCCACCCATGATTTCTTTTAAAAATGATTTATCTATTTTTTGTTTGGTTTTCTTGAGCATTTCTTCCTTGAGAATTCATAAGACACATTGGAAATTTCTAATGCACCTCATCATAAACCTGCAAAGGCTCATCGCTAATAGAAGTATGACATTTATCATTGCTTAGTTATATTTATTCCACTATTTCACCCACGTTAAACCAAGCTGTATCCTAAGGCTGCAGGTCTACTGCTGGGTTGTTTGGCAAATTGAATGGCTCTGTAATGCGAACAAATCTCTAAGTGAAATAAAAGGAAGAATAATTGAAGACTGAGCTCTTTAAAATAGTAGAGTGGCAGATATCCTGTTGTTTCAAACTGCTTGTATCTTTCAGTGTGCCAGCAGATTACCTCATTACTGTGTGTCAGTCAGATACCAGGGGGAGAGAAACAGAGAAATAAAATGCTAGAAGGCAGAGGTACACAGCTAGGGTAATATACTGTCAGAGGGGATTGTAAACATGCAAATGACTGGGTTGTGAGAGATGCAACTGTGTTACTGCTATCACATTTCTTTAAAAAAGAAGTAAACATGAAATAAGACTCAGCCTCTTATGTATATAACCAGTTTGAAATTTCAGGGTAGACAGAATGATGGAGAATGATGGAGCAGTTTCTACTGCAGTGGCAATTTGAATAGCTGACACCACAGCCCCATGCTAGCTTACCTTGGTGCAAGTCCCCCTGAACTCAGTAGTATCTACTTTTAAGGAGACATGTATGTGATTATGCTGCAAAGCTCTGCTCATGTGATTATACTTCATACTCTCATTTAAATAGTCCAGACAGCTGCCACTATCTGCTTTGTTACTGTACTATTAAAATCCTAGTCTTTAGTCATGAATGCAAAATGTCTATTAGTCACTCCTGATTGTAAATACTACATTATTATGGATTATTATTATTATGGATACTATCCTGTTGGTATCCCTCAATTTACAGAAAACAACCATCAGTGGATGGATTGAAAATTATTAGATGGATTATTGAAAGTCACTCCCCTGCTGTTCACTCCCCACCATGTTCTGGTAGGCAGAATATGTAAACCAATGTGGGAGATTAGGAGGGGAGAAAGCCACCAAAAATCATCAGCTACCCCATCCCTCTAATGAATTCTTCCTGTTAACAGAAGAGCATTAGTAACACTTAAGAAAAAGTGCCAGCTGTTCTAATTCATTGATCTGTGTATACCCTAAGAGAAAGATTTGGCAGATTCTGAAAAACAGAATGATCTTAGAAGCACACACACCCCCCCCCCCGCAAACTTCCCTCTTTAATGCAACAGTTAGATGTATTATTTCACCCTCCAAGCAGTATGAGTTTATTGGGTTTTCCAATCAATTGTCCTTTAGCTATAGTGAAATTTAACTGGGGACTGTAGTCTGGGATAGAGTATGTTGCCAGGCCCTCAGGGACTCAGACAAACAGCTGTACATTCCTTCTTTTTAAATGGTGTACCGTCTCATTGATAGAATAAAGTCCCATAACAACATGTCATTTGGATGCTGCCACTCGCTTGAGCTATATCCAGTGTCGGCAGAAATAGCAGACTCATTCCAAACCCTACTGGCTGGAGCCAAACCTAAGCCCCATGTGTGAGACCAGACGAACTTCACCCATGCTCTGTTTTGAAAGCAGTGTGCTCTGAAGAAGAACAGCAACTATGCTGCTAATGAATTTCTTTCTATGTTTTCTCTGTATCCCTCTTCTTGCCCTACATCAACAACAAAGTTTTAGCCCGACTTGTCACTTCGACCGAAGTCATGGATTAATATGTGATGAGTGCCCCCCTGGCTATGTTGGCTCACGCTGTGAGAGGTAAGCAGACATCATGCAGGGTTTTATTTTCTTCATCTGACAGTACTTTGTTAAATGGTTCTTTTTAAAGCCTTCTTCACTTTGTGCATTGAAACAGTCATGTTAGTTATAAATACCCATATTCCTGTTGTCTTTCTCAAAGAATGGTGGAGGAATGGCATCCCCCACTATTACAAGGTTTCTGCTTTAACAAGAAACTTCGTCATCTCCTCCAAGTTTGTATAACTGCTTATCATAGTTTAAAAATTTGTTTTTATTTAATTTTGAAGATAAGCATTAAACTATAACATCAAAGAAAGTATTTCTCATAAAAGTAATGTTACTTGTTAGGATCGCTTGTGTGTGTGTTCGTGCATATGTGCATGCATGTGTGTGCACCTGTTCATTTTTATTACATTTTTATATATTCTAAATTGGGCCTCAACCCTGAGAATGTATTTAACCAACTATTCTCTGAATTGCCATTTCATCTCCTTTGCACTGAGTCAAACAATGCAGCTATGAAAGCTGATTTATTTGTCTTAACTGTTTTAAAACTCATATTTTAAAATTTTGCTGTTCATAATTCTCCCGTGAAGTTGCTTACTTGGAATTACATTAGTGTCACAGTATTACAAATATTTTAATTCGTATTTTCCCCTAAAATTCCCCCACCCACCCTTTGCAGCTTCATAAAGGCGTGTGGCTTTCTAAATGACCTAGCAAAAACAGGTGTAAAAAGCATAGGATTAATTATTCTATAAAATCATGTTTGATTTTTTTTTAAAAAAGTATATTTCTTCATGACACATTTCTTCACTTTTTTTTCTTTTGCTGCACTGTGAGAATGACTTTGATTTTAAAGAAATAAAAACAAGGGAACAACTACAAGAAGTAGAGGGTATAGGTGTATATACTCCTCCTTCAGTTTTCTATTTTAGTTTATTCATTTCTTGTATGGCATAAGTTCAATCTCTTTGCTTCCAGAACTACTTTGCCTGAGTTCACCCTGATGAAAAGGTATTTTATCCTATTGTCACTAGAAGTTAATTACACAAGTTGGTAGGTAGAGAGAGGTAGACTCAGGAGTTGTCTATGTTCTTTTGCTAATTTGATAGCTTGGTTTATATTTAAAATGGACATCATTTTTAGCTTCATCTGACTCCTGACGTCTGCATGACCAAGGAAACTGCCTTCAAAGAACTGCAATAGTTATGCATAGTCCATATTCCCATGGAATATATTGAAAAGTTCAGAAATCTCACTAGTATTAACCAGGCATGTAGTGGAGGTAAATAGCCATGATGATGGTGGTAGTAGTAACAATGGTAGTAATAGGAGGAGGAAGATGAATGCTGTTTAATAGGGTAAAAATATTCAAAAACAAACTTTTGAACTGTATGGTTGTGAACTCCTGGTGTCCCTGGTACCAAAAGCTTAGGCCTATGCATTCACTCTGTCCTGAAGATTGAGTAACGCATGCTTCTCTGCTACGTGTGTGTTACCCTGTTTACTGGGGATCCCGTGAGGGACACCAAAATGTGCTCAACTATAGGTGGGGAAAATTAGTTCTGAGCACTGCTTTAGCATTACGAGTGGCAGGGTAACTTAGCAGGATCTTGTAACTCAATGTTTGCGGGGTCAGGCCAAGTCAAGGAACAGACTGGTTTGAAGATAACGAATGATCTTTATTAAATACAGGCACACAAGGTAAGCAACACAAGCACATAGGTAACTAAGGAAAATAAAGGTGTGAGTAAGATAGCGGGATTTTCAGAGGGATAGTTGGTTCGGGTGATACGACACCTGTTCCTGAAGCCCAGAAGAAGACAGAGAGTGATGCTGGGGTTCGATGTATCTCAGCACGTGGAACTGAGGGGAAGCTCGCCAAGCAAAGCAGCAGCAAGGCTGTTGGAACTTGGGAGTGGTCCGAGGAAGGTCTCAGAATTAGAGGTTTTTATAGGGAGAAGTGTGACTGCAGGCTATGCCTTACTCGGGGACAACAATGAGTTTTGGGTGTGAGACAATGTCTCCGAAAGGTCAAAATTTAGCATGATTGAATTAAGTCCGAATTGACAAAGAGGTAGACTGTATGCAAATGTTCAGTGCTTGCCCTTTAAGCTTCTAGCTTGCCAAGTTACCTGCTCAGAGCAGGGAGTCCTTTATAAACAGCGTGCATACATAATGAGGGTGTTTGCAGAGAGGTCTCCTAAAGCGGTGATCTGGCTATTTCTGGCCTGCCTGTATTGTCTTGGGATATTGCAGCGTTTGATGGCCAAGCCTAGATTTGGGCTTGTCTGGGGGCCTCACAAACACATGGAGAAGAGTGGTATGGTAAGGCCGAATTATGACATCAAAAGGATATCTGGTGCTATCACCAGGTAGGCCTAAACTGCAGTAACATGTGACTGGGGCTTACATTGATAGGCACCCACATCCCTCCACCTGGGTTTTCTAACCAAAGGTAAAGGTTTCCCTTGAACAAAGGAACGCTCTTCCATTTCAGCTTTTGTTTCAATAGATCTGGAAGCCCAGTGATGGGCAGGATGGGTGTAAACAGTTAAAATTGTTGTTGTATGCGTTCAAGTTGTTTCTGACTTATGGTAACCCTAAGGCAAACCCATCATGGAGTTTTGTAGAGCTGAGAGTGTGTGACTCACCCAGCATCACTCAGTGGGTTTCCAGGAGTGGGGAATTGAACCCTGATCTCCAGGATCATAGTCTAACAGTCAAGCCACTAGACCACACTGGCTGTCAGACAGTTAAGATAGAGATTGACAAATGGAACAAATCAGGAAAAGATTTATCTCTTAATTTTTGTAAGACTTGTAAAAATATATGGCCATTTCCACACTATACTGTTACAATGCTATTATTCTACTTTCAACATCTTATGGAATCCTGGGGTTTGCAAGTTTAGGGAAAGGCAGTTAGAATTCTCAGCTAGAGAGCTCTTTGGCCTCAGTAAATTACAAACTCCAGAATTCCACAGGATGTTGAAAGTGGGATAATAGCACTATAACAGTGTAGAGTGGAAATGTCCTGCAAGTGGTTGCCCTTTATGTTAATAATAGCATCTTTTGCTTTTATCATGTATGAATCCATATGGGACTTACCTGTACAAGGCAGGAAACTAAATATATACAATGTTCATTAGCTGATAAGCTTATAAGGCTATTTGAGAGATACTGTCAAAGAAAATGACATTAGGGTTACAGAAGAAACAAGAGATACATGTTAAGATGGCCAAATAGCACAGATATGTCAAAATACATCAGGCTTTTCTACCAGTAAACAATATCTTCAGACATTCTCTTGTTCCTTCTGTGGATTTCATTGGATGCTCCCACTTTTGGCTTCTTTTTTCAAGGGCAAATGTACACATTGGCCAAAATTAGGAAATTCAATGCTGAAAAAGCAGATGAAAAGGACAGTGATTTCTATGTAGTTGCATATGTTGATTTATGTGCACAGAAGCAAATTTAGAAATAATTGCTGTAATTTAAATACAAGTGTTCCTATTTTTGATATTTTGGGATTTTGAAACACAGTACCTTTTTGGAATAGCCGCATATCTTGCTTGTAAACTACTTGTGTTGTGTATGCAACATGAGGCTTGAGAGAGACTGAGGATCTGCAAAATGGCAGGAATCCAAGTGTAGTGCTCGGTGTGAATTCACACTTCCTACCATTTCACAGGTCCTCAGTTTCTCTCTTTTGCTGCCAGCTGCCTGCTTCTGCCTTTAAGATAGTAGCTGCAGCGCTCCCCAGATCCAAGGGACAAATGAGCAGGAGTGCGCAGCTGCAATCTCAAAGGCAGAAGCAGGCAGCTGGCAGCAAAAGAGAGAGACTGAAGATCTGAGATTCAAACAAGCAGGAGTGCCACAGCCACTGCCTCATAGGCAGAAGCAAGTGGCTGACAGCAAAAAGTTTTGGATATTGGAGGTTTTTGGATTTCAGATTTCTGGATAAGGGAGGCTCAACCTGTACTCTTTTATTAGGAAGTATTCATGTTTATTGTCTGATTGATTTTTCCTAGTGTCTTGCAGTTATTGAGGAGGCATAGTATATTTCTGTTAATTTTTTTTCATTTTTTTCCTGGAAACTCACTTGCAGAACAAAGAGAGGGATTTCCTTTCAGTCATGGCTTTAGCTTTTCCTGTCCTGAGGACTCTGCATCTTCCAAACAGGTTCTGGATCAGCCTGCAATTTCCACCTCAGCCAATACTTATAGAGGACTTGGCTACATATACAGATCTTGGCAGGGATAGTATTCAAATACAAACCAGTTAGCAACAAGTGGCTGCATAGCAGCTCCCATTCCGGATGCATACTATAAAATCTAAAATAACTTGGACCTTGGTGTAAGGAAACCAATATATTTAACTTACTGGCAACTGCCAAGTTGATGAAATTGTATAATGACATCCCAAAAAATGCTATTCATTACTGCACCCTACAGTTTATATGTATGTTCTTGAATAGAAATATTATACATATTTACCAATGTAAAGTACAGCCCAAATATTTGTGGATTGCAATCAAAGACCATGGCATAGCTTTTCTAGTTATCAAGATCGAGAATCTTCCATTCATGAGGATCTAATCCTATATACCATTGCATATGTGCTCCTGCCTGTGAGTAAATCTCATTGATCTCAATGAAACTTAGTTCTGAATAGATGTAAATAGAATTTCATCACATACCATACAAAACGGAAGCACTGGTATTTGAAAAGAAGTGGGAATACAGCTACTTGGCAGAATGCAGCTAGGCAGAATGTAAGGAATTTAAAAATCTCAGAGAAAGCTGGGACATACAGAGTTTGAAAAGTTACTTTTAAAAGGACAGAGTATAATGATAGGCCGAAGCCATTGACCAATGATCTGTGGTGAGAAGATTCCCTGAGACTTAAAGCTTTATCTTGCAGCTCTCAGTTATGGATGGCTTCAACATGTCTTTTAATTCATTTCTCTTAAAAGTAACTTCTGGTCTGAGAGCCAAATATAGAGAGTTTCTTTCAGTGAAAGTATGTGAGGGAGATTTTAGCAAAGAAAGTCATTTAGTCATACCAGGAACACCAGGACACCTGCCCGGATGCTCATTGAGAAATGAAAGAGAAGATTCAATATGCTATAGTCAGTGTATTATGCTCTGCTGAGGTGGAGGTTTTCCTGTGTCACACAATTGGGAACAGTGCATTATGTGAAAAAAACAGGAGAGGTATTTCTCAGTTGTATTGCCCTGGTTGTGTGATTTTGTGACACCACCAATCGTTTTAAAGGCCTGCCTACAACTGAAACTGAGGCCCTTTCCGCACGTGGGAAAGGAACCGTGAAAAAAACGCTACTTACCGGACTTCTTCAGCGTCCGGGCGAGTCCGTCGGGACGAGGAGCAGTGCGAGCTCATCGCACCGCACTGCTCCAGCATCCAAAATGGTGGCTTCCGGTTGGTGAAGGCTCTCCACCAACCAGAGAAGCTCGCCAGCCTAAAGCTCGCCGCCGGCAGATCTGCAGGCACGCCCTTGTGCGTACCTGCAAATCTGCACTGCAGCGCGGGGACGGAGCGACACAGAGTTGTGCGCTCCATGCTTTTAAAAACCTCTAAAAAGAGGTTTTTAAAAAGCACGCTGCGCAACCAGTTCTGGTTGCTCTGAACCAGACTGAGGTGCGGAACTACAAAAAGTAGTCCACCCCAGTCTACTCTACAGTGCAGAAGACCTCCGTCAGAGGTCGCTCTGCACCGTTTTAATAGCCCGGTGCGGAAAAGGCCTGAATCTGCTATTTCCTTGTGCATCTAAATAGTGGTATATCTGGCTAAAAGCACCTGTCACAAAAAGGGCTTAGGCATTTGCCCACTTGTTGCTGTGGCTGCTGTTGCTCAGTGCTATTTTTCTCTGTCTTTTCCTGTCTAGCTGGCATATTACCCTCACCCTCTCAGACTTGAGGGCTGTGAACTTAGTGAATGCAAGAACAAATCAGATGTCTGGTGCTTTGAGGACAGTTTCATTCATTGGGTGGTGCATACATATAAATGCTCATCATAGAAGGATGTCTAGTCTGCACCAGCATAATTCTGTGTCTTTTTTTTACAATTTTCCCTATGCATTTTGTGTCAATATCTCAACATACTGTTTCACAGCAAAACCAAAACCCAAAATCCTCAGTTTTACTGAAAATGTCAAAAGTTGTTCACAGAACAGCTGTAGTAGTTACTTTAGAGTTGCAAACAGTTACAGATTACAGTTGGTCAGCAGTAGGGTTCAGGAACAGCTCCATTATCAACCAGTAGTTCTTTCTTGAGTGGGATATAATCCATAGGTTAAGACAAGAAAAAATAATTTGAGTAAGTATGTCTTATTTACAGTTGGTCACAGTGGCAGAAAATATGCAACCTGAGTGGCCATTTGAACAGAAAAAAAATTTGAGTGAGTCAATTTCCGTCTTGGCTTTATTATAACAAACTATCATTTCTTAGTAAACATTATGTGAATGAGTGATTGCTTCAGAAATTTGCGTGGAATCTCTTCTTATTTTAGCTTGTAGAAACTGCTCTGAGTCACATGTAGCTATTAAATTAACTGTTCCAACATTATCACAGAATGTTGTACATTCAGGTTTGAGAATTGGTAATAAATCTTCTTTTGCTTATATATAGTGCTGGTAAATTAAAACACTTTATAGGCTGTTTTGTTGTTATTGTCAGAATCATTGTTCCATTGATTTATGTGTAGACTGGGTTTTGAGTGGCATTTATGTTTGTTTGTTTGGATTTGCTGCTCCCAAGTTCTTTTACTTTTTCATTTCCTTTTGCATCTATTGATATTATCATCCTATCACCATTGTCATCTTTATCTTCCTCATCCATTATTCTGTATACATCTTTTCTTTAGTGTGTTCTGCGGTCACTTAATTGCTGTTACCTGGCTTTGCCTATATGTCCTTCATTCAATCAACTTAGAATGCTTCCCCCTTTCTTTCCACTAACATCATTCTTCTCTTTAAAACTCTCAGTTGGTTCCTTGTTTCTTTCAATTTCTTGCCCTAATCCTCACATTTGAGGCTCTCTGTCTCTCTGACTTTGGCAGAATCCAATTCTTATCTCTCTTTTTTTATTCACTGTCTCATCTTCTTCTCTGAGCACAAGCACATCTGAGGACCCAAGATGAGCTGGGAATTTGTGGGCCAGCACATGCTCAGCAAGGAAAGTGACCCTTGAATTCAGAGAGCCTCCAATGTAAGGACTGAGGCTAGAAATTCTTTTAGAAGGGAACGGGAGGCTTATTAATTTTATCATAGCACTGAGAAACACATTCTGAATTTTCTGAAGAGAGACAGAAGAGAATGTGAGCAGCAAGGAAGTGGGTGCAGTAAAAGGATATAAAAATGACCTGGATTCCTTCTGGGTTCCATGACAAAGAGTTTAAGAACTGTTGTTGTAATGAGCCTTTGCTGGTATGTAGTTAAACTTCAGTTTTCCACCCATTCCTTCCTCCCCACCCCCCAAAAGAGTCCGTCACGTATGTATGAAACTATCGTATTAGGTTTGGTGTATCAAACACTCTCCTAACTTCCATGCAGATAAAGATTGTTTAGTTGTTTCAGCAACAGCACACATGTACATACAGTCTTAGTGGTTTCCCCTCTTTCATGTTGAATAATAACCATTTCTACAAGTAATCCACTTTGAAAAGCATGATGTGATGTTTTGTGATTCCATGCTATGTGTCTGTAACCTAAGGGTCGTAATTTGACTTGATGTTCCCTAGGGAGAAAATAGCTTTATAGCTGTCACCGCATAGCAATACCTGCCAGAGAGATACAGTGGATATTATGCTAGGATATTTCTACAGCTAAGAGAGACAAGAAAAATATGCAAAATGTCTTTTTAAACTTTTTTGAAAAACATATTTTTCATTCTGAGTCTTCTTTGCAAGTGGTCTGTTGCAATCTGTGCTGACTCTTTAAAAAAATCTTTTTCATGTTAATATCAGACATGGATTTTCCATGTGACTTTCTTTTTCTGTGTACACATTCCAAAGGGCATGCTGTATTGGATCAAAAGAGAGTTAGAATGCCAGAATTCCTAAGGGAAAGCTATAGTGGTACAATGAAGGTAGACAACAGTGAGAATTTGCCAGGAAATTTAGAAGGAAAGGAGCACCATGGACAAATATAACCTACCACCGTAGGAAGATGAACACATGTGACCCATTGCCACTTTCAAAAGACATTCAGGATTCATTACACATGTAGTCACACTAGTAGAATATAATTCCAAAGCTCCTGGAAAAGGTTAGAAAAGAAATGGTTATGTGAATTTTAATTAGTTGTGTCTCAAGAGATGGGAATATTTTGAAAAGTGATCAAAGTGGATTGTCATTAGGAGGAGGGTCATTTATGATTAGCTTACAAATCCATGGGGTGCTTTTCCTAGGGTTGGCTTTGTACATTTCTGCTGGCATTATTGAGTACAAGACTAAAGCCTAAATGAAAGAAAAAAAGAAAGAAGAACAAAATGAACCCGTAAAAGTGAAGGGAGAAATGAATAGTCATTGAAAAGGCTATCTGTGTTATACCAATATGCTTCCCAATGTCACACTGTATGTTTATAAAGTATCAATATTTTACACACAAAAAAAAACCCTATCTTGTGCTTTTGTAGTGTATGCTTTACAGTGGCCTTCTATTGCAAGAAGTAGAATGTCACAAGAAGTAGAATGAAAGAAGTAGAATGATGTCTGTCTATACATGCTTAACCTGAATGTAAATTTTGTTGAATTCAGTTTGACTTACATCTCAGAAGATATGTATAGGATTTTGTTCAGAAATAAGTGTTTCAAGCATTAAATTGTGTGCATGTATAATTCAACACATCCCTTTGTGGTAGACAGATCTTTTCTTTCTCATTATGCATATATTGTATTTCTCTCTCAGTCTAGGAAGGAATGCTTGCTTCCCATTTTAAAGATGTCAGCCTTCCTGATGAGTTAGTATAGTAGAAAAACATTGTTTTTGGAGAGTTATACAAAGAGTTCTCAACTGGAACCTGATTCCCTTTAGAATGTGAATGGACAGATTTCTTATTATGCTTTCATCTTGTCTTCGGTTCCAGCAACAAGGTCCCTCTCTCCTTTCCTCGCTCCCACCCCCTGCATGCACACACACACATGCACACCCATACATGCACATACACAATCTAATAACCAGTGGAGCTGACAGGATTTCAGTGAGTAATGAATCTACATCACTGCAAGAAGCTAAAAAGGAAAAGATGGAAAGGAGGTAGGGAAGTCCTGAGAAATACTTGAGAGAGAAAATCAAGCTATCTTTAGTGGTTCATAAGAAAAGAGAATTGTAAAAAAAAAATTTCCCCTGTAATTTCAGCAGACCAGTATATTTACTTTTAGGGGACTCTGTTTGTTGCCCTAGGTGTGCAGAGGGATATTTTGGACAACCTTTAATACCGGGAGGATCATGCCAGCCTTGCCAGTGTAATAACAACCTTGACTTCTCCATTCCTGGCAGCTGTGACAGCTTGTCTGGAGCTTGTCTGATATGTAAGCCAGGTACAACAGGCCAGTACTGTGAAAAGTGTGCTGATGGGTATTTCGGAGATGCTCTTGATGTGAAGAACTGTCAACGTAAGTCCTAGAGTCTTGCTTCTCCTGTCAGAATGTATTCATTCCCTATGGGCACATCTCATGAGTGTCTGTCAAATGGGACATGGAATTATTTGCATGGTGTTACACAGAGTAAATATCACATTATCCAAAGCTGGTAGTTCGGGTTTCCCTGCCCACTGCCTAGATTCATTGTACAATGGTGCTGTACAGAGGGAATATAATCAGCACAATGGTTTTCATATTAGCTTCTAACTGTGTGGCTATTTGGAATATCTCCTATCCACAGATAAATGGGATTTAGTCTACAACTAGTAACTTCCATACATTTTTAGAGTCTGAAAAACAACACATATATACAACACATATATATTGTCTGAATCAACCAGGACCTGTATGCCCTGCCTATGTCCTATCACTTAAAAAACAAAAAACAAAAACACCTAGATTAGATGCCTTGCATTTAGGAAGGATGTTTTTGTTCCATGTCAACTTGAATTTTATGTTTTTTTTCCTCCTGTGTACATAAGGGGCTCACACAGAAAGGCAGGTGATATTCACAATATATGAAATTCCATGTATGTGGTTTATATGTGGGTACACACACACTCTACCAAGAGCATCATTTAGAAGATGTTTGGAAATGAATCTTTATGCGGGACAAACAAGCCATGGTTTGAAATCTTTCTGGGTGAAGAAACTGCACTGTCTCTTTCCATTGTGGCTAAGCTTCCTTCCATGCCTCCTGCTGAGGTATTTCATGTTCAGTTTGCTCTGTTCCCTTCTTGTGTTCCACTGTACAGGTGGCTTGTTCCCCAAGAAGTGTAGCTTATAATACAGAGTCCTTTGTCATCTGTATTTGACAAAAACTTTCATAGAGCACAGCCTATTTCATTGACAAACATTTTTTCCAAGTAAAACTTAATGTGCCAGGTGCCACAAGGCTCTCTGTTGTTTTTTCAGCAATAAACTGACACGGCTATCCCACTTGCACTACCTGAAGTTAACTGCTGTGAGGGCTGTTGGATGAATAGACCTGCATTTGCCTGCATTTTGGTCCAAACACTCAATCTGAATGCCAGAAAAGGAACTGGGAGTTGGTTTTGGTAACAAATCTGAAGTTACTGTTCAAGAACAAAAGAGATGCACCTCTGAACTCAGTCACAGGTGGTTCTGAAGATATGGTGAAAGAGATAAAAGTAGAGGAATTAACTGGAAACAGTAAGCACAGTGCTGTCAAATTCAGCAGGTATATAAGTGTCAAAGTCCCAAAAAAGACCAGCACAGTGATACCTAAGTTCAAAAGAGACAACAACTGACATCCTGTTGAGACCTGCGCATATAACTGCTTAGTGTTCATGTTTATGGCCATGGCACTATTGCCACAATCACAATGGCTCCTCCCCCAAACTATTTGACAGCCAGAAGCTAAATGGAGAGAGGGCTGTCTGTTCTACTGACAATCGGGAGCTGCAGGATGATATAATCAGCCCCCTCCTACTGGCAAGCTGCAGGACCCCTACTGCAACCTGCTTATCACACCACACTTTGTGATGAGAGGGAGCTGGAAATGTCATCATGCTGTACTCCAATCACCTTCAGAACCATCTTTAAGTCAATTGACTTGTCCCCCTCAAAAAGTTCTTTAACATTTTTTTAAAAGCCTTTTTGGTAAAAGAGTTGAAATTCTAACCACTTTTGATTCTGTGTATAATACCTACAGACCCCAAAGGGTCCTGAATCACAAATTTGGTCCTCAGATCCATCACAGGTGCTTACCTCTGCTTTAAAGTCTTACTCAAATGAGGAGAACAAGGAATACTAAAGGTACACAAATTTCAGAAAATCAAATGCAAGCCAATAATAAGGGCTGCATATATTGTTGACATTAACATCAATAACATGAGCAAGGCCATTTCCGCACTAGAGGGGAGGAGCATTTCACTGCGTTTTATAAGGGGTGTTTTTTACTCCAATGTCCTCCAGTTTCTATCGAAGAAAAGCACAGAAAATCTTTTGTAGCATCTGCTTGTCAATTCCCCTGGAACTCTTCTTCCCTTCCCTCAGTCCACTCTGCCACTGCTGATTGGTCAATTTAATGCCCACCTCTGTGGTGTGAATCGATGTAGCGCTTCCACATGTAGGAAAAAACTCTGTGAACTGTTTTGGCTGATTTGTTTCGGAGTTTTTCCGTTTTTACGTTACACCGGTTTCACAACAATGTGAACCGCTTTAAGAGCTAAACATGTGTGGAATGAACGACAACAGAACGACATCAAACCGTTTTGGCGTGCGGATGTATTCAAGACACAACAATATATCTCCCTTGTACGGAAAGGGCCTAAGACACAGTCTACCATTTTCTATGTCACCCTAATACTCAGGTCATTTGACTCCAGCTTGTCAGTGCTGGTAAAAAAAAAAATAGACATTTTATTTAACACGAATTCCACACAATTATTCCCCTCATTTGTAACTTGTATCATAGAAGTGCACCAACAGTCTTTCTATTAAATTGTTTTCATGACATTTTTGTACATTTATGATCCTTTCAGATTCTATATTCAGAACCTGCATCATAGCTGATTAATAATTCACTGGTTATGGTGGCTCATGACTTATTCTTTAAAGATGTCATTTAAAAAGCCATGGATCTGAAAAATCAAACTATGAGTGAAATTGCAACTCCCGTCTCTCTCTTTCTCTCCTGGAGGCATTGACATGGATGGAGCTTTGAACATTTTCTCAGCAGACAGCTGTGTAGAGCGGTTGTCTCTGGAGTGAAAACATATAATTAAAAAAGACATTAAAGATAGATAGATACTTAATGTATATTTAGATTCTTTGCTTTTTGTCATTAGCTGAGTTGACAACAGAACCTTTTCAATATATCACATCCTTGTGTTTGCAGTTACCTCCTATTTATTTTTTCCCTGTTACAACTAGATTTTCCTTTCTGCATATTTCTTAGGCAGGCTTCCATGAAGCTTGCCCTGAAGCTGTGAAATAAGAGGGGCCATGTCTTTACTTTGTTGCCTTCAGTTTTTGCTATTCGTTAACGAATCAAATTCAAGATTGGAAATTTGCAAAGCAGAAGTCTTGCTCTCAAATTACAGTTGGAAATCTCTTTTTTCTTTTCTTTTCTTCCTTTCCAGCACTGGCAGTTTCATTTGCATTAGCAAATTCAGATGATAGCTGGATTTTGTCACCAGTGCAAATTCCTTAATGTTATTTCTTAAAATAAAGTAAAATAAAGGCATCAAACTAACATCCCAGATCTTTTTGACTTATATTTGAGAAGTGATTTTTATTTATAGAAACTTCACAGTTTTGTATATAATACATTTGAAGATGAAATGATCTTCAAGGCAGATTTTTTAAAAGTAAAGCCCTAGTGATTGTTTGATCTGCTCCATAATTTAGGCCATTTCTAAGTAGTTTAGAAGTGTATTTTTGTAGAGCATACCAACAGTTTACTGCAGGCTTCTCCCACTTATTTGACAGGTTAGGGACTAGAGCACTGTCAGAAAACAGTGAGAGCAGTTGAGAAGCAGAACCCATGCACTGTACTGTAGGGAGCATGAAAACTTACAGAAGTTCATTTGTTACCCAACACCCATACACTGCTTTCAAAGTCTCTCATCCAACTTAGCTTAATTTGATGGAACCCCCTCAAGTTAATGGAACTTGTCCTTAATTTTAAAGTATCAAGAGAGCAAGTTGTCAGATAATGGGGCATCAAAAGGACGAGCTTCCTGGGCAAGGCCGAAGGTCCATTTGCATTCAGAGCCTTTGTAACATGCTACCCCACAGATTTCAGACTTCACTATGGCCTTTGTGGCTATTAACTGTGCAGTGTAAGGATGACTTCGTTAAGCAATTTTGTTGGACTAAATCCAACATTGGTATGGTACTGGCACTCCTGCAGAGCAATTCACTCTGAGATACTATTTATTTTTTTCCCCTTCTGCCCTGGTGGCTCAGTAAAAGCCCTGGTGGCTCAGTGGTTAAATGCCAGTACTGCAGCCACAATGTTGTGAGTTCAGTCTTGCAGGCTCCAGGTTGACTCAGCCTTCCATCCTTCCATATGTCAGTGAAATGAGTACCCAGCTTGTTGGGAGCAATTAGCTAAACAAATTGTAAACTGCTTAGGGAGTGCTTTGCATTGATAAGTGATATAGAAATGTAACTGCTATTACTATTGTTATCTGTTGATACTGGTCAGTAATGAACATTGTCTGAGTTCAGAAAGAATAGTAAAGCTCTTCCTTTGGACTGAACTTTTTAATGGCCTATTCAAGAGTGAACTATTTCAACATTATAAAACAGACTTTTCCAACCAAATTCTCTGTGGAGGTTTCGAACTCCCTGTCCATTAGTGAGATTGTCTGGAACAGATGGGAGCTGTAGTGCAAAATATTAAGAGGAACTAGAGGATCTGATTTACATTTTTTAAATTGCTGTAATTAATATCATACTGATTGGGCCCAGATTAAGTTTGTTGATTTCAGAGGAACTGAAGCCAAGAATAAATAGACAATAAACAAGTAGGTATGTTGGCAGTTAATTGTTATAGGAAAAACAGCCCATAAATAATAAAACATCGCACAAGTTGAAACATCTGGTGATCAAGGTGATCAGATTTCAAATGTCCAGTGCTCATGGTGTCAATAAGTTTTAAGTTCTTTCTGAATGGCTCTGTCTCTTATTGAGCAGTGATGCTAGCGTTAGATTTCATCTGCAGCCTGTACCAAAAATGAGGTTCACAGCTTTACTAGAAACCACTCAAACAGGAAGTGGGTTTAGATTCCCTCAAGATGAGCAAACTGTATCTCCATACATCTTATTTTACGGAGACATCACACCATGAGCATCTTTATGCAGTCTCCGTGCATATAGCAACTGAATAGCAATCAAGAGAAAATATAGTTGTCCAGCAAATCAAAATTTTTTTTTGTTGTTATTTCAAGGATGACAGTATTACTGAACACCTTATGTACCGTTAGTTGTCTCAGGAGTTGATCTTCTGTTGTTGTTGTGTCCTTTCAAGTTGTTTGCAACTTCTGGAGACCCTAAAGTGAACCTATCCAGATTTTTTCTTGGGCTGAGTGTGAGTGACGCGCCTGGTGGGTTTCATGGCTGAGTGGGCAATTGAACCCTGATCCCCACGGGCTGTTGTCCAGTGCTCAAACCACTACACCATGCTGGCTATGTTGGTCTTCTGTACTTTCCTAATTTAACATGCTATGGGAGATAGATGGTATCTACTTTTTAATGTCATCAGTTGCAAAGGGTGACCAGTTTCAGATTTTTCCTTGCCTATATATAAGTTTACATGGCATAGGTTTTCATTTTGTTTTATATGCGTTCCTTGTCCTACCAACATTGGAGTGACATCTGTTCTTGTTTGTCTGTAGCTTGCCATTGCAGTCTCAATGGCTCATTTTCAATTACCTGTAACCCTAAGACCGGACAGTGTGACTGCAAACCCAACGTTGTGGGGCGTCGATGTGATAAATGTAAGGTAAGCCACAAGAAACTGCATGGGCAATTTCTGCTTCACTACCTTTCCTATTTATTATAAAAGAATTCTTCTTGATTTAGGTGACATTTTCTTAGTAGCATTAAGTATAAAATGAAATACATTACATTGCTTTTTATTTACTATGTTAAAATCCCAGTATTAATTTCAAAGGTTTTCTGGAATCACTTTTGGTATTAAATGGGACATACTATTTTCAGGAAACTGAATTTACCCACTTTTATCCAAATATATGCTATTGATATTTAACACCTTTTAAAAAGGGCTACCTTACCCTCTGAGTGTGTGTGTGTGTGTGTGTGTGTGTGTAAGTCAAAATGGCTGAAGGCCCAGTCCATTTTTTTTTCTAGACAGAAAAATATTTCCTTTTGTCCAAACAATATCCTAAATGTTTTCATACGTGAATTGAATTTGTTGTGGTGGGAATGAGTTAACAATCATGAAAGCTTATTGCCTGTAATTTGCAGGAAAGATTGCTTGAGTAAACAAAAGCACAATGCCATTGCCTTTTTATAAAATAAGAAGCCATTGCATTTTTATAATTGTAAATTGAAATTTTTATGTGCATTTTAATTCACATTAAAACAAATAAAGTGTTGTTATCTGATCAACCAGATAGAATCCTGTTGATGGTATACAGCATCTTCTAAGCAGTGGGTAATTCTAATGGAGGACAGCAGCAAAAGCCATTTCACTCAGGACAGAAAGCTGCCCTGCCAGCACTGAGGCGGCTTGGTAACTGGCAGGTTAACTTTCTTTCCTGAGGGAGATGGCTGTGGTTATTGTCCTCCCCACCTCTATCATCACAGTGCCTGTAGGTACTTGACCTCTGCCTCCTACCATGGTGCTGCTCCCTATTCCAGCAGAGTTACACTTGCCAGTAGGATCATGACCTTGGTATACATCAGCTTTTCATAAGCTTCTTTCTTTTGTTTATTCTAGGTTTATTATATTGCCTTTTCTTGTCTAGCCTTGTTTTTTAAAACTGTTTTTTCTCTTCTTTCTCTTCAAAAGCCCAATTACTTTTGGGCCCCAGACAAGCTGTCCTGCATACCATGTGGTTGCAGTCCACAAGGATCAATGTCACTGAACTGTGATATATCAGGCAGATGTATCTGCAAAGCAGGATTTGCGGGTAAACGGTGTGAACTGAGCAGGCAGGTGTATATCCAGAAGGAGAACCCATCAACTGCTCAGCAAATCAGAGCACCTCCACAGAGATGGGGTTTCCTCAGTGCAAGTGGGTGCCCAAGAGGTGCTTTCAAACCTGCTTCCTTGGTAATCAAAAGACTGTGCACAACACAGCATGCATTGCATCCTGGCATGTGTCTGCCATGTGTGACATCATATTGAAAGTGCAACAGAGAGCAATACAAGCCTCATAAAGATATTACAGTAATATGGATTTTGCCATAAAAAGAAGCAAATTAAACATTTCAAAACTTGTCTGACACAACGTACAATATATATGTAAAGCATTTAATTGGAAATAGCTTTCATCAAAGTACTAGGTTTCTCTTTGAGTTCAGGATCTCTCCTACTACACTGTGATAGGCTAGAGATATGTCTTTAAACTAGGGGCCCATTCTCACTACAGACTTATCACACAAAGTCAGGGTTTTTCCCCCTCTCAGAAAAGAAGCAAATTAGGCACTGACAGCCTTCCTTCTCAGGCCTGTCACACTAAAACCTTCTTGGAAGGTTCTTTGAGGCCTTCCCTCATAGAAGTATTTTTAGCATTAAATTAAGCATGGTTGTTGTCTCAAACTCATCTATTTCAAATAAGAATTGGATCTGGGAGAAAATTATTTCTCCTTATTTCTTAGATTTTGGTAGACGGGTATTGGGTCATAGGAGGCTCACATTTCAACAAAAGTGAGGTAATTAATGAGAACCAATGAGGAAATTATAAAACAAAGATGCCAGAAAAAGAAACAACAGTTAGCCAACATGATCCATACATATTAGCATTCCTTTGTCTGAAAAGAACTAAAAAAATCATTTGTATGATTATTCTTTCACAATAAAGCATCTTAAACAAATATGAATCATAAATTCATCACAGATATACAAATGAATTTAAAAAAGAAAGAAAAAAGCAACTCCAGGTCTTGATGATATTAGTTACCCAAATTAGGCAACTCTAAGTAGATAAAGAAATATTCTTATGGCTTCCTGTGGTAACCGCTGATTATACAGTCTTCTAACTACCTGCAGCATGTGTGAAGCTGGTCACGAGCTACCTAACATATATTCATGCTTCTCTGCATAAAGTATTATAAGCACATACAGTGGGGTACAGTAAATTAATGTACTAGTGGCTAGAATTCATGAGATACTCTTGTCATGCTTAAGGCTGTTCTAAAAAAGATCAGCAATACGTGTAGGTACATGAACCTTTTGTACAGAAGGTCATAAAGCTACTTTAGATTAGTCCAAATGGTTAACTGTACTGGGTGGTATTTCCTCTGTCTTTGCATTTTAAAAGGAAAGTCACCATGGCATTTCACAAACTGCTTTTGAAACTCCCCTCATTTTCCAAAGAAAGTTGTTATATGACATAGGCGATGGTGATAGTGGCTGCTTTTAAAGATAAAACTCAAACTCCTTGTATTCAATCAAACCAAGAATTTCTAATTACAAGAAAAGAGATTCCACCTAAACGTACTTACTAAACTAGTAAGAACTTTTTTTACTGCAAAAACTGGTTCAAGAGTGGAAATAACTGCCTTAGAGAGTGGAAAGCTCTCCATCTTTGCAGGTCGTCAAACAGGGATGGGATGGGCATCTTTCAGGAATGCTTTAGTTGTATATGGCAAGGGGTTGGACTAGATCATCCTTGCAGTCCCTTCCAAGTCTAAGGCCCTTATCTCACAATGCCCCAATTGTGCAACGTACCGATCCCATCCTGGCAGTGCCATTGCCAGGATGAGATCAGGACCTGAATGCTTCCCACCGCCCCTGTGAGCTGCCATTCAGGACACACTCCTTCCTTCTGCAGTACAGCCAGCCTCTTCCTGTGCTGTACTGTGGAAGGAAGCCCCATATAGTGTTTCTACCCTTCAGCTGACAGGATTGTTGTGGGAAAGGGGGCCACTACTGGCTTTTTTTCCCAGTAATGGTATATGGCGCAATCATGATGGCTGGGAATGTGACAGCAGCGGGACAACAATGGCACTGTGTGATGGTGTGCATCCCAGACCAGCAGCAACACATTGCCATGCCAGGATGGCAACATCGTGGAATAAAGGCCTTAGATTCTACAATTCTAAATTTCTCAAATTATCTGAACAGCAATTCAAAACTCCAGTGCTCTGGCATTTAACACAAAATGAAGCACATTTATTGTGTTATTCAGCATTGTCATAGGAAAATAATGAACACAATATTGTTTTAGTTGGTTAACATGTGAGTTCAGAATCATCTTTCTACATGAACCATAGACACTGACCAAAATTCTTGACAGCATTGTGCATTTGGCAAATAATTTAAATCTTAAAAGGAACTTTATTTTCTCTCTTTTATTCTTAAAAGCTGGATTTACTACATATATCAGTCTATTTATATAAAGGAAAGTTACATGAAAATTGTACTTAAATTTACTATGTCATTCTGAATAGCTGTTGTGGGATTTCCTCTGTGCCTGTGTTTTGTTCTTGTTTTGCATGTTGGAAAAATACTAAGGTTTTACATTTAATTATACCCTAGGATTTAAATGCATGAGTGTAGGTATTCTTTTCTTTTTTAAGTGAGAGAGAAGCTCTTAACGTAATGACCACAGTATGTGCATGATGACTTGCATGTGTTTTATTTTTACTTGGCTTTGCATGGTGGAGTAACATCAGACTCTGGACTTGGTTTCCAAACAAGCAAGGCTGGTGCCATGCTGAAATAGGTCTGCCTGTATGGATTAGACTGCAGCACTGAATTTTGTCTGTGGAACAGGACAATGGTCAGATAAACTTTCAGAATAAAATCAGATCTGCATATCCAGGGTCACAGCTGGCCCCATCCTTCCAACATAGCCTGCTTGCAGACGCTGTGTATGAGACCTATGGGTTAATAATGCAGAGACTAAACAGTTTTTTGTGGAGGCTGGGACTCTCCCATTATTGTGAGCTACAACAGACACATTTTGGAGCTGTACACATTAACACTGAAGTAGGAAAAACCCAATGCATGGATTCTAGTTCTGGATTTTCATATGGGTAAAAGTGCCCAGTCAGCCATGAACCTCTCACTAGGTGGTAATGGGCTAGTCATTCACAGACATGCCTTACAGAGTTGTTAACATCACTGAAGTGGGGAAGGGAAACCAACTTTCTCCCTGAATTCACTGGGTGAATACAATATAACTAAAAAATCTTAAATGGATTTTGGAGGGTTGAAAGTTAACTTTCTTTCTATTTCATGTTTGGACATTTAAACTTGTATTTTAGAGATCATGTGAAACAAAACACATAAAACATATATGTTTTTTAAACCAGAGAAGTAAGAACTCAGCTGTACTTACTTCCTTTCATCTTCTAAGTAGAAATAAGTGAATGTATCACTAGCTTCATTTCTCCCCTTGAAATCTGTATCTTCCTTAGCATTTCTTGTTCACCTATTATACTCTTTTTTTAGTTCTTATTTCTGCTAAATGATTTTCTTTTGTCCTCCGTGACAGCCTGGAACCTTTGGTGTACAGTCATCCAGAGGCTGCATTCCTTGCAACTGTAATTCATTTGGATCAAAATCATTTGACTGTGATGAGACTGGACAGTGCCATTGTCAACCAGGTGTCGGAGGAAAGAAGTGTGACCGCTGTGCTCATGGATTTTATGGCTTTGAAGAAGGAGGATGCACCCGTATGTAATATGATCAAGTTTCATTTAATAGCTGAGAAGTTTTCATTTTTATTATATTGAGTGAGCAGTTTCTCCCCTGCCCCAGACTAGCATAGCTTCTGTGGTGACCTCCTCATGAAGGAAAATAAGTGCTAATTTTTCTGTGGAATTAAACTCCACAGAAAATTAATTTGGCATAGGGTAGTTTTTACTTTATTTTTGTTTAAACAATCTGCGTAGAGTCTTTTGTATGTATTCTCAAGGCTGCCATTTTTTAAGAAAATGTTGGGAAGAAGCCCCTGTGTGGTTAAATTTCCAGTATTGAAGCAGGAACACTGCTCTAAAGAAAATTTTTGAACTCAGTTTGAAGCAATTGAAGTAAGCTGAGGACAAAGTGGTAAAGTGGGAATAGAAGAGAGAAACTGGGATATTTTAAAAAAGCAGAAAAAGTGGAATGACAGATAATTAATTGTGACTATCCCTGCCACATCAGGACAGTGGAAATATATGTTAAGCACTAAGTTGGTGTAATACAGGTTGTCACAAGACCTATCCAGGCTAAGGTGAAAATGATAGGAAGGTCATATGTTCAAAAATATGAAGGTTGTTAGCTGTTGCCACACAATTCTAGACTAGGCTGCAGTTTTCCCTTGTAAGATAATAATACCTGTAAATAATACCAAATAATACTAATATGGGATCGGTTTGAAACCAGCTAGAAAAAAATGTGGCAGCTAGGTTAACATTAAAGTGCACAATAGGCCATGTTTTCCGATATCTCATTTCAAAGCAAACAGGTGGTATGAGGTTGTACATCTATTCTGTTTATGCTTGACACGCAGAGAGGAAAATTTCCTGTAACAATTTAAGGTAGAAAACCTATAAGCAGATGAATCCATCCCCATAGGAAAAGTCTGTGTTTTTGTTTTGTTTTGTTTTTGTTGACTCTAGATCTAAACTGGTCACACAGTCACTGCAAAATATTACAAAGAAATGCTTCTTAAATTAACCAGATGAAGCTTGTGTAATAATGGATGGACATATAAAAAGAGGATGTGTAGTAATCCTATGATAGGATAAATATCAAGCAAACATTCACCATGCTGATCTCAAAACATCACTATAACTTTGTGATTAAGAAAAAGAAATCTTAGTCAATGGTTATTGGAAGGCATTTCCCAGGGAAATTGTGAATGCAAGGCAATTTCCGCACTAGACTGTTATAGCGCTGTTATTCCACTTGAAACATCCTATCAAATCCTAGAGTTTGCAGTTTCCTTCCCGAAACTGCAAACCCCAGGATTTCATAGGATGTTGCAAGTGGAATAATAGCGCTATAACAGTCTAGTGCGGAAATGGCCCAAGTTGCTGAGTCATGCAGAATTACCGAGAAATGAAAAGTTTAACAAAGCCTATTTGGGGGAATGATTATTTCATCCTCCATTTGAAGCATTTAGATGTTGTGATTACAGTACTCAGCTTATATTTCTAATAGCACATATTCAATAGAAACCCTTCCCATTTATGTGTAAATCTTTCTCCCTTTCTTCAGAAGTTCACATGAGCTAGTATTCATTAAATATGTGCAGTCAGAACTTCATTTACTGTGTTTTGTAGAATAAGCAATTCTCCCTTCCTTGCATGTCTCTCTTTATCTTGCTCTCTTTTTTCTGTCTTAATTATATCCAGTACACCTCTGGGGTATCCGACCTATGTCATTATGAGTTTATCATACTGCATACATTTAGATAAAGCATATTTCATCTTGCAAGAAAATATAGAACAAATGTTTACTTACATACACATTCTTGTGTAGATTTTTGAGACAAATGAGATACACTGTGCTTCCATCCCCTTTCTACAGTCTCTGTAGTTGTCCTGTTATAGTCAGTAGGACTTTCTAGCAAAGTAAGAGTGCAGAGGATTGTGTTCTTCTTAGCTAGTTATTTAGTTTGTAGAAAAGCTTATGTCTCACCTGCACTATTCAGGGCTGCAAAGAAAAGGAACAAAATATAATATAATTGCTAAATATAATAAAAGAGATTAATATAAATACAGTGCAACAGAACATCCTATGCAAATTTACTCAAGAAGTAATGGAGCAATTATCGGCTAAATGTATACAAAATTGCAGCATAATCAGATTATTCATCTATTTGTTCTGATCTAGCAACAGGCCTCTGATGTCCCAGGTTGAAAAGCCTTTCCAAATTCTCCTGTCCAAATCTTTTCAAGTAGCACTGCTGGCAGCTTAAACCTCTGAATTCGTACACGCAGTCTTGATATCATAACAGTGAGCTATATCCCTCCTCAACAGGCTCAGGTCTATTAGGGCGTCAGTCTTATACTCACTTAACTGGAAGAAGCAAGCCCTGTTGGTGTCAGTGAGAATTGCTTTACAGTAAACCTCTATAGGATTGTGCTGTAAAAGATGATTTCAATCCACTCCATCTGTACAGTAAACTAGCAAAAAAAGGGACCTTCTTGGGCAGATAAGTAAGTCTTACAATTTCTGAGGATTATAGACAGAATTGTATCTCCATACTGTTGTATTCCTGTAAAAGACGAGTGAATTTATAAAGGCATGTTGTGTAAAAGTTTAAACATGCCAGCACTTGGTGAGAGTAAGAGATCACCTCTCAAATTCACTGAAGAGAAAACCTGAAATGAAAAAGAAGTGGTAACTGTAGTTTTAAGGCTCTTAGCACAAATGAGGATGGAACAAACACACAGTGAATGAGCTCAGTGATCTGTCATTTTTGTAGCACTTGCAGGTTCAGAAAGCTTGTTTTCTCTTTGAAACTTCTTCCAATACATTTGTTTCCAGAATGACTAAGTTAAGGTCATCTCCCTCACTTTTAAATATATATGCAACAATGCACATTGGTTGATGGTTTCATCACTCCTGTGTCATAGAATCATAGAATCCTAGAATCATAGAAATGTAGAGTTGGAAGAGACCACAAGGGCCACCCAGTCCAACCCCCTGCCATGCAGGAAAACCCTCAAAGCACTCCTGACAAGTGGCCATCCAGCCTCCAAAGAAGGAGACTCCACCACACTCCGTGGCAGCACATTCCACTGCCGGACAGCCCTGACCGTCAGAAAATTCTTCATACAAAAAGGAAAAGAGTGGGAAATCACTGACAAATGCAATAGAAAAAAACCCCAGTAGAAATAATACATATGATCTAAAATAATAATGTCATGTGTTTATAGAACCCTCAACAAACTGGAGATTTCCATTCTCTTTAGCACTGAATAATGTTCTGTCTGTATTTTTAGGGTGCATTTGAAGACCTTCAGACAGACAGGCACAGTATGCCTGTGGGACACACAGAGTTCTCTAGGGCCCTTTTCAGTGCTCTCTAGGAGCCACATGGCACAGTTTTGTCACATGTTTTTCCCCATGGGTTGCTTTAGGACCAGAGAGGACTTTAAAAAAAATGTTCTGTTGTTAAAAACAGCCTCTCCTTGGCATAAAATGGCTCTGGGCATGCAAAAATGTGACAGAATGCCCCTCCTTCCTCATAGACGACGCTAAGGCCCTTTCCACACCTTACCTTCTTCCAGCGCTGGGGTCTGGGGATCACACGAGCAGCCTCTGGCAAGAGACTCTCACGTCCGGGGTCCTTCGGCTCCTCTTGAGCTGCCTGCTCGCATGAGAGCCCCACCTCTTCCTTCTGCCGTGCGAAAAGGACCTAAGAGCTAAGAGCAGAAATTTACTTTTGTGATATGGGTATTATGGAAGGTTGTGGCATCTCCCGGAGAGGGCAGAGCAATTCCTTGACCTTCTATAGTTGCCACCCCAAACCCTTCCAAGATTTGCCTAAACATTTCCTATTAGGAGCAGATAAGCAAATCTTCTCAGGTAAGAAAAAGGAAAAAGGTCTAGCATTGCTTGTTTGTGCTGTTTTGTTTTTGCTAAAATGGAGATTTTATAAAGGATTTTTTTTCTTTCATAAAAATAATAACATAAATTCTGAGTAAGGTAACTCTGTTTCATCATAAAGCAGTGGAATGTGTTGATTGTGAGTATCCTAGACAAATTTAAATGCCAAAAGCATATTGGCCCTGCTCTACAAATCATTGTATACAGAAATGGGCTAGATGGCTGCTGATATACACGCAAAGATTAATTCCCTACCTTCTGCCAAACAGATGGGCAATGTTGTCAGCTTTGACAACATTTTTTACTTTGTGGGAGGGAAGGAAAGGCGGGCCCTAAAATTTATCCTTCCCCTCATATCAAAGACAGTTATGGGAATTCCAGGTGACAACACTGAACATCTATTCGAAGTATATGTTGATGATGATCAGAATGGATGTTTCTTGATGTAGGAAATATCCCCCTGAGATACACCAATTATTTTCATTTTTAGATGAGTAGATTTCCATTTTGGTACTGGTTCCATTTTTTTGTCTGAAATTAATTCTAGCTAAAAAAATTGTCTCCTGAATAAAACGTACAGGGATATTTTGTTGCGGGGGGGAGATGAAAAGAGCAGAATACTGACATCCAAAAAAGCAAGGTATGCAAGATATCTCAAGAGAATCAATTTTTGCCTGTATTTGGATTTACTTTCTAAGAAGCTGTTTTGAATAAAAAGGGGCATTCATAATAGCATATTAGTTAATCTTTTTAATGAAAGACAATTTAAAAGGAAACGATACTGAAATATGTAAACAATGAGAAGAACAAAATTGCTCTATTCTACTTCAGGACTTTATTTGTTATTTAAAATATTTTTTCTTGCCTTTTTTTGCCTTCTACGTATGACAAACAAGTTTGATTTTGTTATTCTGAATGGAAGTATGGAAGGACACAAAGATGGGGGATTCACTTGCCTATCTAATAATGGAGTTTCCATGATTGATTACATCTCAGTTTCTTATAATCTGCTGGCCTCACGAATCAACTTTGCTGTGGAGTGTAGCTCAGATAGTGACCACTTACCACTGGCTCTTCACTTGGAGTTTAATGAGCAAAATATTTGTGTACTACAAGCCACTACCAAATACATCAACAGATATAAGATCATGCCGCATCAAATGGTCTGAAGCATTAGACAAATCTATAAACAAGATACTCCACTCAGAGTCTTATTTCTTATTACACTCTTCCATATTAACAGCAGATATTCCAAACAAAGCTTATGAGTTTGTTCCAAATGTTGACTGAATCCTTACAACATCCACTGACCTCTAAATTTTCAAACAGATGCCACAAAACAAGTCACAATTCCAAACTTTGCTTTGACCATGAATGTGTCCCCGTGAAGAACTCCCTAATTGCAAAATATAGGGCATACAGAGGATAGAGCTCATCAACTCTGCCCAAGAACTGGTTTCTCCTGAAAAGGAGGTATAAAATTTTAATAAGGGGAAAAAAAGAGGCAATCTCAGGGAAAAAAACCTGGAAATGTCTAATCACAGCATCCAGGATGCATCATTCAATAACATTTTGGAGGACAGTAGCAGGAGCCCTTCATAATTCCGTCCCCATAATGGCTAACAGTATCCCAGCATCTTTATGGGAAGCTCACTTTCGTAGCATCTATGCTAAGGAGCATACTCATGTGTGTGATGCAAAAGCTGATATTAGCTATCTACCTGAATGGCCTCCAGTCAGAGAGTCTGAGGTGTCTAAATTAATTTCTCAGGTAAAATCAGGTAAAACTCCAGGAAGTGACAATATTCCTCCAGAACTGCTTGAAGGAAACTTAGGCTGGTGGACCCCAGTTTTAGCTCAGCTTTTCACTTGGATTGACTGGTCAGCTATTTTTCCTGTGGACTGTGGGTTATCAATTATTATACCCATTTACAAAAAAGGAAATCGATTAGACCTGGCAAATTATAGATTGATCAGCTTGCTACGTATCATTAGCAAGCTGTATGCAAGTCACCTGCACTCAAAACCGCTGGACTGCTTAGATGAGAAAAACATACTGGATGAGGAACAAACTGGCTTCAGATGCAGATATTCAGCAATAGATCAAAGTCGTGTTCTTCAACATTTGGTGGAAAAATATGCATCCTCATCTGGAGGGGCCTTTTATGTGGCCTTTATTGATTTCAAGTCAGCTTTTGATCTAATCCCCAGGGACAGGTAATGAAAGAAATTTGAAGACACCACCATTGATAAAAGCCTGCTCATGCTTATGCGTGGCCTATATGAAAATATTCATCTCTGGGTAAGATGTAGCTATCTGGGGCATGTCTCTAACTTAGTCCCTACTTTTAGAGGAGGTAAGCAGGGTTGCATTCTAGCACCCACCTTATTTAACTTTTACATTAACTCACTGATCAAAAGCCTAACAAGTAACAGTTTTCACCCCCCCCCAACCTAACTAAGTGACCCTTATCAATCCTTCTATACACAGATGACACAATGCTCTTATCGTTTTTGGCAATAGGCTTAAAGAGATTCCGGAAAGAGCTTGCCAATTATTGTAACAATGAATCCTTAACCATAAACTACAATAAAACCAAGGTGATGGTATTTACCAAAAAGAAGACGATCCATAAATGGCAAATAAATGAGACTCCTACTGAACAGGGCACAAATTACAAATACCTTGGTGTAGTCTTTCAATCTTCTAGGATATGGAAAATCCAGAAGAAAATAGTGATAGAGGAGCATGCTAGCTCTGCTTAGATTTTCATATACCAAAGTGGGGGCAGCATATTCCTTCTGCCATCCAAATGTTTACAGCCTCGGTTCTATCACAAATGCTCTACGGTTCATAACTGTGCTCCTATAAAAATTTTGGCTCATTCGAAGCACTGTAAGCTAAATTCCTTAGAAGCATATTTGCTGCTCCTTGTAATGTCCCTAATGGAGTTTTGTGCCTTGAGGCAGGCCTGACCTCTGTCAAGGCCCGTTCCTGGATCCTTACTGGCTAAAACTTATTTTTTGCCCAACTGGGCTGGCCCCTCTAATACTAACTGATAGATTTCAATCTGCATGGAAGCAGGCATTATATTAGAAACTTCTAACATAAGGGTTCACCCCTAATGTTTTGATAGCCCTTGGCTTCAGTGGCACCAAATCTGCCATCTAACAACGCATAAGGGATATAGAGCTACATCTGAGCTTAGTTACCAAATATCCTACCTTAGGAATTACTACAAAACCTTTCACCCACTCTAATTACCTTAGTAATTTAATAATTCCTAAGTATAGGAAGACTTTTACTTTGGCACGATTTAATGCCTTACCATCTGCTATACTCAAAGGAAAATATAGGAGAATCCCATATCATGAGCACATTTGTCCGTGTGCTAATGGGGCAGTCGAATCTCTTAACCATGTTTTTCTATACTGCCCTTTTTATCAAGGGATGCATCTTGCCCTAATTACACCTATCATCCAGAATATCACTGGCAGAACAGAACAGAATTTTATATTTCTTATCTGCTTGCTGACCAGGACTCACATATTACAAACAAGCTCACTGGATTTTGTGTGTCTGCCATTGCCACCCGTAGGCAGATAACAAACCAGCAGTAGAGAACAGCAATATAGAAACAACTCCCCAAGGGGGTTATAAAGGAGCAGGGCTAATATACTGACTCAGATAAAAGTGTTTTAATCTACACGCGAGACTATTTATAACAGGTTTTAGATTCACTATTACTACATGTGAATTTTAAGTATTTATTGCATTGTGTTTTATGCCACTCTGTTTTATGCATTTCATATTTTATGTATTTTAAGGCAAAATCTGTTATTTTTGCTCGTGCTGGTTTATGACCATAATAAAATTATTGAATTATTGAAGAGATGCACAGCTGGAACCCCAAGAGTAGCCTGTCCACCTGTGTCAGCACCATTGTTAGATATGTTGATTGATGGCTCTAGGAGGTTTGGATCCTGGTATGTTCAGGATCTGAACATACATGTGGCATGTCCTTAGCAGTCTGGTCATAAAATCTACGTCTTTTCCTGGAGAATCCCCAGCAGTGCTGGTGGCTTCTTATCAGTTACCATCTTTCCTGTTCATGGCTGAATGAGCCTCTTGCAAGAAACATTCTGTGAATGTCCTCATAAAAAATTATGTCTCCAGGTGTATTTCATGGTTTTTAAAAACTCTGTGTTGCTTATTTCTTCTCTTTGCTTCTCGGTATCCTTCCCTGTGAAGCATGTGAGTGTTCCCATCTTGGTAATAACTGTGACCAACACACTGGCCGTTGCATCTGCCCTCCCAACACTGTAGGACAACGGTGTGAAAAATGTGCACCAAATCACTGGGGCCATGATATTGTCAGTGGGTGTAAGGTGAGTGAATTTGTATTTTCTAGTGTTTTTGTTTCTTGCCTTTTTGTGCAGTAAAACTCCTGTTAGGCACCCAAGAACCGAAACCAAAGGTCCTTTCTACAGTATTCTAGAACTGAGTTTTCTTTTGTGAGTATTGGAGTTGATACAAATGATGGGATAAGCTGTGTTTCAGCTGGAGTTGCTTTTTGGGCAACTGCAATGTTCTGACTCATACATACATTTACCTTATTTTAGATATAGAGTGAAGTCAGAGAAGCCCAGTCCACAGTTGGACATCATTTATCCCTCCACAAAGAACTAAGGAGGAGCAAAGGTCAAATTAAATCTTCTGTATTCAATTGTGTCTGACAAAGCTTTCTTTGTTCCATGCACTATTTTGGTATAAAACGTTAACTCGGCTCATATGATTAAGTGATATTCAGGCTTAAACCCAATTGTTAGTTCCATTGGAATAGACACACTGCATCAATAGCAGTTATTTAAATGTTGACTTACTAAATGAACTTTGATTCAATGGGTTTCCTCTAGATGTAACTAACAATAGGAATTAAGCCTCAGTGTTTGGTGTCTGTCAGCAGTATTGGAACTGCCTTGCTTATTTCTTTTCCATAATTAAAAAATGGACTCAGAAATGTTTGTTTGTTTGCTTGTTTGTTTTATTGAATTCAGTCCAGTCTTTCTCCCAAGATAGGATTCAAGGTGGTCCAAGATAGGATTCAAGAGACAGAGATCTGAGCTACAAGATTTGTGAACTTGGGATAAGCCCCTGAAAGCTAGTGGTGGTGGCTGGTGGCTCCCATGTCAGTGGGACAGAGAGCTGCTGTGGGTTTTATCTGAATGTTAAAGGAGCTCTCCAAGATCTTAAAACTATTTGGCAGGGTGAGGTTCAGCACCTTGAATACCTCCATTTCACCTCAATGGCATGAAGGCCACCAGTTACCACTAGAAGCTAAATATTAATTGCAGTAAAAGTGGCTGCATTTGCAATTGTGGATCTCCCCCATACTGTGTAGTTTGCTGCTCAGCCAAACCTACTTCATACAGTTGTTACACATAAAATGGGAGATTCTTATTGTATGTTATCCTGAGTTCTTAGAACAATAATGCAAAACACCATTATCTTATACAGCAAGTAGTGATACTGGGATGCATCCGGTTCCGTCATCATTGACTCGTCTTTCATACAGTGGTTTGAGTGCTGGACTAGGAGATTAGGGTTCAAATCCCTGTTCAGCCATGGAAATCCACTGCATGACCTTGGGCAAGTCACACTCTGTCTCAGAGGAGGCAAAGGCAAATCCCCTCTGAACAAATCTTTCCAAGAAAACTCTATGACAGGTTCACCTTAGGATTGACGTAAGTCGGAAACAACCTAAAGCTACACAATAACAAAACAACAAACTTTCAAATTTAAATTGGTGCTCATCATTATATCACTTGCTAATTAGTTCTGTAAGTTAATTGCCTCTCATGTAAAAAAGGCTTTTACTTTCTGCTTGCCCTGAACCAAGTTCACAAGTGTTCCTAATGAGAATCATAGTGAACACAATGCAGGGTTTGGATGTATTTCCACCTCCCTTTCTGTTATAGGCTCAGCATGTGACCTTAGGACAGTTACATTTTTCTCATTTCCAAATCCCTGTTATTAGAATAAGAAACAGAATGACTTTCTTTTGAGAATGTACTGAAAATGGACAAGATAAAGACTGTAATCATTACATATTAAAAGTGCTGAACAAGTGCTCATTAAGAGAAACATAAAGGGGTTTAATTTAAAATTTGTTGTGATTTCCTTCAGTGTATGTTACCTGAATGCAAGCAATCAGATGCTACAATGCTCTCTTTTAAAAGGCTGTTTTTCATGCTTGTTAAAATCAGTTAATTAATGCAGAATAATTTATTTTCTCTTTGAGTTGCAAAGTTCCTCTCAAAAAACCTCTGGCTTCTTTCAGTGTACAGATCACCAGGCTTCTACAAGCCAGCTTAATAGGGGTGAAGACCCTTGTTTCAGCACTGGGATCTCTCCTATTTATCCTTGCCTTGTCTATTATATGAGTGCATTAGTATGGCAGCTGCTACGGCACTCTCTAAATTAATAATGATATGTCAGCCAAGTCTCCCCTTTTAACGCATTGCAACTAATTTTTCCAAGGCAAGGTGCGATTGCCCCCACTCCACTTGAGCTTTTAGTGGAGCCGATTTCAGAACCCATCATAATTCACTGGCAAGGGAATATTGCATGAAGCTGCCTTCTTGCAAAACAAACATTACATTTGATTGTAATTTACTCTGCATATGGTGAACAATTTGCCCAGTAGGCATTATCCTCTGGCATTACTCACTGTGCAGACATACTACTCCAAATAGATTTTAATTCTTTGACTACTTGGCAGTCTGCCAGGCAACACTTAACTGTTAGTGGTCCTAGCTATATACAGTGCAGGTCTAGGCTACCGTAACTGAACCCACAGATTTGTGGATCTTTCTCTTTTACATCCAAATTAAGGTTTCATATAATCTCTCTGATGAGGTTTTGATGTAAATCACAAGTGTTTCCAGCTTTTTGTTCCAAAACTTTTCCAGTTCTACTTCTTTGCTTTTAGAAAAATGGCACATACTTGTCATTGTATTTCTTTGATGACATATTTCTAATGCAAGGCACAATTCCCTGATTTAAATTCATGCTGTTTAAATGTCCAAACCAAGTACATTGTGTCACAATTTGTATTATTTTAATACTCACAGTATATACACAATGCACACTATGCACATAACACCACTGAATATGTGTCTGTTTGTCAGGATTGGTTGCTCCTAATACAGGTACTAGGTTTACTGAAACTTAATTTTCTCACTACATTTGTATTAATTTCTGTTTATAAAGCAATTTCTGGCTACAGACTAAAGTATAACAAATGTGAACAGATTTAAGGTAACAATATCATAAATTAATTTGACATTTTATTTCTCTTTGGTCTCAGTAGCACTCCTCGCAGATGTGAAAAGTATCTTTACTGCAGAATTTAAAAAAGTAAAACACTGAGGCTTTCTAAGAAAGCATTTTGTTACCTTGTCTGTAAGCTGGAAAAGGATTCCAAATCAGAAGGAACTCTTCAGAACTGCAAGACCATTTTTTGATTCGGTGCAAGACAATGAAATATGCTTAGTGGAATTTTTTTATACTTGCATTTTGTGCCAGCTCTGTTGACCCGTGAGATTTGTCTTCTCTTTAGTTGTGCTTTTCACTTTCACCTTGATAATAATCTATTTCTAAACACTTATGCCCAATATTTACTTCACTGTATTTTATTGCCAGTGCTGTAACGAGGTTTCAGCATGACCATTTGACACAGTTAATTCTCAGCATGACCATTTGACACAGTTAATGTGTTTTGCCAACATTATGTAATGTGTGGGTGATAGTTTGTACCTTTTCACATGGGGATGATGACATTCTTTTAGTTTAGGTTGACCAAATTTAAATTCCCTACTTAATTTAGAAAAATTAAAAAACACAGAAAATTTTAATGGATGGTAAGCACTTACGATTGCCAGCTCATGTATAGACTTAAACATGTTAATTATTTGTTCATTGAAAATGCATTTTTAGTATACAGTGGCCCCTCATTTACTGCAATCTCCACATGCACAAATGCAAGGCTTTACATAGATTTTTGTTTCACTTGAGAGTTACTGGAATGGAACCCCACCTACAGGGAGGGCACACTGTACTGTACTTTTGTATACACTTGTTCTGTTGGAGGTACACTGATGATATATATAAAACCAAGATGGAGGGAGTATGGACCACAGTAATAATCATCATAATAAAGCATCTTACCTTCCCTTTTAGGCCTGCGACTGCAGTGTAGCTGGATCCCTCAGTTTCCAGTGTGACCCTGATACTGGCTGCTGTTTCTGCCGTCCAGAATTTTCTGGGGATAAATGTACTGAATGCAGGCTGGGATATCGAAACTATCCACAGTGCATTGCCTGTGAATGCAAAGCAGCAGGGACTGAGCCACGTACTTGTGATTCGGAGATGGAAAAATGTTCCTGTTCAGATCTTTCAGGAAAATGCACTTGCAAGGTAAGAAAAGGGTGCAATCACACACTTGACAGTTATTTACCTCTGTTGCTAATCTCTCTTTATTGTAGCTGAGTTCAGACAGTCAGCTGATGATTAACTAGCCTCTTCAAAGATACTCCCTTAGATGTAAGTCCTATTTATTAGGTGTAAATGAGCAACCAACATGGTATAATGATTTCAGTCTTGAACTGGGAGAATGGGGTTCAAATTCTTACATAGCCATGGAAACCCACACAAATCACATTCCTAAGCCTTTTCTGAATAAATCTTGCCAATAAAATCCTCTGAGAGTCACCAAGGACAGACCCAGCTTGAAGGCACGTAACAACAAATAAGCATGCCATGATAGTTCAGCTTTCCCCAACCTGGGCCCCTTATGTTTTAAATTATAGTGCCTATCATGACCATAGCCATGCTGACTTGGGCTGTCAGGAGTTGTAGCCCAATACTTATTAAACTCTCTTGAATTCAGAATAGACCTACAGAGTAAATGGAGCAAACATTTTGCTTTTTTAAAAAATGTTTATCACATTGTAAAGCATAACATCAAGCAAAATTAACAATAATTCCTTTTCCTATTATCTCTCCTCCCCAGCAACTAATTCTGTAAAAACAAACAGTGAAAGAAAAGAATGGTGTAAAACGAATTCTTGTCCAGACCTCCAACTGTCATATAAAATATAAAATTGTAGTTATAGAGCCTGTAATAAGATAGACGAGTACAAATTATCCAAATTAGTCTCCTTCCTTCAAACTGCACTTATTCTTGCCATTCTACCCTATATTTATCTGGAACACGAGTATCTGTGTTTTCATCATTAACATACTAAATAAATGTGTACAATTTAAATAAAATGCATCTGGTGTAACTTTTATATTACTCTATAAGGTATTATGGGACAAGTTTTCTGTAATAACTACAAACCATATCTTTTTATACCATATGGATAATAAAGAATTGTGACCATCTTTCCATCCTTGAGCTATTACCAATCAACCTGCTAAGATACTGGAAGGTCTTTATAGAAAACGCTGTTATTATCTCCTTCAAAAAGACCTAGTAGCCATAGCTTAGGATCCTTCACAACTGGCATCTTCAGCATAAAGGAAAGGTCTTGAATAGTTAAATGCCAGATTGGACTAACAGTTTTGGGCAGTCCTACCACATATGTCATTGGATGCCACTAGAACCACAGTCTTGCCAACAAAGTCCTGACCCTGCACCTTTAATTCTGGAGATCTGGAGTGGTGTTCTATACCATTTGTGTAAAAAATTTTGATGAATTTCCTGAAATTTCCTGAAACTGAAACCAATAGAAATAGTTTTGGGGAACTGTCCATGCCTGGTCTGGGCTGGCAGCTATGAGAAGCTTATAATACAGGTCAAGAAGCTCAGGTAGTTAAGCAATTAATCAGTTTACTTTAGGAAGAAAACAACCTTACAAATGAGAAGTAAATAATGATCTCAGTGATGTCCATAAATCAACGGCAGACAATATAAACACAGGCCAAAATGGCAGAATAACAGGCAAGGGAAGCAAACAGAAGCACACATGGGAAAAATGGTCAGTTGATTGCTGACAAAAGCTAGAGGGGGAAGGCTCGGTTCTTATAGGTTCCAAGGTCATTGCAGCTGGTGCCTGATTAATTGATGCTTAGCATAAATTTGCTGGGAGCGACGCAGGAGACACTTTTGGTGTCTACACTGGGCAAAGGTAGGTATGGCTAGATCATTCTCTGTGTCAGAATGAGCAGGATTCCCTGCTGGGGCTGATACTTCTGTCCCTGGGGTGGGTGGTGGTACTGTCTGTTCTGCAGGTTCTTCTGTAGTAGTCTCTGTGCCAGGGCTCAGAGCACGTTCTGCTGCCTCAGACTCTGAGTCTGAGTCTACATCCGAGAAGCCCATGACAGGAACAAATTTTGGCCCATCTCCTCTCAGTTATGGTTTCCTGCAAGGCTGATTCTCAGCTCATTTCTGTGTTGGTTGTTGTTTTATTGAAAAGGTCATACAGCTACTGTTCCCTTGGAGCTGCCAATCATATCTATAGCCAATTGATCAAAATCTGTTGGTTTTTAAATAGCTATCTGTGTTAGTTGTACCTGCTCTACTAAGCTTTTAATTTGAAGAAATGTAAGCCAATTAATCTTGTGTGGTGTAAAAATCCCATTGTTCCACCTGATCAAAAGATAGACGCTTCTGATAAAAATCTAAGTCCATGTATAGATTATAGTTTCTCCAAATTGTCCAGTTAATTGGTCCCAAATCAGAATATGATGGAAGATATGTTACTGGTGCCTGTGGAGTTATAATGGCGCGGGGGTATCTTATACTCCCATCCCTTCAGGCATTCATTATTGGTCTACTAAAAGTACTCAGTATGGATTCTATAGGTTTTTTTTACATTCTAGTAAAAATCAATCAGTTTTCTGTTTATAAGGAAATTCCATTTCAACCCATAGTCTTCTGTCCTCTCCCCACATAATTACCAAAAAATGTTTTAATTGAAAGGCATTAAAATAAACCCGTAGATTAGGGACACCCCAACCTCCATGCTGTACTTTTGCGTATGTTATACTCATTTTTAATTTTGATCATTTTTTATTTAATATGCATTTATATAACATTATTTGCCTATTGTTTAGGATCTGAAAAAATACAGTAGTTTTGTAAGTTTAAGTCATCTTAATTGCTTATATTCAACCTAGGAGCAGCAAGTTTAATTTATTCCACCTGATCGTATTCTGTTTAATCTTCTTAATTTATTACCAAACTATAGTTAACAGGGTAAATTATCACTCAAATTCTTATAAACTGCAACTTTCAAACACTTAATGTATTTTTAATTGTGTTTTAATTTGAAATATCTGATTAATTATTCTTTGTGTCAAGGGGCTAATATTTATATGAAGGCTCTCAGTCTTATTAATACTGATAGTTAATCCTGCTAATTTGCCATAGAAACTACAGTCAGCCCTCTACATTTGCTGATGTCCCTTTCATGGATTTGATGATTTGTGGAATTGATAAATATGTTCTAGGAATTTCTAGAATTCTATGTGATTAACTTCTGCTCTGCTGGAAGTTACCCATAGAATCACACTAGAGGACCTAGAGAAGTTTTCTCTCATGTTAAAAAAGGCAGTGTTTGCAATTTTTATTTATATTTGTGGGTTTTCCACTTTCACGGGGGTCTTGCTTCTTTAACCCCCACAAAAGTGGAGGGTTGACTATAATTTCTTTAAATACTGTTGTCAGATCTTCACTAGGGTTAGCTAAAAATAAACCACATCAGCTGCTTACAAACTAGTAAGGTGTTTGTTATGTTCAGTTCTGTATCCCCTTATTTCCAGGTTGTCTCTCAAGGTTTGAACCATGGGTTCTAATGAAATTATGTATAGGAGTGGAGATAATAGGCGTTCCTGCTTAGGACCACGAAATAATGAAAAAAACTGGAAAATCACAGTTGTTAATTCTCACAGTAGCAGTTGAAATATAATATAACTTCTGTATAGTTTTTTTTCTTTGAAAAAAGAAAATTGTTGTATTTCTCAAGAATTCTAAAAAAGAAAGGGCCACTAAAGGCAAATGAAAGCCTTGTAGGTATGTAGTATGTATATCCCAAGTGGTTGTCTGTGAATTTTGCTATGTGCCACAATATTAAGCATTTGCCTAATCAAGTTTGAAGTAATGATGACCATGAACAAAACCTGGCTGCTAATATTTCATTGAACAGCTTTTGGTCCTGATTCTGTAAGAAAATTGGACAATATTATTCTACTTCTGTACTATTCTTTCTAGGTTTTGGAATTATTACAACTCTGGCAATTTGCCATGAATCTGGAATTCTTTCACCCTCCAATATATTATTAAATAGCCTAGTCAGTCTAGGTGTCAGAAAATCAGAACATTTCTTATATGAAAAGGCTGATGAAAAGCCATCTAGTCCTGAGGCTTTGTAACTGCCTAATCACTTGTTTAACCTCCTTTTCAGTTATTTTTGTATTTAATTCTTCTCTATGTGTAGATGAGAAAGGCTTAATCTGAATTTTACTAAGATAGGTTTTAATGTCATCTATACTTTGATTCTTTATAGAATGCAGTTCTTGATAGTAGTCCAAAAAGTAGTCCAAATATGCCCATCAGTGGTTTCATAACCTGTTTTGTCCTTTAATGGGTATATTGTCTTATTCCTTTGTCAAGAGTGTAATGCAGCTGCCAACAACCTAGTACCCTTATTGCCATGCTCATAATATTTTTGATTTGCATATAAGATAACTTTCTTAATTTTGCCAGTTTCTAAGCTGTCTAATTCATGAAACTTTGCTTGTAGTTATTTATGCATTTTTAAGATCCTGTTTATTTCTGTTTTTTCTAATAATTTTGTTCAAATTTAGATATCTGAATTACCCACCTATGATGATGGATTTCAGTTTAAATCTAGGCCTCCTATGCCATCTACTTGGTATTTTAATGAAGAGTTGTTAAACAATAAGTGCTTCACTGATAATACAGTGTGGGTGCTAAAATCATACTTAGAAGTTAATGAAACCCCTGATATAGATTATAGGATTGTTAGGGATGCTATGAAGACTACAATTAAGGATGTCATATTAAAATAAGGTTCAGTAAAACTTAAGCATAAATTGGGATGTATGAAGACTCTACAAAGCGAAATAGAAATGGAGTAAATACGATTTCACAATTTCAGGCTCTTTCAACTTCTGCTTTTCTATACATTTTTTAAGAATGAGTCAGACGAAATGAGAACCTCTGGTAATGTTAGGATTACTTGATGCACGATACCATACTTTTAGCCTTGAATAATTAAAGAATACCAGCATTGTTATTTCTGGTTAAATTGAGTTCATATTCCCTCAGAACTGCAACTTGTATAGTAATTTCAAGGTGGCATCATTGAGGACTGGTTCTTATGACCAGTAGAGGACTAGTTCTTGTGACCCCAAGTGATGAATTATCAAGCTTACTTTAAATTGATAGGAAATAACCTGAAATTTGTCAGAGAGAGGGTCCTCTGGTGATTTTTCTGAGCAAATCAAAACTATGGAAATTGACCCATTCCTCCATTTCCATTCTTATTAAGGAATAAGACTGCATATTTAACCATATAAGATGCTGCAGGGCAAAAATTGGAGTAATAAGCAATTTTCTGTCTGTTTTACTCTGTCTAGTGTTGACAAAATCCTTTAACATAGGCAGGGCAGGGGAACTTGTGGCCACATAGATATTACTTGACTAAATTCCCATGAACCTAGGCATTGACGATACTGAGTGGGTTTGATGGGAATTGTTGTCCAACAATATTTGAAGGATGACACCCCTGTTAGAGGGGAAACTGGAAATTCTTCTCAAATCTGGATTACAGTTAAACTGGAGGAGAATTCAGGGGCTTGTAAAGCCTGTTTTCTTCAACGTCTTGAAAAGCAGGACTATCAAAGCTAACTTATCCCATTGATGCAAAGCCTTAATCATGATTAAGTGATGATGATGTCTGTCCTGAAATATTTTCTACATGCTGTCAGCCGTTAGATGGCTGAGCATGGCGTAGTGGTGGCTGGAACTCTCTGTATGTGCAACAGCTATGAAAACTGGAGGTAGCTGTCAGTATAGGTGCAAGCAAAGTTCTTCAAAGCCAGGCTCAGAAAGCAATTTGGGAGTCTCATTCTTGGCTCTGACAAGGCCCCCAAATTATTTTCTGGATTTGACTTTAGAGAAATTGCTAGCATCTATAATGACAGCTGCCTCCAGTTTCACAGGTATTGCAGACATACAGATAAATGTTCCAGCCACCAGCGTTCCAGCTATATGCAGAAGAGCCATATGAAGTCTTGATAGCAGACACAAATACAACTCAGGACACACATCAGGCTCTATTAGTCATGCTTAAGGCTGTGAGATAAATGGGACTAGTTCGCTTTGACATGCTTAATTTCAGAGTTGCTTGAGAATAACTAAGCCTGAACTGGGACCACTGAGTTGCAATGTGCTACAGCAAGTCTTCAGAAAGCAGCGTAATAAAAGTCCATGAGCGAGAGGTTGGCTTTTACCATTGGCCTTCACATAGCCATTTGCACTGGCACTGGGATCTCAACATATACAGGACCCACCATGCTGGATACTGTCAGAGAAGTAAGAAACTGCCATTAAGAATTTGTCTAGATACATTGAGAAAAAAACAAAGCAAACCATGGATTTTCCAGTGTTCATTACTGGAAGGGAATGAGGGTGATCTGATGATGTTATTGACAGGCCCTTTATGCTTGATATTAAACATTTTAGTACTATGTGAGAAGTGTAGTTGGAATTAATAGTTTTACTCTATTTGTTGCTTTTAGACATAAATTCCTACATGGAGGTTCATTACTATTTTGAATTGTATTATTGGTCTTTTTTCTCTTTTTCTTTCATGAGTGCTAGGAATTTAAACTAATATAGTATATAGTACAGCAGTAATCTAGGAATGATTTATATAGAACATAGAATAAGTTAAGATTGATGTATACGTTTGTGTTTTTAAGCTAGTAAGTAAATAATTTTAGGCCTACTAATTTTTTTAGAGTTGTTGCTGCTGTTATTTGATGATCGATAATTATTAATAATTAGTTTAAACTAATGTAAAATATAGAATAATTTGATAAATTATTCCAATTGCTTATAAGTGATGTATGTGATCCCACCAACTGTCTTCTTGTTTTTAATAGTTAATGTGTTTTAGGGGGTTTAGATGGGTTGGTGGGTGGGAAGGATGGGTTATGTTTTAATTGCTTTTAAAGTATTTATATACTGTTGTAGTACCGCCTCGATCCATTGGGAGAGGCAGGATATAAATAAATATTATTATTATTATTATTATTACTATTATGTAACATTGTAGGCATATATTTAGGATGATAAGAATGATTAGCAGCAAGTATTAATCTCTAGTTTAGATTTAATCGATGTAACTACTTGATTAACATGTGCTGTTTGCAACATGGGAGGGACTCAATTTGTAGTTATCTGTAGTTCTTTTTGTTAGTTGTAGTTCTCTTAGATGTTGATTTTTTTTAAAAAAAAATGTATTATTATACCAAATAGTGTTGCTATTTGGGTGTTTGTTGTTGTTATTATTGCTTGTCTTTGGTCCAGTAAACATTTTTATCAAAAAAAAAATTGTCTAGATAGTGGTTTTGTCTCAGGACAACACTACCAAGAGAATAGTGTATAGATCTTAACTAAGAAGAGAGACTGTAAAATCATTTTAAACTCAAATTCATTGCCTTAATTGACTTCTGTGTGGCATGCTGAGGGTTCCTTTAAAGCCAACAGTGTAGAGAATTGACTTTGTCCTTTGAAATCAATAGAGGCTATATACAACTACCATTTGGAGTAGATTTATAACACTTAAGGAAAAATGTATGTACTTTTAATCAGATTTGTTGGTGTGTGTGCCATGCCTGAATATGTGCACAATTGTTTCTCATTCATACTGATCAATTCTATAGGTGCTTATCCAGTTTTGGTTTCATTGGCTCTAATGTAGCTATCCCATTGTAAAATAATAATCGGGTATATGGCTAAGACGTGTAATAACAGTTAAGCAAGAATATGAGAAGACCTTTATTGAATCAGAATCTGTCTACAATGAATGTCCCTGTTTTAAGAAGTTAATCACCAGTCAACTTCTGGCTAACTGCTGAGCAAGTAGTTTACAAGTACCATATTTCAAGTTTCTCCATAAATTATATATTTTCATCTAGCGGAGGGATCAATTATGGGATCAAGTGTTGGACTAGTAAGCACAGCCAGAAGGATCATAGCAGTTGCTGTCTAAAAAAACTCTGGATTGGAGGGTAGTTGCCCCACTTCTGATCTTCTGGCACATTTTAAAAATGTCCTTTGCACATGATTTGAGGCAAATCCTTATTCTGCGTACTCTTTTGCTGAAGCTGCCTACTGACCTGATCCAGCATGCTACAGATTTAATATTATGTTTCAGTCAGAATCCAGTCTTAAGCTTCCCAGTGACATGCATTTTAATATACAACAGCAGGCAAGGGGAACATTTTTAAGTGTTTCAATTTCTGCAGATACTGAGCTTTATTCTGCAAAAGTCAGCGTGTTTACCACATGTCCATCCTACTGTTCTAATTATTGCGTATTTTAAGAACCTTATTGCAGTAACCAGGCTTACTGCGTGTTTTAGGCATGTTGCAAAGTGAACGTTCACTCTAAAGCTGTCTCTCCTGTTTCTACAATAGATGAATGTGGAAGGTGTCTACTGTGACAGGTGCAAACCTGGCAGGTTTGGACTCTCTGCCAGGAACCCACTTGGCTGCAGCAACTGTTACTGCTTTGGCCTGACGTCGCAGTGCAGTGAGGCAAAGGGCCTGGTCCGTATGTGGGTGAGTAAGGGACTACTGAGCCATGTAATGCGATAATGTTGTTTCCTGCTGGTGCCTTTTACTCAGATGCAGAGGTAGTACTAGGAAATTGGGGGGAGCATTTCAGTTGTTCCCCCTTATGTATTTCAAAAAGCAGATAGAAGACCATGTTCCATTAGGCAGTCAGGGTCAAAACATTCACAAAAAGTCTCAGATAAGGTAATAGATGTCAAGCCCCAGAGGAAAGCTATTAAAGCCTAGGAAAAGGCAATGTAGTCAAGTGTGGGGAAATTGTCCTATGAGAATATAACACTCTTTACTTCTCAAATGTGAAGCAGTGAGGAAAATCAGAATCTCCCAGGTTTACCTTGACTATCGATATATTGAGAAGCTTTATAGCTAAATATATTTTCCTTTTAATTTTTAAGGCAGGTTATGCTCTGAGAAATATTCGTTTCATACTGATAATGAGCCCTTAAAAGTTCAGGGAAGTTGCCATTTGATAGAAAAATGGCAATAGATTGGCTATTTTACATATTTGGCCAATGTACATATTTATTATGGGAGAGTGGCATTCTACACATTTATAGATTGACTATACTACATATGAGTATTTATCACAAGCGGGGCATTCTACATATTGGCTTTCTGCACACTTATCATGATATAGAGCAGTGGTTCTCAACCTGTGGGTCCCCAGATGTTTGTGGACTTCAGCTCCCAGTAGCCCCAGCCACTATGGTCAATGTTCAGGGCTTCTGGGAGCTGAAGTCCAAAAACATCTGGGGACCCACAGGTTGAGAACCACTGATATAGAGTATCATGTGGATTAGAAGAATACCAGCAAATCTGATCTCTAAAAGATGGGGAGGGTGAATTAAGATTACATGGATTAGAAACTGAGTGTTAGAAATCATGTGTTCTGTATTTGGGTAAGGGAGAATTTTATGCACGCAAGTATCAGAAGGGAATAAGTACCCATCTGTTAGCACTATGTAGAACAGAGGTGGGGAAGTGGATTGTTCCCAGAGTAAGATTGCTCCCCATGACCAAGTTGGTGGGCTGAATGATGTCATGGCAGGAAGGGCAAAGGCTTGTCCCAGGCTTTATTCCATCCCAGGTGCCATTTCACTCTCCTTGCATAGAGAGGCATAAAATGTTCCCCTTCCATCTGCAGAGAACACCCTATGCTGTGTCTCATCAGGGGTTGGAGGGGGCTTCCCTCACCTGCTCCTTGCCTTCTCAACCACATGGTGACATAGACAGGATGGCTCTAGGAAAATAGAAGGGGCTTCAGGGGAGGCAGCAAGCCATTTCCAAGATTCCTTGCAGGCAAAATCTCAACACTTTCTTAGCCAAATCGGCCTGGGGGAAGAGGGGGTCTTTTCTTTGATGTAGAACTATTTTCAGTAACAGATAACATGTGGTCAACTATGCAATACTGCTGCTGTAGGAAAACAGTTTCAGTGTTACAGTGCTTTGACAGAAACCCTGCAACCAAGACTGTAGAACTTTTTTGAAAAAGGAAGGAAAGTGAGAAGAGATACAATTGCATGGTTTGGTATTCATATTGCTGATTTTATGCTACATTTTTGCTGCCCCGTTTAGATCCTGTCTCTCTGTTTGGACCAGAAGTGATCAGCATGTGGGTTAGCATAATCCTTGTATGTGTTACAGGGGACAAACACTCTGGTTCATCATATCTAGTACATGCTAAAACTTTCCATATGAGAGCGCCCTTCAAAATTGTAATATTGATGTGTACACTACTGTTTAGATCTCATTTGAAATATTGTGCCTTGTTCTGCTTATTACATTCACAAAGGAGTATTGACACTTTGGAAACAAGGCAAGGAAATCTATCATAATAAGACTGTAAAAGTCAACAAAAGTGATTTTTGTACCCTCATACCTGTGCATCTTTCTTTTGAACATACTAAGATTTACTTCTTAACCAGCATATATAGGACTGATGTCTGAATGTATTTAACCACTAAAAAAGAAGAAGAATTTGCAGACATTAGAAGCAAGGCATGAGTACATTACAAACGAGATATCCAGACACATACCTGGGCCATTTGTATGTACTTTACTAAAAAGGGGAAAAAAGCCTAAATTAAAAATTCATTTGTATTTTTTTTAATTAGCTTTTAAAAATTCACGTGTCTGATAAAAGATGCCTTACAGCATGGTTATCCAAATGTGTGTGTGTATTTTTTTTAAAAAAAATCATGAAATTAAAGTGCAGAGAATTTCCAGGAAAAAAATCTACCTCTAAGATTTCATGTTACATATAAAAGGAAAAAAATATTCATTAGTCATTCAAAATATTTAAGTATCTAGTGCTGAGAGTTAGAAATACGTAATCACCTGTTACACAGAAGGAGCTTAGCTGAGGAAGCTGAGTTCAATCTGAAACTTACCTGATTATTTGATCGGGGAAGGGAGAAAGGTGTACGTGTGCATATTCCTTTCAGTCACTTGTGGACTTATGGCCCCATGAATTTCATAGAGTTTCCTTTAAGTCACCTGTTGACCCATGAATTATATAGGATTTTCTTAGGTAAGGAATACTCAGAGATGGTTTGCCAGTTCTAGACAGGAATCAATTCTTGTTTCCTATACCTTTTCCTAAGCTGCGGTTTTATTTTTAAAAGAGACTGGAAAGAAGAGTGAGAAGAGAAATCCATATGTGATGTCATGTGTGCAAAGATGTCAGTAGGCTGGTGATTTTATCCACAGTCCACTCAAAATCCATAGAAAGAGATTTGGGACACTCATTATACAGTTACCTTTGCTCCATATGGAAATCTAAGCTTTCAGAATTCATGTTCTATCTTGATTCTTCACTAATCAGAATTTTTCATAGAACTTACATCAAGATTTTGTGTACTAGAGGGCAAAGGGGCTTTTTATAAAAAGGGAGAATCAGTACTAAAAGATGTGAATAAGGTATTCAAGATGCTGAGCAAGTTCACACATGAATGCTGATAACTTGAAGACTGTAGGTTAAGTGATGATTTGCATCTGAACAAGCCATTACAGATCAAACACCAGAGATAGAACCCAGTGCAGTCCTATTTAGTGGAACAAGTTTCACACATTCAGTTGGAAGTCCTATATTGTTAAGTAATCAAGAGATGAAACATAAAGAAGTGAGAGAGAGAGAGAAGGTGTCCCACCTGCATTCAGAAAAAAAGTGAAACCCTTTGTACTCAGGTGCTTGTCATAACTCACAGTCTTGGAGTCAGAAGATTCAGACACTAAATCAAGAGTGCCAGGAACCTCTTAATCATGGTGGTTTCTCTAAGTCCAAGGAGCTGGGGGATGAGACAAAGGGGGACCCTACTCCCTAGCAAGAGGTGGCTGAAACTGAAGATGTGGTGCAGTCATTTGCCAAGCAAAGGAGAGATAAGGAGAGGTTATGCCAATCCCAGTGATTCTTAAGTAGGAGACACTGACTGATTAAGTACCTGGTGCCTTGAGACAGCTGGCTATAAATATCCCAGCAGTTCATTGTTGTTGCTTACAACCACCTATCTTGTTTATTTAGTTATTTATTATATTTGTATGTTGTCTTTCTCCTGGTATGGGACCCAAGGTGGCTTCCATCAACAAAAATAAAATAGAACATTTAAAAACAATGTAAAAACATTGAAAACATATAAAATGATAAAAACCTAAAATAATAGTCTGTTAAAAACATGTTACTCAATGAAGCTATCCAGCTTACATGAAAGCCTGTTTAAAAAGAAATATTTTCACCTGCTGTTGAAAGGAGAGCAGGGAGGGGGCCTGCCTAGACTTCTGTGGAAGAGCGTTCCACAGGGTGGGAGCAGCCACTGAGAAGACTTTCTCCCATTTCCTTACCAGGCAAGTCTGGGATGGTGACGAGAGTGAGAGAAAGCCTTCCCCAGCAGATCTTAAGGCTCTAGCCAGTTGGTACAGGGAGATATGGTCTTTCAGATAGCCTGGACCTGAGCCATATAGAGCTTTATAGGTCATAACCAGCACTTTGAATTGTGCCCAGAAACAAACAGGTAGCTACTGGAGCTGTTTTAACAAGGGAATTATGTGCTCCTTGATGACTGGCAGTACTCTTCGGTGTTTCGTGTTCTCTGGGCCTTGGATTGGCTACTATTTATGTTTTCCTCCTTGCTGGTTTTGTTTATTTGGACTAGTGGCTTAATGTATGACTTTGGACTGGTTGATGAACGCCTTCTTGCTTTTTCCTTCCTCCTGCTGGATAACTTGTGACTGACCTGGACTGGCTCAGCTAACTGACCACTCTAGCATTCCAGCCACTTGCTTCCTGGGACTCATTGACTGGAGCATAGGATGGTGCTGTTCTCATTCCAAATTTCATTTATTTGTCATGGTTTTGAAGAGGACTATAGTTTAGCAATGGGCAAATTTGGAAAGAAGTCATAGTGTGTTCAGTGGAACATATCTGAATAAGCTTGTTTAGAATTGTATCTAAAGATAATCAGAGTTTCACCTCTGATGCAACCACTCCCCATGCCACTCCCTATGCATGCACATATGCACTGTGGAAGATGTAAGTGCATGTGATTTAAAATTTCCCTAATGATCAATTATCCCTCTTTTGAATCTCTTATTTAAATGAGGCTTGCAGCCTCATATAGCTGTCTCTGTGAACATTTAGAACTTCAAACTATTCCAATCTATTTTAGAACAGATAGGGTACAACTGGCAAGCCCTCTGATACACAGGTACCATGACACTAAGGCCAACATTTGAAATACTTTGTGCATTAACCAGTTTCTTGCTGATTAGCATGTCTAATGCAAAGGAGCCAGGAACACCTCCAGAATGAAGTCAGGCACTTCATTTTGGCATTAGCACTTCAAAGGAATATGCTGTCATCGTTGTACCGAATCTGCTGCAAATACAGTAGAAAAATAATAATGTCAGTTCAGGGCTGCTTCTCTGCCAGACAGGTTGTTGGTGAAGTTTCAGACAGAGACTATTGTTTTTCAAGAATGGTTGTCTTTACTTAATTTAATTGCCATATCTGGTCCACATATTGTTGGCAATGTTGAGTCTCTGTTACATTCATATAGGCTTCCCTCCCACTTCAGAATCATAAACATGTAACATTGTAAATTATGCACCAGCTTCCTGGTAGGAAATATTTGCCTTCCACTGTGTGTAGGGCAGTGGCAGAGATAAGTGCAGGAGGTAGAGCTAATTGTGCAGAGGAGTAAAAATCTACATAGAGTTACACTCTACAGAATAATTCTTGAACTGCAATACAAGAATCTGGTCTGAATTGGTTAATCTCATTGTCTGTGTTGTTTATTTATACTTTGCCTTTCTTTCAAGAACTGGGACTCAAGGTGGCTTGCTAATCAAAATAGTTACAGTCAAATTAAAAGCATACAAGAAGATAAGATTAAAATAGAATTAAACTATTAACAATATTAGAACTAATTAAAATAAACACTTAGAATGATAAAAAGCTGTTCAAAAATGTTCAGTTTAAAACAATACAGCATACTGTGTAAAATCCTTCAATTCTAAAAGCATATCAGAATAAAAAAGTGCATGCCTGCTGATGGAAGTGTAGCAAGGAAGGAGCCATTGTAGCCTCCATGAGAGGGAGTTTCAGAGCCTTGAGGAAGCTATTTAAAAAGCCCTGTGCCATATACCCACCAGCTCTATCTATAAAGGTAGTGGGACTGAAAGAAGGGTCTCTCCTGAGGATCTCAAGATGCAGGAAGATTTATTCAGGGAGAGAAAGTCTTTCAGATAGCCTAGACCTAAGCCATACACTTTGGCTGAGACTTGTTCACACCCACATTCCAGCACAGGGTTCAGATAGAGCTCAAACTAAGGAAGGATTGCCAAGTAGGCAAAGTTTGATACTAGGGAAGGCACCAGGTATGACTTTTGGGTGAAAGTTCTCTGCCCATGTCCGAACCCATATGGAAGCAGCAAAAATGGTTAAACATATAGAATCAACTCCTAGAAGACAGTGGACAAACTTGAAAAAGTGTATTAGCATTCATTGATATTTGGAAGAAGAACACAAAAACAAATGCTTTTGCCTTGTTATCTAGACTTTCTGTCTAGTTTTACAACATGTCTTTATATACACACAGCTAAAACTAAAACTGTATTATGACTGTTCATAGTCTTTATCATTTGTATGTCTCTGTGTTCTTGTTTAATAAAACATTTAGAATTTAGACCAGGAGTGGACAGAATGTTAATTGGGATCTGCTGGTAGACTTCTGAATGATTTGTAGTAGATCTGCAAGTTTTTCTATCAAATGTTTAGAACAGCAATAAGAGAAATGTCACCCCACCCCCAAAACTGGGCTGCTGAAATGAAGAACTCCTGGGGAGAAAAAAAAAGTGTGGATTTCTGTGTTAAAGGACTGCAGGGCTAGCCTTAATACTGAAAACAAATGTTTGATATGACCTTCTGCTTAACTGCACTAGATGTGTGTCTACCATGAACTATCAGCTTACATCTGTTTCCTGATTTTGGATTCTGAGCTTTTTTACAAAAGGATGATCCCTAAAGTCTGCTTGCTCCTCCCTTAAATTATTCATAAATGAATAATGTGTTTTCTTGAAGAGAGAAAAAAACTGCCGTATTTTTCTCTCACTCCTTCAATTGCCTGCAGTTGACTCTGAAGCCAGATCAGGTCATTCTTCCTCTGGTTGATGAAAATGTCCAGCACCAAACTGTCCATGGAATTGTATACCAGTATCCAGAGACAATTGCAAATATTGATTTGGTGAAGCGAGAGTTACGCTCAGAACCACTTTACTGGAGACTTCCAGAACAGTTCGAAGGACAGAAGGTAAAGGATGTGAACTGTAATTAGAGGTGAAATTTCCCAGTTTTTGTTTTCCCCCATGGCATTAACAATGAATTTTCCATTGAATACCACTGTCCAAAAAAGAAATACATGAAAGGGATATCTATTAGAAAACTCTGTGAGGAAAATTCTATCTTACAGGCAACCCAGATTCTTTTCAGCATATAATTCTCTGGTATTAGTATTATGTATACTGTTCTCCATTAATTTCCATTTTAAAAGCAAAAATAAAAGAGCTGGAACCCTATTTATTCTTTTTGTCCTGGGCTGAGGCAAGCTCCCTTAGAATACTTGAATAACACTCCTTAATAATTGTGACAAAGAGGGTTATGCTGACCCAGGCGGAGTCACAACCATATGAGTATGGAGGTAAGCATTAAGACAGTACAATACTCCATTCTGTTTCTGCCTGTGGCTATGGTTGGCCTGTATCAATTTGGGATTATCCATAAAGGAATACAAACTCCTTCTAACTGACCTAACCTTGTCAGCCATAGTAAGAGACTGAGAGATGCATTTGGGAACCATGATATAAAAGGCTTCTAGAGCATCCACCATATTGAAATGCACCTCACTTTTATGTAGGATAGCATGATTTTTTTTTTTTCCAAATTCCAGAGGGGCCAACCTGGTAGTTTGCTACAGGAAAAATAGGAAAGGTATGCTAGAAAACTAGCAAATTCTTTTTTAAATGTCTGTACAAAAACATCCTGGATAGATTGTTTCTTTAAAAGAGCAAGGGAAAATGGGCTGCACAGTTCCTATGTAAAGTCATTATAGGTCAATACTGGGCACACAAAACAGAGTTTGTCTGATTAGGTTTATGCTAATTGAAAGCATTCATATTTTGAACATTTTGCTGTGCGCATTCACCCACACCTACATAATGTTTAGATCCACAGAACAATGTTTTGAGACATTCCATTTCATCTCATTCTCACTATTTGAATATGCATCGCCCTATAGAAATGTTTTCGATTCTGTTGTATTTGGTTTTGATTTTCAGTCAATATTTATATGGTTTATTTTTCTTTGTTAGCTGACAGCTTATGGAGGAAAACTGAAATATGCTATATTCTTTGAAGCACGAGAAGAGACTGGCTTTGCAACCTATAACCCCCAGGTTATCATCAGGGGTGGGCCTCCCACACAAGTGCGGATTATAGTCAGACATGTAGCTGCTCCTCTGAATGGTCAGCTGACAAGGCATGAGATAGAAATGACAGAGGTAATTTTTCAGTTCAGCCTATTCAAGAAGTTATGTCACTGGCACTTTGGAAATAGTTAAATCATGAGTGCATGTGTTGTTTTTTCCTTTTCAGTATGAGTGGAAATACCATGGGGATAGCCCAAGGGTCAGTAGAACTGTAACCCGTGAAGACTTCATGGATGTCCTCTACAACATTCATTACATACTTATTAAGGCTACTCATGGCAGCTTCATGAGGGAAACCAGGTAACCATTTTGTACCACCTTGATTAGATTTACAGACACCTTAAGCATTATATTTCCAAATAATCCTTATCAATTGTCATAATGTAGTAAAGTGCTTGAAGTAACATGTTACATGTGAAAGTATATATCAGATACATCTGAGTCCAAGAAAGGTTGCATCACCCATACCAGCCTGCCCATACAATGAGGTCAGCAACAGAAGCCCCTGTCACATGCCAACCACTGAATTCAATGGAGGACAGCAGCCTTGCACCTCTAGAATCAGGGCATTGTCAGGCTCTTTCCTTGCAGGTCCTCAAGAAAGTCACAGCTATTTCCAGTAGCCCTTTCTTAAGCTAGTCTTATTTGTAATGACTGTTTATGCTGTTTTTATAGCATGTTATTGTATTATATGGTTAGTATTATGTTGAATGTCACCTTGAGAGGGTAACCTGAGTGTAATTGTAAATACATAAAATATCAAATAAACAACAAAAAATAGTGAATTGAATGATGACATTAAAAGAAACAAATAGTATAAACTGTGGGCCTCTGAGGCAGAAATATTATGCATACTTCCTATAAGACACCAAGGAATACCCTGAACCTGAACTTCAAGCATCTGTTTTAGTATCTCAGCTCCGGTACTGTCAACATTCTGGGTTCTCAGAAAGCAAGACATACACAGTCCTGGAGCAAAGAAGATTTTTCAGCCTGTGGGCTAAATTTGGTCTTCTGAGTCAGCCAATTGGACCAGGGACTCAAAAAGAGGGCTCTTCCCTGCTGTGAAGGCCAACTTTGAAGTGCTTTCCTTCCCAAGGCAGAGGAAGTGAGAGAGCAAATGAGCCACAGTTCAATTACTTTCCTCTGTATTTTCCCTTGGGAACATGGCTCAGTTGCTTTGATTCTCCCTTGGTTTGCCTATTTGGGAAGAAGAAAGAATGACGCGGAAGAGCATCATCCAGCTGTTCAGGAACCAGCTGAGTACCAGCTTTGGAATTAACCATCTATGGAACAGCCAGTTGAATATTATTCACTCTTCCTTCATGAAGTGAGGGAGATGCAAAGCCCATATCTAAGTAGAGTACTGAGGTTTACCCAGCAATAGAAAGCTCACAAGGAGGAAAGCCAGCTGTCCAACTGAGATGCCAACTGGATGACTGTTGTCTAATTCAGAAGCACAAAACTACACAAGAATTCAAAGCTAGAATTTCAAGTGTGCTTTCATTTTTTCACAATCACACACACCCAAATCTTTGGGACCAAAAAAAGGGGTAATCATGCCCGCAGAAGTATCAAGGGGCACAGTTAGTCATTTGGGACCATTGTAGGGATTGGGCCTATTTTAGGTCTGAGGGAACCTTTATTCAAAAACCAGAGGTGATTAGCCAATGGCTTCTGCTTTCAAAAATTGGGAAGAGGGAGAATGATATGGAATGGCCAACCACATTCCTGGAGACTTAAACTACACCATTAGCAGCCATACCCCACTCTGTTCTGTCCCTGGAAGTTTCCCACTCCTAACTAAAAGAGTTGTATCTACTTGGGGACAAGTCTGTCAGTTCTGCTTTCTTCCATATTCATTTTTCTAAAAAATCTACATACAGAGAAATTTGAAAAGTATTATGAGTAATGATCAAAACTAAAGCGAAACAAAATTCTCGTCCAGTATTTGGCTAGATGGACATGCTATCTAATTGTTTTCTGCAGTGTCATTTTCAATTGACTGTACAAGCAGGTTGTTGTTATTTGCAATCAAATCAACTTTGATTTATGGGCGATCTTATGAATGAGAGACCTCTAATAATTCCAATCAACAACTGCCCTGCTTAGATCTTTGAATTATAGAGTTGTGGATTCAATCCACCTGTCATGTATTCTTCCTTTTTTCCCCCTATTGTCTTCCACTTTTCAAGCATTATCATCTTTTCTAGTGAGTCAGAGGGTCTCACGATAATGTGAAAACGTGGTCGACTCAATTTAGTTATCTTGGCTACTTGTGACAGTTCAGGCCTAATTCCTATTTATTTGTCTTTTTAGCAGTTCATGCTACGCATCCAGCACCTCATTTCAAATGTGTTGATTTTCTTCCTGTTAGCTTTCTTCACTGACTGTTACAATCCTTCTCTCCATAAGTTGCTGAATTGATGCATCTGGGATTCTGACCCTGTTTCTGTCACCTTATACTTCTGTCCCATACTGCTTGAAGAGTTTCATCTGTCATCCAATTAGGCTTTTCTTTCCTTTTGAATAGAGATAATGTCCTTTTGCATTCCTTTCTGACAGTGTTCCTGGTTTCAGTCCAGAGTTGTTTCACTGCCTTCCCTGTTAGGCTGAGTAGTGCAGTTGTCTTCTTTACATGGACTTTAAATTCTACAGGAAGTTCTTTGGGTTGTCTTTTTCCTCCTTTTACCAACTGAAACAGAGTGCTTTAAAACTGTTAGGGCATGTCTCATGGAGAGGGAATACCACCTTTCATATCCATCACTCCCAGGGGTCTGTTCCCCGTTGATGCTTGGTGTGCCTCCCCAGCCAGGTAGAATCCCAGATTATTTTCAAACTCTTACGCTGCTGGTGGCAAGAAAGGCCTTTCTATTTGCAAGGCTGAATGTGCATCCTTCAAATGTGACCAAGGGCAGATATTTACAGATCCCTTTCTTAAAGCATACATGCCATTGTGCACAAGCTCCCGATGACCTCTCTCATATTACATTGAGCTGTCCATTATATTCAAATTCAAGGGAAAAGCTGTTAAGGAGACTATTGGAAATGAATATCTGCCTACATAGGCTGTCTGTAGAATACTTATTGGATGACCGAAACCTGCAGGTTACTAGATTGATGGCCAATTTCCTGGTTGAGGCAGTAAACTTGTGGTTTAAACTGTCAAGCAAGGATCCTTGATGTCTTATTGATAGGTACATGTTTATGTTATAGTATGTTACAGTATGCCTAATAAAGGTCAACTGAATTGAATTGGGTTGTCTTTTGGCACAGTGATGGACTTAGTGTATTTCTCTAGCTTCACTCTAATTGCTGATATTAATAGTTCATGGTCTATGATACCACAATCTTCCCCGGTCTTTTTTTTTTTTTTTTTTTTTAGAAAGAAAGGAGCTTTTCCATCTTCTGTTTCCAATTATGTAGTCTATTTGATTTCTATGTGCGCCATCAGGTTATATTTATGCATACTGTTGTCTCTTTGGTTGACTGAAGAATATGTTTGGAATTAGCAAACTGTTGGCCTCACAAAATTCTATAACTTGCTTTCCTGCTTCATTTCTTAATCCTAGGCCTCATTTTCCTACAGTGTTTCAGTCTGCTTTGTTTTCTACATTTGAATTGCAGCAGCCTATTATTACCATGTCCTATTGCAGTGTATGATACATTTCTTCCTGAAAACCCATGCAGAATACTTTGAATTCTTTCTTGTGTGCCTCTGAGGTAGGAGCATATACCTGGATTACAGTTATACTGATATGTTATCCCTGAAGTCTTATCATTTGGCAGACTTCACATGGTATTCCTTGACTGCTTTTGCTACACCCTGCCTCACTATTAAGGCCATCTCTTTTCTCCTTTGATTATCATTTCCATAGTAAAACACTGTGTAGTTACTGGATTAAAGAGCTTTGAACCCTTTCACTTCTGAGCATGTTAGGAGCTGAACATCTTTTTGAGCTGAGTCAAGTTGTATCATTGTAGGCACAGTGCTACTTAAACTTGTCCTCTCTTCTTCCCTGCATGCTTTATGATATGGGACTGTCATCTCTTGTTTCATTTTGGATTGTCTCATCACAGGATTTTTCAAGGTAAAAGGCTTCATGACTTTTCAAAGTAAAAGGCTTCCTTCAGAGTTAGCTAAAGTGCCACTGACGTCATCTCTGAGCAATCCTTTGCCAGTGTCATCCCTCACTAGTGCTGCTGCTCTAACTTTGGGGCACATTTAATCTGGCTCCTTAGCAAAAGCCTGTAGGACTTGGAATATTCTACCAGCAGCAATGTTACTATCAACATAGCTTCTTACTTCCACTGGAGCATGCAGTTCCACCACCAGACAAAGGTAGTACCAATCAGTAAGGTGCAAGTATAGGTCTTATGGAAAGAATCTCAAGTTCATAAGTAGAAGGATCCGGGGGTACACATATCAGCCCCTGCTACTCCATCCCCTCCCTCCCTGCACCTCATAATGAAAATCTGAAAAGGAGCTGTAACCACATTTGGCTGAGTGCAGGTACAGAGATCTATGTAATTGGAGGGCCTGATAGGCAGAACTTCTCATCATACATAGTTCTGTAACCACATTCACTTGAATGATGTTAAAGTTCCTATTCTGATCTTCCTTGACTATGGAAGGAGGGAGGAAACAGGAAGTGTATCCTATTTATGTGCAACAATGAACACCTGTATAAGACTATAGGAGCACTCTATGGCCTAAATGCCGTTGTTAGCTCTGAATATCAGAGTAGACCGATTAAATCAATTGGATTTACCCATGTGTTGACTCACCATTCAGCAATGAATTTAATGGGGTGGAATACCCAGAAGGATTCTAGCCTAGGCATGTGATTTTCAAGAGCATTTTGTTATACTACACAAGTGGAATCCACAGCTAGTGGAAAAGGGTAAAGTCCTGGGAAGGCTGATAGTCTCCTAATTGACCTGAATGAAACCAATCTTTTCTATGACCGCTTTTGAATTAATTTTGGCACATATAAAAATGAGATTGTCAGAAATGTTTGTAAATGCAGCGTTGCACATCACTGATAATGCAGAAAAACATTTTAAAGAAACCTCATGCTGACAGTAGGTTCAAGTGTAAAAAAAAAAGCTTAATTCCAGTGGTAGCTGTGTATTGTCTATGTAATTTAGAAGCAATGCTAATCATGTTTCTGCTATTACACTGGATGATTCAAAGACTGCCACTAAAAATATAAAGCCAGACATTTTTCTCCTGCTGTGTTAATTTTGTTGTCCCCCTTTTCACATTTACTGCTCAAAATGGAAACATTTCTTGCATTATATGGCTGTTTTCCTTTTCAAGAAAGTGGACTCAGACAATCCATCTATTCAAACTGGAACTATGTGTTCCTTTTTCATGCTGGTTATTTCAGAATTCATAATATTGACTGGGGATCACTGTTCAGATTCAGAGCCATTAAGTATGCTCCAAGCAGCAACCAAATCTCCCTAGGCCGGCAGCTTTTGTGGAAGCGGAATTTGAAGTTTTGTGTAGTTAGCTGCCCTCTTTTAGTACTTTTCATTTTGTGCTGTTTCTACTGTCTCCAAAGTACTGAATCTCTTTATATTAAAAGAATGGGAAATGGTGGCCAAGGCATAAGGAATTAATGAATGTGTTCCCTCTGTTTATTCTCTCATGTGTCTGTGACTTGTGCTGTCCAAAGTTCTCTGTCCAATGTACACATCCACCCCTTTTGCTTTCTACTTCGTTTTCAATCCTTGCTTCTCACCCCACTGAGAATCTCACTGTACGTACGCACCCTTACCACTGAGCCATACGCATGGAATGACAGTTGGACCCCATTTAGTTGAGTGGAGCAGCAGCTTGCTGGGGTAATATATTCTCCATATTATTGCAAAACTAGAGACCGAGTTGAGGAGATTTGGAAAACTAGTGCCTAATCATTTTGTTTCTTTGAGGCCTGTGGGAGAAACATAAAATACAAAACCAATTCTTTTCATCCTTAGCCTGTGTTTTTTTTAAGAGGAAGAAGAAGAAGAAACAACTAGATAGATATACTACTTGCTGCTTGTGCATTAGACTTTGGCCATTTCTGCATTGGACTGTTATAGTGCTATTATTCCACTTTCAACATCCTATGGAATCATGAAATTTGCAGTTTAGGGAGGGGCCAACCCCTTCCACAGGATGTCGAAAGTGGAGTAACAGCACTATAACAGTCCAGTGCAGAAATGGCCTTTACTTCCAAATCCATCAAATGTTATGAGATCAGCCCACAAATTCCAGACTCCAACAGATGCTGGTGTCTGGTTTCAAGTTCAGGCTGCACTGGTGTTCTGGATTAACCCATCTCCCAACATACAAATTTTAATTATTTTTAAGAGTTGGGGGAGAGAATTGCATGACTTCCTATGGATTACTGCTGCATACAGGCACAACCATTATAAGGGCATGACAGAGGAGTTGTACAGCATCCATACAGCTCAAGCTATTGCAGAAATACGCTGTCCCTCAGGCAAGGGTCACACGTATAGACACCCTCTGGAGGGTGGTATCTGAACACCAATAGATTATCAAGGTGAAAAGATCCTACTGACAGCATCTTTCAGGGAAATTTTGCCATCTGAGAGGCTCCATCTAATATGGAAGGTATCGATAGTAAAGAATACTTGGCTACACTTCTATCTTCCAGATAAACACACAGAAATGCCCTTACCTGGATTTATACACACACACACACACACACACTTTAATATACACACGCGCACATGTGCACATGCACACACAAATACATTTTTTTGAATTTCTTGTGAATTTTGGACAAAATACTAGATTCTGACTACAGACTTTAAAACACTTTAACAATCTACAATGCCTTTGAAGTCTGTTGAGCATCCTATTCATTTATTTTTCCCCCTAAGGTCTTTTGGCTTTAAATTAAAAACAAAATAACGCAGAAGGTGAATAAGCAAATATATTTTTCATTAGTTTCACTGGTACAGACTAATAATGACTGAAATGAACTTAAAGGCAATGCTAGCTTTGATCTTTCTTTCAGACAGACCAAAATAAGTGTTGTTTTTCTTACATGTATGATGCCAAAGGGATAAGTAAAAGTAGCTGTATTCTTGTTTATGAACTGAATCTAAACCAGTGTTGAAGAGTTCCTTTAGCTCAGAAGTGGGAATCTGATGTTTTTGGATGACTGCCTGTACTGTCAAAGGCTGCAAGGAAGTGAAGTCCCACAACTAGGAGGATCATGTGATTCTCAGCCTTACTTTAGCTGGTTTTCATTTTTTTTTTAATTTTTCTTCCTTTTGTCAGAATTTCTGAGATCTCCATGGAAGTTACACAGGAGGGAAGTGCATCAGGAAGGACTCCTCAGCCCAACTAATTGAGAGATGTGATTGTCCTTCAGGTTATTCAGGCTTGTCATGCGAGGTACAGCAATTCTTCCATGTTCATGTCTGTTCTGTATTCAGCTGATCAGTAGTGATTTTATTTGAAATCTAGACATTAATGAAGTCATAGAATCATAGAGATGATGTTTAACCTGGAGGTCATCTAGTCCAGTGCTACTCAAAGTGGTGGCCCTTGGATAAGTGCTGGTCCCTGAGCCGTTGGTTGCCATTGGCTGGCAAATTTCTGAGAAAGAAAAAAAAAACCCTATTGTAGCCCATGGGCACAAATTTAGTGCTGGTTCCTGGCACTTGGAGAAAAAGTAATTGCTGATCCCCTACATAGGCTAGCCTGAAGAGTCCTCCACCTTAGTGCAGGATCTACAAGGCAAGATGTAAGACACCATTCTGTACAGATGGCTGCCACTATTCCAAATTGTTTGTTATGATTATTACTGCTTCATTTACTCCATATTCATCTCCTTATAACAAGACTTTATATTTTATCAGGAATTCCTCCTACATTGCAAGGCAACTAATAGAGAGTCTAAGATTTATTCCAAAATTGGAGTATAACGAGTCTGTTGCAGTTTTCAGATCCTCTACATCTGCTTGTGGTGGCTCAAGTAATATGCCCTGTTGTTGCTGATGCCTTCAAGTCATTTCCAACTTATGATAATGCTGAGGTGAACCTATCATGGGATTTTCTTGGCCATATTTGTTTAGAGGCGGTTTGTTGTTGCCTTCCTCTAAGGCTGAGACAATGTGACTTGCTCAAGGTCACCCAAGGAGTTTCCATGGCTGAGTGGAGATCTTATTGTTATGAAGTACCTTTCTGCCCCCCCAAATATTTTGTCTTTTATTTGTCCTTTAAAAACATCTATTTGTACAAGCTCTTTGGAAATCAGCAAGTGCTTAATCTATAATTTATGATTTATGACAATTGCCATTTTAGATGTGTATTTTTTAAACATATAATTTTCAAATTTGTGTAACTGTTTTTATGGAATCATGAGATATAGTTTGAATAAATCATCATCATTATCACCATCATCATCATCCCATACAACCCTGCCAGTAGTGTTGTTGCTATTGTCTACTTTTCTACAAAACAAGGTGCACACAAAGCTATCTCCAAAACATGAGCCATTTCCGCACTATACTGTTATAGTGCTATTATTCCACTTTCAACATCATAGGGAATTCTGGGGTTGGTAGTTTACTTAGGCCAAAGAGCTGTCCCTCCCTAAACTTCAAACCCCAGGATTCCTTAGCATGTTGAAAGTGAAATAATAGCACCATGACAATGTAGTGCAGAAATGGCCATAGTTAAGCAATAATGACCCAATACACAATTTAAAACAATAGACATTACTTAAACAGTGTGATGTAGTGGTCTGAGCACTGAACTATGACCATGGGGACCAGGGTTCAATTCCCCTCTCGACTATGGAAGTCCACTGAATGACCTTGGGCACGTCAAATACTCTCAGCCCCAGAAAACACTGTGATAGGTTCACCTTAGAGTTACCATAAGTCAAAAACAGCTTGAAAGCACATGACAACAATTAACAATTTTTTTTAAAGTATTAAAACTGTTTCACAGAGAAGTTCCATCGTTGTCTATTATTAAAAATATTAAAACTTGCTTCACAGTGGACTGGGAATAAGATAAGAAATCTATATATCAGTTATTTGTGTATGACAGTACTATGCATTTTTAAGAGTTGCTGGTACTTTTGAAACATTCTATTGTGCTTCTTGTTTTCAATAAGCATACTTCACAGAATCAAGAAACCTATACTGAAGGACAAATAATTTTCATGTTAGATTGTGCATCTAACATGAATGAGAATTTCTCCCAGTCCTTTATAATGGCAGGTAAATAACAGGTGATTGTTCACCAGCTGTAACATTTTTCTTAGAATTCTAAATCTAGGTACATGAGAAAAATCTGAAACAATCTGTTATAGCCTTTACAGAATAATATTACTGTTATCGCTTTATCTCTGTCTACAGTTTTTGAATAAAAAGAACATTGTAAGACATTTCTTTACCAAAATCTAGGTCTGTGTCCTCACAACTGAATGGAAGTGTGGAAAACTGTATATTTTCCCATTTGTTATTTATTAAATGTAATGGATGCATGTTAAAATCTCCTCAGAAAATCAAAGATCATCACTTAATGAATTTTCTTGACATTATTGAGACCCAGAGCCCTGCTTGCGTTCTGCAGCTAAACAGTAGGAAGCAGCCTTATACTAAATTGCAGTACTGTTCTGTCCAGTCCAGTGCTGTCTGTTCTGATTGACCACGCTAAATTTCCAGGATTTCAAACGAGATTCTTTCCTAGGCCTCTCTCAAGATCTATGATCTTGCCTTGGTCTTACTACCAAGTAATAACCAGACCTGACACTGCTTAGTTTCCAAAATCAGGTATGAACAGGTATGTTCAAGATTGTGATACATATGAAGGTCTATGGTAAACTCTGTGTGCATGTTGATAAAGTTAGTCCGTATGTATTTCTATACCACTGTTTCCTAGTGTGCCCACTCAAATAAAGAAAATAACATAAAGCAGATGTAAATAAAAATGAAATTTTCAAATTAAAGTTTCCACACACTTTTTTCAACCATGCCAATGCATTCTTCCATATGCCCTGGTGGGCCACTGACACTATTGGTGATGGCTGTGATTCAGCCATGAGGCTGGCTCCATCCTGTGATGGCACTAAAATGGGAGTGCTGGGATATCTCCCTTTCTACTCAGTACTTCTCATAGTGGAAGCCTCCATTGCTTTATTTAATTGCATTGCAAACATCAAAAGCATTAACCAAGCAGCATTCTGGGTTTTTCTAGTTCAAACTGGATCACATTTCAGACTTGCAGAAGTACTTTGTCAAAGTTCATTCTGGAAGAAGAACGGGTACATGTGCAGTGAATATGGTAAAAGTGAAATTTGGCTTCAAAGAAACAGAATAAAAGTGTATAATGGCTTTATTGTATTAATTATGCATAATTTGTCAGATTTTAAAGGTGGTATATTACTGCAGACTAATATACTCTGTTGTTTTTCTAGCTAAAAAAAAAATTTGGGAAACCATTGTTACTCATAAATATTCTGAGTTGGAAAATATAACTTCTAAATGTCCTGTGCTGACTTGGACTATTGGTTCATCCAAATCACTGTATTTAATGTACTTTACTTCCAGGAATGTGTCCATAGGATCAGAGACTTAACATTTCCATAAGTCCCACTGCTGCAGCATCAAACTTCTTTGAGACAATTTTTTAAAAAATGAAAAATTATTGAAAGATACTTGTAAACAAGTTATTCTATCTATTCATAGAAAATCATAGAATCATAGAAATGTAGAGTTGGAAGAGACCACACGGGCCATCCAGTCCAACCCTCTGCCATGCAGGAACACCCTCAAAGCACTCCCGACAGAAGGCCATCTAGCCTCTGCCTAAAAACCTCCAAAGAAGGAGACTCCACTACACTCCGAGGCAGCATATTCCACTGCCAGACAGCCCTGATTGTCAGGAAGTTCTTCCTGAGGTTCAGGTGGAATCTCCTTTCCTGCAGCTTGAATCCATTGCTACTTGTCCTGGTCTCTGGAGCAGCAGCAAACAAGCCCTCTCCCTCCTCTACATGGCATCCCTTCAAATATTTAAACATGGCTATCATGTCCCCTCTTAACCTTCTCTTCTGCAGACTAAACATACCTAGCTCTCTAAGTCTATCCTCATAGGGCATGGCTTCCAGGCCCCTCATCATTTTGGTCACCCTTCTCTGGACTTGCTCCAGCTTCACCATGTCCTTCTTGAATTGGGGTGCCCAGAACTGGACATAGTATTCAAGATGAGGTCTAACCAAAGCAGAGTAGAGTGGTACCAGTACCTCCCTCGATCTAGACACCATGCTCCTATTGATGCAGCCGAGAATTGCATTGACTTTCTTGGCTGCCGCATCACACTGCTGACTCATGTTCAGCTTGTGGTCTATTAAGACTCCTAGATCTCTTTCACATGTGCTGCTATCCAGCCACGTGTCCCCCATCCTATATTTCTGTATTGCATTTTTTCTATCTAAGTGTAGGACCTTACACTTCTCTCTGCTGAATTTCATTTTGTTAGCCTTGGCCCAGCTCTCCAATCTTCCAGGTCATTTTGAATTTTGATCCTGTCCTCTGGCGTATTAGCAACCCCTCCCAATTTGGTGTCATCTGCAAATTTGATGAGCATGCCCTCTATTCCTTCATCCAAGTCGTTGATAAAAATATTGAACAGCACTGGGCCCAGGACAGAACCCTGTGGCACCCCGCTAGTCACTTCTCTCCAGGATGAAAAGCAGCCATTCGTGATCACTCTTTGGGTTCGGTCGGTCAACCAATTAGAAATCCAACTAACAGTAGCCCTGTGCAGCCCGCATTTTACTGGCTTCTTTGCAAGAATGTCATGGGGAACTTTGTCAAAGGCCTTACTGAAATCGAGATATGCTACATCCACAGCATTCCCTTCATCTATCAATCTAGTAACTTTATCATAAAAAGAGATAAGATTAGTCTGACATGACTTATTTTTGAGAAATCCATGTTGACTTCTTGTGATTACCAGGTTGCTTTCTAAGTGATTAGAAACTGACTGCTTAATGATCTGCTCCAGGGTCTTTCTGGGTACTGATGTCAGGCTGACTGGGCGATAATTATTTGGGTCCTCTTTTTTTCCCTTCTTGAAGATGGGAACAACATTTGCCCTCTTCCAGTCTGCTGGAACTTCTCCTCTCCTCCAAGATTTCTCAAAGATTATAGCAAGTGGTTCCAAAATGACCTCTGCCAGTTCTTTTAATATCCTAGGATGCAATTCATCTGGCCTGGAGACTTGAATTCATCCAGTGTGGCCAGGTATTCCTGTACCACCTCTCTACCTATTATGTGCCTCATTTCCCCTGCTTCCTCACCTGCTCCCCAACTACCAGGTTGAGTGCTTGTATCCCTCTGGGAAAAAACTGAGGCAAAGAAGGTGTTAAGTAGTTCTACCTTTTCTCTTCCCCCATTAGTAATTTGCCATCTTCTCTGTGCAGCGACCCTATCATCTCCTTCTTTTTCCTTTTGCAGTAGACATATTTTAAAAAGCCCTTTTTATTGTTTTTAATGTCTCTGGCCAGCCTGAGTTCTTTCTGTACTTTAGCCTTTCTGACCTCCTCCCTACATCTCCTGGCTACTTGCTTAAATTCTTCTTTGGAGGTTTCCCCCTTCTTCCATTTCCTGTACATGTTTCTCTTAACACTTATTGTTAGAGGTATAGATGTATCATATATTACCCTATATGGCAGCTGCTGTTTGAAATCACCTGTGAAAAGAATGTTTTAACGGAGTGAACTACATTGTCTGAGAGAAAGGAAGAGGTATCTGCAAGAAAGAGAAGAAAGGATTGAAACTATCACCTTATAGTGAAAAAGCAATAAAACAGACAAGACAAAAAAGGGAACATACGAGGGATGCATTGACTACCTGTCTCTGGGCAGTACCAATTTTGCCCTTTGTAAACACAAAGTCACTTGTACAAATATGGTTGCACATGTCTCCTCTTCCAACATTATATATACTGCGTGTACTAATACCTAATACTAATACCTAATAATACAGAGTCTTTCTCTATTCATTATTATTAGCTCTTGATGATTTACAAGGCAATTCTTACCGTCTAGTTAAAGATGAAACACATTAGGAACAAAGATGAAGGAAGAGTAAGGCAAAAGAGGGTCAGAAGATGGAGAATTACTTTTTTTTTGCATCTGTCAGCTTTGCTCATAATTTTTAGTATGCTTACTGATTTTTACTGCTGGGTGAGGAAAATATATGAGAGCTAGATACATTTTATTTCAAGGGCTAATGGTCTCAGGACATGGTAGCATTTTTATTATTTTGAATTCTTTATTTTTATGGTCTTGAAATTATACAAGTATAAATAATGTAGCAATGAAGACATGTTTTGCTGAGTTTCGCTGGACATTTGCTTGTTATCTATTGGCCCGGGTATAGGCAGATATTAGCTTGTCATCTCAGAAAAACACACCAAGGACAATAGGAAAACAGAATACTTCTACTCATTTTGTATAGCCAGTGGAACAAAATACATTGAAAGAAATGAAAAAGGAAATCAGTTCACCCTCTCAGGAAATAGAAGGATAGGTACATGATGTATCAGGCGGGAGCATTAAATGAAAGGTTTCTGAAGCTGTAATATGAAACGTCTGGTGCTATTGTGCTCCCTCAGGGATCTGGCAGCAGAGTTTTCAATTAGGACTGGTTGTCTTGGTTATCAAGAGTACTGTGCAGTGTTTGTAAAACAGCGTGAGATTTGTTTTTTGGAACGGAGGAAAGCAGGCTGCCTATCAAAACTGTTGGGGATAAAGATGTGTTTGCAGTCTTCTCTGATCCTTCTTGCCCTAGCCACAATATAATGAAGTTTGTTTTTCTTGATTTTGGCAGGCATGTGCTGCTGGTTTTTATAGACTTCCTTCCACATCTGCAGGCAGAAGACCAGGTCCAGCTTTAGGTTCCTGTGTTCCATGCCAATGTCATGGGCATAGTGAGACATGTGATCCTGAAACCTCAGTATGTCAGGTATAAACATAATATTTTTTTCCTAGACTGTTTACCATATTATCTCTCCCACCCTACCCCCTTTGCATGGAGTTCATTTCCCCTAAAATGCAATCGCAGCCATTGCACATCAGCTTAAAAACAAATAAAGCCTTTGATGCCTGGAGCTGACTCACACTTGCTCAATCAGTAGATTTTGCTTTATATATATACTATATATAGAAGTGTTTACCATGGAAGGCAAATATGAAACATGAAATATAAGCAAATGTGCTGCAGAACTGTGGTAGGCCACATCTTTTTTGGCACATGTAGGCTTGGTACTTACAAGCACATCTCCATATGTGTTTACATCCCCTGTTGGGAGAAAGGTGAGATATTAAACAAACAAATACATTTACTAGTTTTAACATCACAAATGTACTTTCCAAATAAAATGTAAATACATTTTAAGAAATTGATTCCAAAAGATATTAGGACCAATTCTCACTTTAATTTCTGTGCTTGGGTAAGCAAAGAAAAAGAAACATTGTATAGGTGACTGTGGGAAAGAATCAGTGAAAATAGACAAATGACATAGGGATTGGCTAATTTAATAGAAGACCTTCATGCAATTGCTATGGACAGCAGTTGGGAAAGTCCAGATAAAGAAATGTGGACTATGAGTTTAAAATAACTAACTAAAATAATTAACCTGATCTTTAGTGAATGTCACCAAATGTCTAATGAAAGTATAATTATAAATGGGCAAACTGATGTTAGATTAACTCTTTCCCAAGACAAGATGAGCTCTGGAAAAATAAATGAGTTCAGGTTCCTATCTCCTAGATTCTTAACTCCTTTTTAACCCTTTTAAACATGGACAAATGACAGATGAGTGGGAGTGAAGTTCCACGTGAAAATTTTGTGGTTGTTGATTTTTCTTCCTCACCTCTTCAGTCCACTTCTTTTTAATATAATGGGATGACGTATCTCAATTGTGCTAAGTAGGGTAAAAATTAGGAAACTGGTTATTCTTTCTCAGACCAGAGATTATTTCAGGTTTTTTTTTTTAAAAAAGCTTGCCTCCTTTTTTCAGTAGGTTTCTGTGAGTCACTTGTGTACTTTTCTATTTTCTTGCTAACTGGGGAGAGCTTCACTAGCATCTCTACATATGTGATAATGTGACTTTCTCCCAATTTTTCTTGTCATTCACAAGAAAAATTAGGAGTATTACTTACATCCCTGTACAGAAAATTATAGTATTGTCCCAACAGATTGACAAAGCTCATGAAGAAAACAGTCATCCACCTTGAGATTTCTAACATTTGACGACTTTATTTTTGTTTTTGCAAAAAAAAAAATTCAGCCCCCATTTTTGCACAAATATAGGGAATTCATGCACAGAAAAGTGTAATTTATGTAAAATGCAGGGAGCAGTTGAGTACTTTTGCACCAAGTTTTTTGCAGAAAAACTTTTTTTGCAAAAAAAAGGCCCAAATGCAAAAAAAAAAAAAGGTTGAAAAAATGTGCAAAAGCTCTTGTGATCTTGAACTGCAGAGAGAAAGCTTTTGAAAATTAATCATTCTTCTGTGAAAGAATAAAGTAAGTGAAAATTTACAGCTCTACTTCTGAATGCCAAGTACTGTGAGAAACCTTCAAACTTTTAGAGAAAACTATTTGCTGGTGTTGCAAATAAAATAATATTACTGGATCCAGAGTGGATTTTCTTCTAGTTTTAATGGAAACAAGATGTGATGTTTTCCTTGTTTTTGTCATATGATGTACAGATGGAAGGGTAATAGGACATGTACAAACCCCACCTGGAGTGGGATGAAAACACCTCTGAAGGAATCAATTCTTTGTGGCTGACTAAAGCGTTCGCTTCTCTGTTTGTGTTCTGTAGAACTGCCGTCACAACACTAGTGGTGACCATTGTGAAAGGTGTGCCCTGGGTTTCTACGGGACTGTTAGAGGGTCTCCAAATGATTGCCAGCCTTGTGCGTGCCCTCTGGCCATTTCAAGTAACAAGTAAGTGTGTATTATCAATCTGCCTTTGCCTTTGGTCTCAGTCAGCCCTGGAATCCTCCTGGGTCAGTTGTCCATGATTTTTAAAAGCAGAGTGTATGGAGCCAACAGCAAGAGTGACTAACCCACCTCTGCTAAATTGTCTTGCTTCAGAAATTGCTTCCAGGCTAATTAGCTATGTAGAAATCCATAAGGGGTGGGTAAATGTAATAGTCAATGGATAATGAATGAGTATTATAAAAATTATTCTCACAAGTAAAACTAAAACAGAGCTCTCAAGTTCAGTTTAGTCACCAGGGAGCCATAGAGAGACTTATGCTCATATTTTGTACTGCTATAAAAACATTACAGTGCCTTGCTATGGGCTTTTTAATTTATTGAGTTCTTATTTAATGTTGTGTTGGTTTGGGACAGCTTGTGAATGATCAAATAATTTAAACAAGATACTATCATGCTGAATCCATTTGGTTGAGTATGATCCACTAATGACCTTCCCATACTATCATTCTTCCATAAATGTGCCTTAAAATTCTATTAATTTTATTCTGAGAGGTCTCTTTTCCCTTCCCCCCACAACTCTCATTTTAATCCCATCTCTGACTAGTTAATCTAAAAGACTGCAAGTCTTTAACTGTATGCAGTTCTTCACTGCTTCTTTTGAAAATGTTGTCTGTCTTTTAATCCAGAGACCAAATTTCAAACTATGTATGTCTCACACATGTATGCATATTGATGCATGTATTTCACTGGAAAAAGGAAATTTCAGTTTAGAATATAGAATTCCAACATCTGCCACCATAACCATATATGTGTGTATGTACATATGTATGTATACACAGAGAGAGAGAGACATAATTTGGATTTGTGTTGCGTATGTCACTAACAAGATGTCTGGCAATAATTTTGTCTTACTATTTATTTGTTTGTTTGTTTGTTTGTTTTTGGCTGCTGCTCTTGCAGGATCCTGGAAGAATGCAACTGCTCAAGTAATGAGCTGTTCTGTGAATGGATTCCGCATTTGTGCTAGAATTTTAATTTTATAGATGCTTTAGTGGTTTTTCTTTTTTCTTTTTATTCAGCATTCATTTTCCAAAGGGATATGCTGTGGGGAAAAACATTAAGGCTATTTCTGCACTTACGCTGTTTATAGTGCTTACTCCACTTTCAACATCCTGTGGAATCCTGGGGTTTGTAGTTTAGGGAAGGGCCTTTAGAATTCTCAGCCAGAGAGCTTTTTGCCTCAATAAACTACAAACCCCAGAATTCCACAGGATGTTGAAAGTGGAATAATAGCACTATAGCAGTGTAGTGTGGAAATAGTCTAAGTTGGAGAATGTGACTTGCTTTATGGGTCTGTTTTTACTGAGATGAAAATGTGTTGGATAATGAATTTGTGGGTAGTAGATCAATTTTTTTGCAAAGGAGTAATTGTGTTACCCATTTAAGCAATATTGATTTAATGCATTATAAGCAAGTTACAGGAAGATGCTGACAGCACTGTAGCAAAAAGGTATGGGCTACAATTGCTTTGGTAGCATTCATCTGTCTCAGTATTTCATGTGCAGTAATTGGGAATGAAAGGCACTTGTTTTTGTCGATGGTATTCCTCATGTCCACCATGACCTCACATTTTCTCAAATCTTGAACGCATTGGCTATGTTTCATACAACCAGGAAATTTAATTCCATATGTGCTGTTGGCATTTAAGTTTGCATAAAACTTAGAAATATGTTGGAGAATTCTTGTAATGACCTTGCTTAGCAGGTTAAGAGGTGAAGGTAAAAAAATGAAGCAAATGCAACATTGGCTAATTTAGTCACAACATGTAGTAGCTTGGACTTAGTAGTAGCTGAGAATGTGTGATGGATAGTGGCATTCTCATTGTAATTACAAGAATGTTATTTATCAACTTTCTAAAAAAATTTGTGCAAGCAGAACGAATATTCTCATTCAAAACTTATTCTACCTTACCCTAAAAATAATCTGGTCAGTTTTTGAAATTTGGCATGGGATTCTGACAATGATTTCAGCAGATGCTTAAATTAAATCAGTATCAGTACTGGGATGTATATGCATTTGAGCTGCTCTTCAGCTCTGATGAAAAGGATGGGTAAACACCATTATAGACAACCACCCATATCAGATTTCATGGCAGACGAAATTCTACAGTATTATATTTAGCTTCCAGTGTAACGTGTCCTCCAAGCACCATACGTCATCACAGAGATGGTCTGTGGCTTTCCTGGATGCTTGCTGCATGCTTCATAGCACATCAATTACAAGGTCCTCCATCCTGCTTTGAATCAGTAATATAAAGCAAGTTAGAGAGCGATTGGAGTCTTCCAAACTGCAGTAGGGTCTTGGCTTCCAGGACAGGGTGTGTGCCAATGGCCGAGATCCAATTGTTAGTTCCAAATAGACATACTTGGAATCAGCTGAGCTTACGCAGGAGTTTATGCATCTCTACCAATTCAGTGTGTCTACTCCAGTTGTAGATCTTTGCTTATTTTCTTCTGAAATGAAAGAATGAATAATTTCAGTGACATTCTTCCATCTTTATGAGAAAAGAGTTTCTGCAAAAGTATTTATAGTTTTCCTTTGGAAATGTTTTTTTTTCTCACAAAAATCCACACAGTTTTTCTGCACAGAAAATGTGGTTGTGGACAGAAATGAATGTTTTCAGTGCCAAAAAGTAGTATTATGAAAAATACACACTGATTTCTCTAAGAAATGAATTTTCCTGAATGAAGTCCTGAAGTGTGAAGAATCTTAAAGCCGTTCTCCTTCTTCTCAGTGGGATATCTCAATTCTATGGCCATTTCCGCATTACATTTCCAGGGGTTTGCCGTTCAGGGAGGGGCCTTTAGAATTAACAGCCAGAGAACTCTTGGACCTCAGTAAACTATAAACTCCAGAATTCCACAGGATGTTGAAAGTGGAATAACAGCACTATAACAATGTGGTGCAGAAATGGCCTATGACATGCTTTTGTTTGAGCATGCAAGTTATTAATAAGTATTCTTAACATTGCTACTCTGTGTGTATATGTGCCTTCAAATTGCCTATTGGCCATGAGCTTCATATGGTTTTCTTAGGTGGGGAATACTCAGAGATTGTATTGCCAGTTCCTTCCTCTGAAATGTAGCCTAAAGCACCTGATATTCATTGATGGTCTCCCATCTAATTAGTAACTGGAACTGACCCTGCTTAGCTCCCACTTAGATGGTATCTGGTCCCTTTAGAGTATTTAGGCCTAGTTGAGACTTAACACTGGATTTAGGTCAATAGAATCAGCATTGCTCTAGGATTTTGATGCAGTTTCAATCTCTCATCTTGGTTAACTTTCGATACTTTCAAAAAGATCCAGTTAATTCATCACGATGATCCAGATTGCTGTGAATATAGGCATACCTCAGTTTACAAAGCTTCTGACAATGAAGCTCCTTTTCTACAAGGTTTTTTGTGGGACCCCAGCCCAGCACCCCCTTTTCTTGTCATCCATCTAGCTGTAAGGTTTTTTTCATCAGCAACGGCATTGGGAGAATGATGAAGGAGGGGTGGGGAAGGACAGACTTTCAGTGTTGGGTTGCTGCACTGTGCTTGCAGTAAACAATGCAAAAAAGCTTGATGTGCGAAAGAATGGAATTCTACTTTAGTGTACCTGTGTGTGCTTATGTAGAACAGGCAAGGTAAAAAGCTGCCTCCAGAATGACTTACTAAGCATGTGTGAAGAGCAAAATGGAAAGGAGAAAGCATATTAGCTTCATTAGCTATCCTATTGAAAAAGCATAGCCTTGTAAGTTCACCATCAATATGGGAATCCTAAGAAAAGTGGAGGCTGTTGAAAGAAAAAGAAATCATCTCAGGTGCATTTTGGAAGCAGCTTTCGAGTGAGCTCTAGAAGATTTAGAATGTTTTGTTTACTTTTGCAAGGTTTACATAAGCTGGTTGTTTCATTTCACATGTGTATAATGTTCGTTCTGAAGAGAAATTTTGCTGCAACATGTTGGACTGCTCTTCTTTTTTGTGGTGTAGGAACCTGTCTCTATTTTCTCCATGTTTTTTCTACCTCTGATACCAAAGTTTCTGTTAAAGAAGTGAAGCCTAGGAACACATCTTCTTTGTTAACTATTAAATGAGATCTGTGGTCCTACATGTAATTGAGCGGATGTAGTGTATAAAGCTGGACTGAGAATATATCTGTAGATGTTGATGGGCTACAGTTGCCATTAGCCTTATCCAGGATATGCAATGGCATAGAATAATGGGAGATGCAATCCAGCTACATTTGGAGGACCAGAAATTCTACATCCCTTCTGTATATCAATTATATAGTGTTTGGAAAATGGAATGCGAAGTGAATTGCTCAAGCTGACTGTTTTGTTTTGTTTTTGTGGAGTAAGGTGGCAAAACCAAAATAAATGGAAAAGGAGGAAAGCTTTCAATCATCCAGTCTAATTGCAAAATATCTGCTGTTATGCTGTATGCAGTGGTTTTGAAAGCTACCCTTCCATTTTATAAATATTGTTTTAAAAAGGAGTGAAAAATATATGTAAACACAGGCCTTGTGTTTTGTGCCCAAATATATATTACTGGATGGTATGATTCTCAAGAGGTTTCCTATGATGGATCAAACAAATAAACAAAAATTCTAAGCAATATATAATGTTTATACAACTCAGCAGTACATGCTGGCTGACTATTAAGGTGACAAGGAGGAGAAATAAGAAAGGGAAAACTAACTACCATTCTGTTTCCAATCAGTGTCAGAAACAGAGTCAAATCATTCAGCTGTAACACTGCATTCTGTGCCCACAGAAGCGGAAATATGTAGTTCAATGACACTTACTTCAAGTAAGTGGTTAAGTAACAGTAGGATTCCCATTTCTTAGGGCCTGGTGCCTATTTTCGTCAGGGGCAAGTGCAAGAATCTCATGATGAGAATGCTGCCTTGAAAAGGGTGTTTCTCATTTGTTAGATTTGGTTTTTGCAGTCTGAATGGCAGGCTCTGTGCAACTGTGGTTCATGCTGAAGACGATATCATGCTTAATGACACCACCAGGGGCTGCCCCCTGTGACAACGCAAGGAGCTTTGCCTAGGTTTTGGCCCTGAAATCTCTGGAGCTTGAATAGTCCTGATGTAATCACCCCAACCTTCAAGGACCTAACAAAGGTTAAATGATACCAAACCTTGAGACCAACTGTGAGCTGCATCAGGCTGGAAACACAAGAACTGTTTTTGAAAAAAAAAAAAAACCAGAAGTAGCTGGTGATCCAATTCCAGGTTTATTTGGGGCTTTTAATCAGTTTTGGGAGCCCTGTGCCATATTTTGTAGTGAAAGCAGTATAGGTTTCCCAGAATGGAAAACATCCATTTTCTATTAAAAAAAACCCAGAAACATACAGTGCAGGAAGTATCTAAAGAGCTTGAGTTTACAAGCTGCATTTTGCCCACCCCTGCAGCCTTAATTTCTAAGGTCATTTCCACATGACAGTGTTCTTCCATGTCATTGCACTGCAATCCCAGATCTGGAAGGGAACACATCAGCAACACTCCCCTCCACACCTGCTCACTCCATATGGAAGGAGCACAATGGCACGAACTCTTCCTTCCTTCCACAGCACAGCTGAGCACTTTCCATTGCTGCACTATGGAAGGAAGCATCACCATTGCACCTCCATGGCTTCTGCACAGCCCAGAGTGATGGGAGTGCCACACAACCCAGCAGAAAACTGATTTTTTCTATTTTGTGAAAACTGCATGAGCACTATGCTTGGGGATGGAATGGCAATGGGCTGGCAACAAGGTCGTGCGGAAGGATGACCTGCCGACTGTTGCCATCCTGTCTCAGAAGCGGCACAGCTCCATTGTGTGGAAATGGCCTAAACTGAATCAGCTTCAACTGGGCACAGAGAAGGGTGAGTACCAGTTTGATCACACTTAATCTGGGCTGCATTTTTTCCGATCCTTAATTTATAAATATTTTTATAAAGACTTTTTTAAAAAAGTTATCATAATCAAACACTTGCCCTGGGTCCTTCCAGGGCATCCTCTAGGTTTATCCCTGGCTAGTGAGACATTCTGGAATGAAGGGATTGTGTCTTTCTCCTACAGTCTTTTGGCTGAGGAACACCTGGACTCTTTCTCCACTCATATCACTTAGTGAATGTAATATAATATCAACAAGAACATATGGAAAGCTCTATTCCACAGGCTAGTACTTACCTGGGAGGTTCAAGAACCATATTCTGAAGTACTGTCCCTCCCACACCATTCTGTGTATTAGTAAATATTGTCAGAAGAAACAACCTTCGGAATCCCCTTGTTGCAAGTTGTGTGAGGACAACAACCATTCTATAATGGTGTCCCAAAGCTGGAATGCCTTCTTAAGGAATGAGTGGTGCCAACATTGCATTTCTTTTATGGCATCAGATCCTGCACATCAAATTCTTTGTTTTTGCTTTGGTTTTTTTTTTTAAAAAAGAATCATTGCTCTGTTTTATAGTTATGATGTATAGTTATGAAGTTGTGATTTTCATATCAAAATCTTGATTGAAATTTTGTGTCTATCACCCTAACTATCCATTTTTGGATGAAAATAATAGTACAGAAAATTTCAAAATAAAGAACAATCAATTGTTCTTTCATTTCTGTCGTATAGGAGAACAGCAGTGATGCAAGAGAACCAGAAATTGCCTGTTTGGAAGTCTGCCTTGATCCTCACTTCTTTAGGATTAATTCACTCATTCAAACTGTTGGCATTGAACTTGCATTCTGTTCCATTCCATTTAAAAAAAACAGCAAAACAAAAAACTAGTCTATAATTCATAGCTCTGAAAACGTAACAATGATAATAACAAGTCTAGGCTTTCCTGTTAGATGGCCTCTTTGGTACTAGAAAATCTTGTGCTTGATATTTTTAGGAGTGCAAAAACAATAGCATTATTTATATATAATTTTAGTTTTCTAGCACCTTCCTGTGCATAAAGGAGATTTAAAAAAAATTAGTATGCTTCTTGTAAAAGACTTGACCTTACACAGTCCTTTGCCATTACATACCTCCTTGCAGTGGCATCTTATATCTATTGTCTTTATTCAATCTATTAGTAGTTCTGTTTTTACTTAATGCAAATTAATATCTGCAGTTACACTTCTTTTAAAGCATGCCACATTCATGTTCTCTTCCACTGACTTAACAAGACTGCAAGAGTCTCCTATTCTTCTACATAGGTGATGTTTTAAATTATGACAACATATGAAGAAGTAAGGATCCTTTCAGGAGATCACTTTTAAGTTCCTCTCTGCAGCTGAGATATTTTCAATGAAAGATTCTAATGTCTTAATTTTTGTATTTAAGTTTTAGTCCCTCCTGTGTCGTCAAAGGGGTTGGTGATTATTGGTGTACTGCTTGCCCACCTGGATATGAGGGACAGTACTGTGAAAGGTAAGGAAAGCTATTGATAAAATTCAAAATACATGGATTAGTAAATGGACAACATCTAGAAAACAAAAAGGTTAAATAAATGTTTAAGCTAACATTGAGCTAAGAAGGACATTCCTTGAATTTTCAATGAAATGAATAAATGAATTCACATATTAATTCAATGTGAGTTATTGTGTCACTACTAGTCTTTCTCAGTTTCTCCTCAGACTATTAACACCTGTCACTTAGTTGCACACTGCAGCTCAACCGCATGGGACTTCCTTCCTAAGTCTTCATTGAGAAATAAATTTTAGTAGAGCCTTTTTTCTGGACCACACTATTTATTTTCTTTAACCATAAACACATTACTGGCAGAGCCGAGTTTGGTTATGGTCTTTGCAATTTAACAAAAGAGAACCCTGCATGTTTAACCTGGTGTTATGTAGAAAGATTGGATGATACCATTACAAGAGATCTGAATGTTTCACCTGATGTTAAGTAGATATTAAGTAGAACGATTGGACAATACCATTACAATAAAATTGACTGAAGACAAAAATAAAAATAACAGATATGAAATGGGTAAAAAATTACAAAGTGCTACTTCTTGAGAATCATTTTAGGTGGAGTCTGCTGAATAAAAAACTGATCTCCACATGGCAAGATGCATGAAACTGCAGAATAAAAATGTAGGTTCAAAAGAGAAGACTTTTTCTTTTCTTCCAAAACTAGGGAACTCAACCATGGGCTCAGGGAATATTTCAGGTTTTAATAAAAGCAAAAAGCAGCCTGTCTCTGTCACCTATTCTAGAATGCATTTCTGTGGGTTCTGATTAAATTAAAGGATTAAATCTAAATTAAAAGTAGATTAAAAGAATTAAAGATTAACTAGCTCATAATTGTTGATCTCTTTTGGGGAGCTCATTATTTGGAGAGGTTGCCTCGATCCCTCAGTGTTTCCCTTCGCTGTTTTGAAGGATGTGCCTATCAAAGCTTGTGGGAGGTAGCCACCTTCCAGGTGACCCCATGGAGAAGGGGCAGGTCTGTGGATAGAATATTACAATTTATACAAAACGAGCAAATGACCACAATTACAAAGTAATGGCATCAGAATGTGCCATTTGCAATATAATTCACAATGTAACTAAATACTACAAGTATTTTCAACCTTTATCCAATCTTAGAATATATTATTGACAAAGACATAACATAACAAACATAACACCCGTGTTCATGTACAAAAAGAGCCCACATATAAGGCTCTGAGACTACAATTTTATATAAAAAACTAATAATGGTAACAGGTAATCAGTGGACAATTCTGTACAAAAGGACTGTTTAATCAGTGGTTCTCAACCTGTGGGTCCCCAGATGTTTGTGGACTTCAGCTCCCAGAAGCCCTGAGCATTGACCATAGTGGCTGAGGCTTCTGGGAGCTGAAGTCCACAAACATCTGGGGACCCACAGGTTGAGAACTACTGATTTAGATGTATGGGAGTAAGAAATTGATGGTACATCCATTGCCAGGATCTTTAAGTGAGATGTTTTGACCAGGATGATCTTTGTCAAGCCTGTGTTTTTTCTTTGGATGTATGAGGTACGGATCCTCCTTTCTTATTCAGTCCCAAGAACTGCTTGTTGTGATAGCTGGTAATCCCCACCTAGTTTGGTTACTTCGAGTTTCAACATTCCTCTTCAGTAAAGCAAAATTTATCCCACTTCTAAGCTCCAATGAAAAGGATTGTAATTATAGGAATGATATGAAAGACACATATAGAAAAGGAGCTGCCTGAAGTCTGAAAGCAAGACTGAAAATTCCTTAGTGGACCTCTTTCTTTAGGAATATACTGGGGTCTCAGGTCTGTTTTATAAGAGTGAGTGCCATTTGCTTCTTTGTATGAACTTCCCATATTAGTAACACTAATGAAATTGTGTACGGTGGTTTCATCCAAAGGAAATGAAAGTAGCATTACCCCTAAAATTCCCCAGTACTTAGCAAACAGGGAGTTGTATTTTAAGGACAACTTTTCTAGTTATATCTCAAAATGACTACAGATCCAGATGCTTCTAACAAACGCATTTGGCTTCAAACCTAGAGGAAAGAAATCTTGCTCCTTCTTCTATGATACTGCTGCTTTCTACTCAGCAGAACTTTGAAGACAGCTCATCTTAGGTGCAGCTTTCAGTTCTGGGTATCAGAGTGCCAAATATAAAAATAAAAAGATGAGAAATGTTGATATACTGTAAAGGAATTGTGATACAAGAATTCTACAAGAAACAGTAGAGTTTAGAAAGATGTATTTAGCTTTTAGCAGGTAAGCTAAATGAGCAACACATGGCCTATGGGCTGAATGTGGCCCCCAACCTTGTTTGCACCCATGGATGCAAAGCAGGTTGCCCAAATCTGGTAGCAAACCAAAGTATGCTGTTGGGCTAGTAGGTTGAACATGTAGCAAAGAAGTTTAAGGTATAAGCAGAGAATGGGGATAGGGAAGTGTTATTCTGAAAATCTTCAAACGTATAATAGCATGTATGAGAAGAAGCAATGCCTTTAAACTTAAAAAGGCATTGCAATGAAACAGAAATGTTTCAGTTTTAAATGGTTTAAACACAGAATACATTGCCTGAAATAGTTAAATGATCTCCTTGCTTAGATATTTCCCAAAGAAACTGGACAAATGTGTATTAAGAAAGTATTGAGTATAGACCAGTCTTTCTTCAGATAAGGTGTTGCCTACATGGGCTGTTTTATTTCTTTCAACTGTATGGAATAGTTGGTATGTACCCTATGCTAGCCTGGGCTTCTAATTGGGGAATATAAATGTTCTTCTGTGTCCTTTAAATGATAATGCTTTCTTCAGTATAAGTAATATGTGTAGCATACACACACTCTGAATGATTCCATGTGTATACCAGCTGCATCATGTGTTGCTTTATATAGGAGACAAGCATAAGTGTTCAGCCATTCCCCCATATGTGTACAGAAACTTATTCAGTTAATTAATACATTCCAGATTTCTTTGATTATTCCTTTACAGAAAACCATTTACACTGAAATTCTTAAACCTAACTTAAATTTTATTTAAAATGTGAAACTTGTAGATGTTCTTCTGGATACACTGGGAACCCAAGAATTCCTGGTGGATCATGCCAAGAATGTGAGTGTCATCCATACGGTTCGCTGCCTGTCCCTTGTGATCCTATCACTGGCCAATGCATGTGCAAGCCTGGATCTACTGGATTGAAGTGTGCAGGATGTGAACCCCGGCATGCTCGTGAAGGCGTTGCATGTGTCTGTATGTATATTAACCATAATTCTCAAATGTTTGTTGCCCTTTTTTGCTTTCCAGATGTGTCTGTCTCAGAATAGACATTGGACCTTATTTTGTAGAATGTACGGTTGTGTTTTCAAAATCAGACCTACTTGCCCATTGCAGATCCCTCCCATTCTCACTGCCAAAATGTTGGACAGAGGGTTAGAAAAAGGTTGCAGAATGGGATCAGATGTGGCATGAGATCAAGGAGACATCCCTACAAATTGGATGAAATGAGGAAACCACCCATAATAATTGGAGGCAGTATTGTCTCCCCTTCTGCATATTGTCTAAAACAGCAGGTTTTCAGTGCAGTAAATCATCAAAAGTTAGACTCCCAGGTGGAAAGAAATCTTCAGAGCTCCAACCTGGGAGCTCTGAACTCTGAGCTCTGAACAAGGCATAATTATGCTATGGTAGCATAAAAGCCAGATAAAGTAATATGTGGAACCAAGTTCCAGAATATGAATTGGCTCTCTTACCAATTCTAATTGCAACTTTTGAACAAAGCCCACTTCCAGTACTTTGTATCTGTGTGGTGCACACAGTACCAAAATGTGAATAAAACTGTAAATCCTGGCATCTGTATCAAAGGAAACTGGTTATTTCTCTTCCCTCATGCCCATTTGTGTATGTGTGGCAGGTCATGACTGATGCTGCTCTCAGTCTGAATAGCATCCATTGCATATGGGAGGAAGTTGTCAGTTTTCTCTTACATTTAAGATTTGGATTCAAGTCACACCGTTCCTTTGAAAATAGACCAGTGGGCTGGACTGATATCCAGAAAGCTAACACACTTCAAGTATATTTATTTTAATTTGCAAGTAGTTTTGTAAACATTTTGTTTGAACACGCATGCTTTCTTAAGAGGCATTCTACTTTTAAGGTAAGTCAGACATGTACCAAATTTGTCATGCAGTGCAAATGTATGGGGAAAACACTAAGTGGCACCTAATTAACTCCCACCCAGCGTAGCTTCTGTTCATGGCATGGCAGGCAGCAATTATTCTTCCTCCCTGCATGTCCTCAAAATCTATAGGGTTGAGGAAATATATTGGGAGATTGGGGGAGAGGGTTGCTGGGGCCTTTTGTGGGGATGAAAGAGAGAAATAAGTCCAGTTTTTGTCCAATACTATGTTGGATTTTGCTCCCAGTGCTTTCTATTCATTCCTTACTGAAAGATGCCTAGCAATAATACTCTCAAAATAATACTCCAGTTGCATTCACTTCAGCTGTTTTATAGACCAAACATGGAGATATTTTGCCATGTATAAATTATGTAATTATCATCCTGAAACATTTTCTGTTGCTCCAGTACATTTCAAGCTATGTATTAAAGTAACATCAGCCTGTCTCTTAAAGAATGACACTTTATATGTCTTCAGATTTTCAAGCAAGAGGTGTTAATTCATGCTGAATGTTCACAATTCATATTAGAGGCAACAGTTGTTTGTTCTTTCAGAGTATTTTCATGTATTTATAAGTGATTCATTTTGTTCTATCATGCTGAATTAAATTGGTTTTCATTTGCATCCCATTTTCTGATATTTATTGTCAACTATTTCAAGGTTAACTAGAAAAGGCTTGCTTAAACAGAAATCTATTGGTATGCCACTATCTGTTGGTTTAGCACAGAAGGCATTTCTTTAAAAAGTTTGGGAGGAGGGATTTCTAGGTCTTTAGAGAAAATGGTATCTTGCTATTTATTTGATTTACAGTTTCTGAATGCTTGCCTTGCAGATATGTATGACTCCTTGACCAACTAGAATACATGTTGGTATATAAAACATACAGCTCAGTGTTAACGTTATTTATGGAAATGTACTTTCCCTTTGTGTTCCACACACAAGCACACAAATGAGAAGACTTGGACCACTAATAGGTTTTTCTGACATGCATGCATAAAGTAGAAAATATTGCCCCCTTACTAGAGCAATTACAGTGCACTTCAGTTCAAGCAACAAATTAGTGGAAAGGCTGTATGAAGGAGAAGGCAAGAAAAATTTAGTGGGGAGGGGACGTAACTGAAAATAACATCTCAGTGCCTCCTTGTGCAATTTGACAATTGCCTTCTCACTGCACTAAATCAATTTGCCTCCTATCCAATGATTTGCTTTGCTGTTATTTCTAAGTCTGCAGCTAAAATGTAGTTTTAGCTCCATGTCGCCTGAAATAGCATCATACCCAATTCTATAATGAGAAAGGTTTCTCATGAATTTGACTGAGTACAGGAAAAAAAAAATTAAATGTGCATACTGTCTCCCAACCCAGCATGTTAATTTAGGCATACAGAAGCAGACTTCTGCATCTTTATCTTTAGGTGGATAAGGAATGATGTGTGTGCAGATGATTGCTGCCTGTCCCGTGGTCCAGCTTGATCCAGTGCTGGGTGACACCATGTATATACCTATATCAAGTTGAAGTGGGTACACTAGAGAAGGAGTGCAAGCAGTCCTTCCTCTCAATCAACTGATGCATGTTATTGGAATCTTAATATTTGGCTGAGGAAGCATGTTTTAATGCTTTCCTTCTGGTCTATTGGAAGGGTTAAAGATATTGCTCCATGAGGTGATTATGTCACTGTAATTTGACAGTATATGTTTTTCTTCACTGCACAATATTTGTAGCATCTGAAATTTCTCTATACTTGAATATTTTAAAAGTCATAACCCCATAAAAATGTGTGAAAGCCTCCTTGGAATAAGTGAAGATGAATGGAGAGAATATGCAAATACCATTAATACATGAATTAATAATAATACCTAGCATTTATATACTTCAGAGTCATTATCTCAGTATTAGTAGAACAAGTGTGATTATTCCTATATATCAGACATAAGAATTTGCAAGAAATTGTGTGAATGCAGAGATTTTTTAAAAAAATCCTGCTCAAGCATGGCTATCCCAAATCGACAAGATGGAAACCCCAACAAACCACTACCTTCTCTCACCACTCAGGATGCAAGAATACATTAAATCTCTTTTATTGACTTGGTATCCTGTTAGTTTGTTATGCAACTTGATATCCTATCTGTTTGGTATGCACAGGACCAGAATAGTGGGAGAAAAAATGGGGAAAGAAAGTGAAATTACATTTTAAAAGTCGTGCTGAATGCATTTTTAAAAAAGAGAAAATTCATATGATATTAAAATATAAAAGGATTTTTAAAAAATCTAAGCTGGCAAAAAGCAGAGAGAGCAGGGAAATGGTGTTCAGGATGCAAAAACACTTTAATTTCTCTTATTAAAAAAAGCCAATGTTTCCTGAGTGTCCTATCAATTTGATATGTACATGATATAGAGAGTGTCACATTTCTTTTTTCCCTTGTTTGTTTCTTCCCTTCTTTTAGAAAACTGTCTGGCATAAGAGCTATTATTCCCAGCAGGGTGTCCTAAAATATGATTTTAAAATAGTTTGTTCTCATCTCAAGCCACTACATAATCGGCTTCCAAAATGGAGTTCCAAGTCTTATTTAATTTCAGCATCAGAAGACAGAATCATGAATAGAAAAGCCGTCTAGACAGAGACTCCTTCTGAGTCTCATGTGTTCCTTCTTCAGTTATTTGAAAAAATGCTTAGCTTGTGAAGAAGTTGTGGGTTCTAGAAGCAGAAGTAAATTGGATTTCCATTGCTCATCTAGATGAAGACATTGTTTTCCTTTGCTTAAAGAAACAAATTTCTTGTGGACAGAACATATGAATCAGGATCCAGTGTGTGGGAAACAATTTGAAAGTGAACATACACATATAAGACTGCTTTCCCCAACCAGATGTCCTTTGGATATGTGGAATACAGTTCCCATCATCTCTTGGAAGCATGGGCAATGAATCTTATGGACTACAGTTTGGGGAAAGCAATGGTGGCAATACTAGGAGAAATCTATAGTAGTCATATTGCAACAAATGTTTGTGTGTTTGGTCTTTATAAAATTAATAACACAAAATAGCATAAAATGATAACACAAATTAAATTGTATCCTACATTTTCACTAAATGGCAGTGTATGTGCATACTTCCAAAAAGTGACCAACTATACTGCGGCACTTTAAACTTGTGTCATTTTAAAAAAATTGCCCTTCATTACAAGTGGCTGAGAATTATTAATTCACTTATGCCAAAGGTTAATTCAAGTGAACTAAGATTTGAAGTGTACTATGAGTCTAACAGATCATTGCTCAAGGTCCTAGCACTGCATAACACCCATTTTTAATGTATCCCTTCTGTCCCTTATGTCTGGAATTGTCTCCGTTATAATTAAATGGTGATACCATTTGACCTTCCTTCAGATCCAAGCTCAAACCTCATATCTTCCATGAAACCATTGGCAGGCTTGGGTTAGGCCACATGGTATTCTCCAGATGTTTAGTTTATGGCTCCCACCAACCCCAGCCAGCATGGCCAAAAGATCAAAGATGGTAGGAGTCGCTGTCCAAAACATCTGGACGGCATACAGCTGCTTATCCCTGAGCTAACCACTTTGGTATCATCCACAGCTGAAATGAATTTTTATTCATATATATATACACACACACATATTTGTTCATTCATTTCAGGTGTGTGTGTGTGTGTGTGTGTGTGTGTGTGTGTGTGTGTATGCATTTTTCCTTGTTGACCTTGTTTCTGACCTCTGATCCCTCTATTATGTCAGCTCCCTCAATCTATATTAGACATTAAACTTCTGTGAACTGTGCCTGTGGATTTTTGTGTGCATGTGTCTGAGTCTATAAACCATATACCAAGCACCTCTACAAATAACATTTTATATTGTACTGTCCATTTAGCAAGTTGTTCACAATTAGATGTCTATTTATCCCCATCTGCTGTTCACATCTTTGTTTTCCTGCCTTTTATTGCACTGTGTTTTTTCAGACACTGATTATTGGAGTTTAGTGGCCTTATATTTTGGAGAATTTTATGTGCAGTGTAAAGCATTTCTGGGCTGAAATAACAAGCATCTTCTTCAAATAGGATAAATAAATATTCTTTACTATCCTTTCCCACAGTTTGTGATGATGAATGCACTGGAGTCCTTCTCCGTGACTTGGATCAACTAAGCCGGATGGTTCTGAGTGTCAACCTCAGTGGTCCAGTTCATCCGCCATATAGAATGCTTTATTCTTTTGAAAATACAACCCAGGAATTGAAGGTATATTGGAAACAATCCCTGCTTTAGATTTCACATGCTGGCACACAGACCAGCACACATATTTTTATCAGCACATGTCATTGAGCTTAGGTCCTGGGGGAGGGGGCAGAATGAAGGAATGGTTTGTTTACTTTAGCCCTCCCACAGTATCTGAATTGATACTATGATACTTTATTGGGAGGGATAATATGTAAACCTTGCAGTGATAATTAATGTTTACTCTCTTCAGTGGCTGGAAATTAACTGTAAAAATAGGCAAAGCAAGGCCTCTGTGTTTGTGTGTGTGTGTGCGCGTGCGCATGTGTGTATGTATATATTTATATTTATATGTATATGTATGTATATATATGTGTGTATGTATAAAAAGTAATCTCTCCAGACACAATAATTGAGAGTTACAAGGTAAAAAAATCCTGATGTTGTCTTTCACCATTATTTCTGAAAACCATGCGTGCAAAATATTCACCTTTATCCCCTTAGCATTTACTGTCACCTCAGCAAGCACCAGAGAGACTGCTTCGGTTAGCACAGAAGAATTTGGATACTCTTGTGACAGAGATGGATGAGCTTTTGACAAGGGTGAGTCCAAATGATACACCTGAATTCAGCTGAAAGAGCAGTGTTTCCAACCTGATCTTTTATCACTGAAGTAACAGAAGTTGCAGCTCCATTCTTTGCTATTTTAGTAATTTCTGTATAATGGAAGTCATGCAGAATGTGCTGCTAATACAAATGCTTCCCACAGTCATATGATCCAGTTCAAGGGTATATTGTGACATAATGGCCCTTTCTGCACGGGGTAAGTAGAACGGCGTGGTGCGACCTCTGACGGAGGTCATCCGCACCTTGGGAGCAGATTGGGTCAGACTACTTGTCGCAGTTCCACACCTCAGTCTGCTCCAGAGCAACCCAAAGTGGTTGCGCAGCATGCTTTTTAAAAACCTGTTTTTACAGGTTTTTCAAAAGCACGGAGTGCGCCGCTCCGTGCCACTCCGTTCCCACGCTCCGGTGCAGATTTGCAGGCTCACACCAGTGTGAACCTGCAGATGTGCCAGGGGCGGGCTTTAGGCTGGCGAGCTTCAGTGGTTGGTGGGGAACCTCCACCAACCGGAAGCCGCCATTTTGGACGCCGGAACAGTGTGGAACGATGAGTTCGCACTGCTCCTCCTCAGGATGGACCCAAATGGACCCACCAAAAAGCTGGTGAGTAGCAGCAGGGAGCGTTTCCTTCGCTGCGTGCGGAAAGGGCCAGTATTGTCAATGTTAGGGTTACTCCGAAACCCTCAAGAAACACCTGGGGCCAGACTTAAAATATTTGGTTTGCACAGGCTACCCCAAGTAGTCTATGTGACTGCAGGTGAGCTCTGAATCAGCCTGAAAAGGTTCCCAGCTTTGGCCAAAGAGACTTCTCCCCCACCACCCAGAAGAACACAATCAAAACCACTTCTTACATGAGCAAAGAGAAGGACTCTTTATTGTTAAAAGGAGGGCTTTTTATAGGTTAGAGCGACAATGATCTCATAAAGCATTCCATTCATGTGCACAAATCATTACTTTCTCAGGACCAAAACTCTGATACATAAAAGTAACTTCTGATTAGCAATAAACAATGAACCCTGAATCACACATGCATTTGCTCAGCAGTGAACTATAAGAAATACTATTGCAGAGAGCAGTGGGAACCGATGCTGTGAACCCAGGCATTGACTTTGTCGATTAATGTCAACACAATTTTTAGTAGGACAAAGGGCTGACAACAGGAGCAACCTTTAAAGCTGACTAGAATTCAAAATGGAAGTACTTTAGTTAAGCAAATGCAGAGAGCAGAGAGAGAGTTCCTTTAGCTTGGTCATGTGAGCAGGGAATATCTTCTGTGAATTGAACTATCCAGGATGCTGTATCTATAGTCGCCCTCCAAAGTATACTGGGGAAAACTGGGAAGCACTATCTATTTTGTCTGTACTCTTTTAGTGCTTGCATCAGGATTGGCCCTTATTGATAAAAGAAAATGGCTTTCGAATTACCTTACAGAATTATTCATTTAAAAATCAAGGTGTGTTTGATTCTGGTAACACTACTGTCAACAGCATGATGGATGACAATATTATTTGCTATTATTGTTAGTTTTTTGTAGGAGAATGAATTAGGTTTCAATTTGCATTTTCAAATTTACAATCAGACAGTTGGTTCACATGCTAAATAATCAGTTTTACATGCTGCAGTTGCCTTGAGTCCTTGGTATAAATAAAGTAATTGATAGATTGATGTTGTAGCTTAAGTTAGAAAAATTAGGAAGGGATAGATTTGGCTTTTTTTCATTTTATCATTAAAAAGGTTACATGACCAATCAGAAAAAGGTTTCAAATTAAACATAATCCATAGATAAAGTTTTGAAAAAAAACTTAAGTTTTGAGTCTTATATGTTACAAATTGTTGGTTTGTTTCAAAGACTGTGAGGGTATTTTATCCTTTCACCTTCTTATTCTTCCAATTGAAATCCATCTCCCGTTCCCCTCCTGCAATGTTAATCTGTTGGGGAAAAGGCACTAAATACCTGTTCTCTTTTCCCCCTAACTGGATTAGTAGCAAATGGGAGCAGAAGCATCATTTTGATTGAGGGAAAAGGCAAGAAAATCAATTAGGCTGAAGTCCTTGAATGGAGCCATTGGACTGTTTTTCTGCTTTCCAAGGATTTCAGCCTGACTCTGTTGTAGAGTGTGATTTATATCTGCAGTGATATGCTCATTGTATCTTTTAATATTGTACAATAATTTTACAAATCTATATATTGATATATGTTTACTTGTTTATCCTGATTTTGTTTTTGTCTGTTTCTGTTGGGTATAAGTTAGGTTCTGTCGCTGTTGCTGTTAACTTCCAAAAAAGGCAAACAACTATTTAAAAGGAAGGTTTTGGCCAACCTGTGGAAGGCCATTAGACAGGTGGTGAGATTAGCCTCTTCAGGAGAGAATTTCAAAGCCAGGTGCATCAACTGAAAAGGGCCCCTTCCTGGTCCCCACTAGGCATATATTTTTGAGGATGCCAAAACACAAAGGAAGGCCTCTGACAAAAATCTCAAAAGGCATGTTGCTCCTCAGTTATCCTGGAACTAAATATAATTGCTAATCCCAACTAGAGTGTGCCCATTAAGTATATTGTTGAATGGTAAATTGCTAATTAATCTCATTGGTTCAATGTGCATACTCAAATTGAGATTAGCAATAGGATTTGTACCTTAGTACAAGACCACAGAATGCTTTACAGGTCACCTATACCTTGAACTGAACTGGATCCAGAAGCAATAAGTAATAAGAAATTAGTGGTGGTTCTTGATTTATTTAAGAAGTCCCCACTCCACTCCAGAATCCTCAGTTGTACTGAGTGCAAACAAAAAGACTGGGTGTCAAGTGAAACATGAAGGGCATGTTGTCATGTAGGCCACCCAGATGCACTGGCTCATGTCCTCAATTCTGTGAATTAACTATTAGCAATAGCAATAGCATGTTTATTTCAATACCGCTTATCAGCTAAGTGCTGTCTAAGCAGTTTACAATGTGTTAACTAATTGTCCCCAACAAGCTGGGTACTCATTTTACCGACCTGCGGAAGGATGGAAGGCTGAGTCAACCTGGAGCCCAGCAGGATCAAACTCACAACCATGTGGCTGCAGAACTGGCATTTAACCACTGCACCACCAGGGCTCATCTATTAACTATTACACTTGAGATCTTGGCTGTGAGATTATAGCTAAAAGATGTACTGGAAAAACTATATCAGCTTCTGCACGATTTGCAAGCATGTTTAATTTATTATAAAAGACTTTGTCCTCTTTTATATTAATGGTTTTGGTAATATACTAATTTGTTCCCTTCCTCAACTTGTGTTGATGGCTTACTGTTTGAAATAGCACAAGGCTGCTTGACTACATTGAATTCTACTAATTCCTACATGTTCTCACTTTTGAATTGTGTGTGGGGAAAAAACTGTCCAGGCACGATGAGGTATTCCTGCACCACTGTCATTACTGCTAGCAAATCACCATTTTCATTACTAGGAAAATAGTGGGTTTATTTATCTATTTTATATTCAAGCATTCACCCATTTCAAGATCCAAGCTCTATTACCTTCTCATTCTACCTGGTAATGATCTAAGTGTAATTTGAAACCGGTATCCTCTATTGTGATAGAGGTTCTTTCCATCTTCTGTTCAGAGACAGGAATGGAGATGTATGCCTATTTCATTGTGTCCTCATTCTATAGCAGTAGTTATCAACCTTTGTCTGAATTTCATACTTGAATTCTCAAAATCCCATACCACTGGCTATCTTGCTTGGGGCTTCTAGGAGGTAAATTCCAAAAACAAAGCACTTGTCTACACCAGACAGCCCTTGCAAGGTGTAAAAATGTACTTGCAAGGCACAAGTGACAACCATATTATTTTGTCGAGGGTGAACAAATGATGACAAATTGCACACCTCTTTTTTTTATCCCTATCCATTTACTGGAGAGAAGGATGAAAGAAGAACAGAAGTCACCAGTTTGGTGTGGCTTGGGCAGCTTGAGGTACTGAGCACATTCCATAGGAAAACTATCTGTTAATGGGTTTCAGTAACCCAGGTAGCTAGAATTAAAAGGTATGGATTGGATGAGTTTTCCTTTTTCCTCCTAGTAGACTGAAATGATGGGGGAAGGAACTAAACCTGTTTCTCCTACAGATGATAAAAGTATGACAAAAATGTTTATCTTGAAATAGAGACCCAAGGCTATTTTGTCAGGTATACTACATTTATAAAGGGATGGGTACAAAAAAATTTTCAAGTCCTTCCTTTAGTTCTGTGTACTAAAAGCTTTTGACTGGCCTTGTTTATCTCTTAATAGCCAGCAAAATAGAATGAACAATGGCAATTTCTGTCTTTCACACTCAAATTTTTTGCATGTCAATATATAAAGTGCAAAAAGAAATAATAGAAAGATGTTTCCTTCAGCCACAATTTCTCTTTTTTATTTGTATTAATATTTGTTTGTACTCTGGAAATAAAAGCACTTTAGTTCATTTCATTTTCTAATGTAACTGAGGCACAGCAAGAGAGAAAAAACCCTGAGTTAAAATCAAATTTCAGTTGTGACTTAGACCCTATCAAGCAAACTTAATTTAGAATGGAAAAGCAAAATTTATTATTAAAAATGCCTTTATTTTCCAGTAGGAGAAATTCTCTTGAGATCACACCTCTGTTGTTTGTTATTCCTTGTATTACTATAGACTCCAAACTATGCAGAAATTGGGATTTCATTAGTTAATCCAAGGGAGGACTATATTAGTATAAAGTGTGACACCTAGTGGTAAGGAAATCTGTGTTTAAGAATACAGAATTCAATATATGAAGTTCAAATGCCTCTTGGAAGACAGTGAGAAAAAGATGGGAAAATCTGGAAATCTGTTCCTTGCTGTCCTCTGTGCCATTCATGCTTAGAAGAGCATCTGATTTTGAGCATTTACAGCTGAGCATTTACTAACTTGGATAGGAAATGTAGGGCACTCCACATATGGTTGGACGCCAGCTCCTATAATCCCTCTTCATTGGCTATGTTGGCTAGGGATTATAAGAGCCCAACAAAATATGGAGAGCTATACAGTTCTGATCCCTCTATTAAGCAATGTGGCTGCAGCCACTTGCAAAACCAACCTTTATATGTCTACTCAGTGAAGCTTATCCACAGTTAAGTGTCTATTAAATTGCAGCCGTATCAAAATGGTTATCTTTGTTGTTTCGCAGAGTAGACTGGAGAATCCTTCCAGTTCCATTCTCCCCTAAACTTCTGATTGTGTGTACAAAAGTATGAAAAGATTTCCCCCATATGGCCAGACAGTACAGATAATCAAATCAATAAATTCCATTGTAAAATATTGTTTGCATACTTCTAGAATAAAAAGCCTAAATTATAAGGAATTAACATTGCCATGCTATTTTATTTTCATATTCCTGATTTAATATATATTGTATGGAAAATAATCCTCTTCAAACTAACTTTTAGTAAATAAAAGAGGCATTAATGTACAGTACAATCTGTTTCTCTCCCTAAATAAAGAACATGCTGGTTTCAGCTCCCCACCACCACCATTCTTCAATCACTCTGAATTGTCAGTGTGTGCATGGTGTATTGAGAAGTTGCAGTGAAAAACTAAAGGATGTTTCATCAAACAGCTTTAGGATAAAGTTATAAATCCAATTGTTAGTCCCAGCTAGAGTTAATCTGCTGAATCAATGGGAATGTACATAAATCAACCTTTAAGGAAGTCCCATTGATTCTATTCTAGTTGAGAGTTGCAATTAGATTTAGACATATGTGTCCTAAACATTGCTTGATAACACAATGCCTTTTTAGGAAGTAGAAGTGTTTCCCCCTGTGACTGATTACAAGTGGTTACAATGTACTCCTTTGCTATTCCACCAGGAATGATTCAAACTGTGAGATCCTATAATTTTTGGATATAGGATTCCAGTGGATCTGCAGATGAGACCATCTGGAAAATGGAGTTTAATATCTCAGTATCAAAGGAACTTATTCCTTTATATTAAACAGCAGCAATAACAAACCCTGGGATCTTCCAGTTAGGTCATTCACTTTTTCTCTTGGTAATGAAAGTGGGATTGGAGACATTCAAGGGAGTATGTGAGTTGTGAGTTCTTACATCTCCCCTGAGCAACTGAAAGCTGAACATGTTCTGTTAACTATGGCCTTTTCCACACAGGGTTTTTAAAACGGTGCAGAGCGTCCTCCGGAGAGGATGTCTACACCTGGGAGCGGACTGGGTCTGGACTGGTTTGTGTAGTTCTGGACCTCAGCCTGCTCTGGAACAACCCAAAGTGGTCGTTTAGCGTGCTTTTGAAACAAGTCTTTCAAAAGCACGGAGCGCGGTGCAGATTTGCAGGCTCGCACCAGTGTGAGCCTGCAGATCTGCCGGGGCGGGCTTTAGGCTGGCAAGTTTCACTGGTTGGTGAGAGCCTCCACCAACTGGAAGCCGCCATTTTTGTCCCCGGAGCAGTGCAGAGCGTGGCCACACACTGCTCTGGGCCAGCCTGGACTGGCTCATGGAGCACACAGGTCCGGTGAGTACCAGCACGGGGCGATTCTCTCACCCTGTGCGGAAAAGGCCTACGTAACATCAGGTCAGCTGGATTTTTTTACTCTTAAGTAAATGTGATACTAGTGGAGGCCAATACTCGGCCTTTACACACTGTTATAGTGCTATTATTCCACTTTCAACATCCTCTGGAATCCTGGGCTTTGCAGTTTAGGGAAGGATATTTAGAATTCTCAGCCCAAGAGCTCTTTGGCCTCAGGAAACTACAAACCCCAGAATTCCACAGGATATTGAAAGTGGAATAATAGCATTATAACTGTGTACTATGGAAAAGGGAAGCTGCTGCTGCTGCTACTGCTGCTTCTTTTGCCTTTTTTGTCTAAGCAAAAGGGAACAATTGGGAATGGGAAGTGGATAAGGGAGGGAGATATTCCAGCCACCAATAATCAGTGGTCTCATTCCAATTCAGCCCCTCATGAAATTCTTTAAGAGTTAAAAACAAGTTATCTTAAATGGCACATGGTATATTTAATGTAGTTGTTTAGTGCTAAAGTGTTCCAGTGCAAAACAGACTTTAGTCTTATTTAATTGTATTATAGTGATAATTATGTAAAAAAGACTGTGGTGTATCCTTTAACGGCATGATCTGGAGGACTGTATTGGTGGCAGTGAAATCAATAGTTTGGAAATGCTTAATGAAACTCTAAGACCAATGGAATTTCAGCGGGGCGGCTGTGTTCAGTTTTGTTTTGACCATTGGTGGTACCGTGTCCACTGTGCTTTCTAAGAACTATGCACGAAAGCCTCTGATGGCTCTTTAATGGTCGAAGTAGTAATAAAATGTAATTGTGTACTTGGGGAAGAGTAGGTGTCACTTCCAGTATATCTGATCAATAATTCATTGATTGCCTTTTGCTTGAGGTAAAGTTTCCAAGTAGCTTCAGACAGATGGAGTATCTCCTTGTCATGTTCATTAATTACACTTTTCTTTGATCTGTATCACCAGGCGACCAAGGTGACAGCAGATGGGGAGCAAACCAAACAGGATGCTGAGACAACTAATGAGAGAGCGAAGCTGCTTGGACAGTTCATCAAGGGCACCCTCCAGGCTGCAGAAGGTACTGGAGAAAGGGGAGGAAATGCCAATAGTTTCTCAAGCAAAATGAAGCAGCACATTTTGGGAAAAACGACACACAATGCATTGAACAAGAGTTCATGAACTGAAAAGAATCAGTTGCTGAAAATACTGGGCTTCAGATGTGTGAAATCAGAGGAGCTACATCCAAGTAATTGTATACTTCTTGAAATCTAAAGGGTGTACTTTGCTACAACTGTGGATAGAGAGACAATTATGAGCACAGAATAACCCCCAAATTGAATGTGTTCCTTCAGGAACATTTAGGGTTTATTTTTGAAGAATAGCTATTATGATTATATAACTAATGGGCAGCTTCTGCTTTGCTCTTGTTTATTTTCAAGGCAGTAAAAAAATTCATTTAGGAGAAGGAACAAAAAAGACTCCTTGTAGTTTCAGCATTCTGTGTGGTGCATTAAGAATGCATCTTTAATTTCTCAAAATGGCTTTAAAAATACTTTACAACTTGCTGTTAATGAGCAGCTGCTTCTTTGTGTTTGCAAATGACTGCTAGCCATACATATGTCCTGAGACTCAGCCAGCTATGCCTCTATGAGGAATTTGACTGACTGAACTTCAAAATGCCATTGCGATCCATGATGTCAGTGTGTGTGTGTGTGAGAGAGAGAGAGAGAGAGAAAGAGAGAAATTAATAGAACTCTGCAAAGGAGTAATAAAAACTGGATAAGACAAGAATGCTGTTCTTCAAAGAAGTTCATAGCCTGCATTTTTTTTTTAATTTGGTCCTTTCTTTTCTTTTCTAGTTCTGTTTTCCATTTTTCGAGATCTTGATCTACCTGTGTATGTGCACACTGGCCACATAATAAATATGGGAAAGTCCTTCAGCAAAAAAAAAAAAGAAACAGTAGTTCCATCAACCATGTATTCTGTGGGACTGGGAGGGAACAGAATGGAGTAAATCCAATGACCCTTCCCCCAGAACCTAAAAAAAAAAACCAACTTCATGAACAGTTTTTGTTTTTAGTAAAAAAGAGGTTCCATATGTATAGTGCAGAGAATACAGAAGTACATGTGAAGTAGCCGTTAGATCAGGTCAAGCACTGGAATATGGAATGCACCAGTATCAGATAATTCTGTGATGTTTTCAGTGCCTTTCCTGCTTTGATTCATTTGTTTGTTTATTTTTGCTTATTTAACATAGCTACTCTATAACAGGAGTGTCCCTGAGTGCTTCACAAACAAGTAAAATATTAAGGAAGTACTAAGACAATAAAAGCTATTAAAGCTAACAAACATTGGAACACAATATTTTAATTGAGGGCTAAACTACATAGTATATGATGGAATTAAAGATACCTTTCTTTCTAACAACAAAAGCAAATAAATACAGCCCAAAGACAAATTTAGATCTTCTTTCTCCATTGGGTTTTTTATTTAAAAAATCCCATTCCCTGTAGAGTTTTCTTGTTTAAAATCCTGTGGAAGAAGGGATGATTTTTAAATCAATACTGGCTGGGAAGAAAAAAATATAAAAACAATGAGTCTTTTGAGTCTTAACCTTTTAAAAGTAGAAAGGGATCTTGAATTATATCATTACTACCACCACCACCACCAGGACTAGTAGTAGTAATAGTAGTACATTTATTTTTATCTCACTTTTTTCACAGTTTGGGACTCAAAGCAGCTTACAACAAATTAAAAAAACATAGTATGTATATAACACAGCCTGTTGTTTAATACTGAAAGGAAAACCTGAATAAATAAAAAGGTCTTCACCTGGTACCAAAAAGACCAGAAAGAAAATGCCAGACAGTTCTTTCCAGGAAAGTTTTTAGTGCTACTACGAAAGTGGCTCTCCCCATAGTAAATACTAGTGTGTTTGATGGGGTAACTGAATCAAGGCCTCACAAGAAAATCTTAAGCTTCAGGTAAATATACATAGGAGTAGGTAATCTGGTTTCCAAGCCCACTAGGGCTTCAGAAGTTAAAGTAACACTTCAACTTGGGACCAGAAATTGTCAGTGAAGTCCAGTTGTAATGTCAAAAACCCCAGGCCTATGTATAAATGTTGTTGTTGTTGCTATTGTTGTTATCTGTGATATCTGAACTATGAAGACACTAAGGGTTTTCTGAGGTGAGTGTGTGATACACCCAAGGTCACCCACTAAGTTTCCATGGCCATGTGTGGAATCAAACCCTACTCTCCAGAGTCATATTCCAGTGTTCAAACTGCTACACCAGTGGTTCTCAACCTGTGGGTCCCCAGATGTTTGTGGACTTCAGCTCCCAGAAGCCCCAGCCACTATGGTCAGTGCTCAGGGTTTCTGGGAGCTGAAGTCCACAAACATCTGGGGACCCACAGGTTGAGAACCACTGCGCTACACCATGTTGGCTCTCTATATTACTATATTTATCTATGTTGAGATCTGTCTACATAGGTATAGATGCAGATGGGCTTCAGTAATCTCTCTGCAATTTCAAGTAAGGAGTTACTGAAGAGGGAAAAGTCTTTAGTAATATAGAAAATATAAGATTTCTTTTGTATGCATGTTACACTGTAAAATCATGGGCAGAACAAGTAGAGTTTACATTCCCTTTGATTTAAGTAAGAGATGTTTTAGTACATATCAGTTGCCTTTCAGATTCAAGCCATGTTAGTCTCTTGCAGCACAAAAAGGAGGAAGGGTGGGAAGAAAAAAAGAAATGTGGCAGCCCCTTTAAGACTAATTGGTTTTTATTTTAACATGAGCTTTCATGGATATAAACCTACTTCTTCAGGTGCAGTACCAAATGGTATCCCACCCTCACAATTGTATAAATATGCATTGTACCTGAGGCCTTAATACCACTCGGTGCTGCATCTGAAGAAGTGGATTATACCTATGAAAGCTCATCCTAAAATCAAAACCAGTTAGTCTTAAAAGTGCTGCCACATTTCTTTTTTTTTTTTTCCCCTTGTGCTCTCTTCCTCCTTTTAAATTCAGTGCATCCTAGCTTCAGTTGGATCATGCTAGCTGTGCTATGGCTCTTAAAAGTGTGAGGTGACACTTTTTATAAAAGAATGGCTAGCTGTAAAGAGATTCTAAAACTTCTGCTTTCCTGCTTCTATATTATGTGTGCATGGGGGAATGTTTCTTGGATGTCCCTTCCATAAAACCAACTGATTGGGCTTTGAACAAGAATGCTATGTCCCCTTTACTTTAGTTACAAAGAGACTTAATTGTTATTTCTTGACATTTGGAGACTTCCTATTTGCTTTTTTAAAAACATGTTTTAAATATGGAAAGTATAATTAATTAAATATTAGCGAGATCTGTCTTTTAGCCTGTCTAAAAGACATCTAACGCTGATAGTAATTGGGAAGCTCTTTGGTTACACTCGTAGAAAGTGGATATATTACTACAGTAGAATGTCCATCCTTAATGTATGCTGTTGGAGCATTCTTTTTGGTGAATTTGCTCTTGAGCATCAGCTGGTATGCAGCATTCTGGAGACTTGTTTGCTAGTACAGCAAATCTTAAGTTCAGGCTGAGATATTGTATATAACACGGTGGACCAAGTGTAAAATGATTTATGCTTATTGTATACTGTTGACTTTTTTAGATTACCCTGAAATCATTAATCAGGTTCTGGACCATACTTTTTGAATCTATTCACAAATTAAGATAGTGGCCATTTCTGCACGGGCTAATAGAAACAGTGCAGAGTGTCCTCCAAGGAGGATGTCTGCACCTGGGAGTGGACTGGGTTGGACTTACTTAATGTAGATCCGCACCTCAGCCCACTCCGGAACAACCCCAAGTGCTCATCAAGCGTGCTTTTGAAAGACCGCTTAAAACAGGTCTTTCAAAAGCACGGAGCGCGCCATTCTGTGCCCGCTCTCCAGTGCAGATTTGCAGACTTGCACCAGTACAAGCCTGCGATCTGCCGGGGGTGGGCTTTAGGCTGGCAAGCTTCAGTGGTTGGTTTTCGTCCCCAGAGCAGTGTGGAGTGACGAGCACGCACTGCTCCAGAGCAGCACGGACCGAACCGGGGAGCAAAGAAGTCCAGTAAGTAGCGGCACGGGGCGATTCCCTCACCCAGTGTAGAAATGGCCAGTGTCTCATGAACAACTTTTAAAAGCAATGCAAAATCTTTTGTTATACTTTCATTATAGCATTTCTCTTCTCTTGTTTTCAATTTACATTGTTCTCAGTTTACATTCCCCTGAGAAATAATGGCATGAACTCTCTTTCAGTGGGTCTATTCATTGAGTCTAGCAATTCTATTTAGACTTAAATGTTTATAGTCTGAACATGGATGGATAAAGTACAGGCAGCTATTGCTTCCCAAGATCATTTTTGTTGGAAGCCTCTGAGAAGCTTCCAAAAATGGCAATTTTGCATTAAAACAAGGTGCAGCACATCCAGTAAATTTCTGGTTTGACTATGGTGGGCGGACCCTGGAGCCACAGAATAGTTCCCCCTACGTTCTTACTAATACTGAATATTTTCTTATATATTGGCAAACAAAAATTAATGGTCTTTTGTAGCACAGTAATATATAGCACAAATGGCAATCCTCTTAATGGGAATTGAACTGTATACATTAAATGTTCTCTGTTCTTTTTGTTGATGTACGTAATTGCCACTTTTCTTCAGCTGCAAATGATACTGCTTCAAAACTCAATGAGACCCTTGGAGTCCCAGATAAAACCATTGACAAAAGCCTTCAAGAAATACAAAGTGAGGTTGACAAAATGATGGCAGAGCTCAGGAGGAGAACACTGGATAAACAAGAAGAGGCTGCCCAAGATGAATTAGAGTGAGTAGCAAAGCCGTAAATACACATAAACTCGTAGCTGAACTCATTCAAACGTCAAATTAACAAAAGAGATTGAAATACTGAAAGTTTTATGTTCTGATTCCATATAGCCAAAATAATGTTATAGGTGTCAAATGTTCCTTACACCAGATCCAGGTTATTTGAAGGACCATATTCTCCTTTATGATCCAGCCTGTGTATTGAGAACTGCTAGGAAGGTCCGTCTCTTTATCCCACCATCCTCACAGCTATATCTGGCTGGAGGGGGCATTCTCAGTGGCTGCCCTCAGACTCTGGAACTCTCTTCCCTGAGAATTTAGACTGGTACCCCCCCCCCATACTTTCTTTCTGCAGACAAGTAGAGACTTAAAGGCATTTGAAGAGTAACCATATAAGGCCTGTCTCACATAAACAATGCGTTGGATCCTGCTAATTGTTGCACTGGTTTGTGTGTGTGCTAACATGTCTAATGATAAATATTTTAATCTGGTTTGAAATTTGTTGGTAGTTTAATCTTGTTTTAACTTTTGTATCTTGTGAATTTTTAACAGTGTATTTTTTAACTTTTTAACTAGGCATCTTTGGATACTTAGTCTCCAGATTTTGCCTACAGTATTGTCAGGAATAAGAGCTTGGGGGAGGACAAGCAAACAAAAACAAACAAGTGACAGTATTAAGTGTTTTCCTTCACCATGCTGTTCTTCTGTAATTTATTCATTAATATCCTGTCTTTTTCTCAATTGTATTCTCAAGGCAACTTACAAATCGTTAAAACTAGCACATACTAAAGATTATACAAAAACATCAGCAAGATATATATACATATATATACATTTAAAAAAACTTTGAAAAATATATAGAGTTAAAACTATTTAAAATTCGTTTAAAAACAATATAAAAAGATAAAACTTGGCTCAATACATCATTAAAGGCCCGCCACAATCAATTCCAAAAAGCCTAACACAGTAGGAAAGTTTCTACGGTGGCTCCTCCACTTTTGTGACGGTTTGGGTCTCAGAACACTTGCAAAAGTGGAAAGCCACAAATAACTCCCCCAAGCTCTCCTTAACATTCCCATCCAGGGCTCCCTCCATTCTCTTGTCTTTTGCCTTTGTGTGCATTCTCTGCACTGGGACCAAAGACAAGAGAATGGGAGGGGGAGCACTGGAGGTGGAGAAGGAAGGCATGTGGTGCCTTCTGTCCCCATTCTGTTTTGTGTGTTTTGCCTTTGTGTGTGTTCTCTGGGCCAAGGGTTGAGTGCTAGAAGGCGTGTACATCCTCCCCACCATTGCCTTGCGTTTGTCCCCTGTGCACTTGTGTGCCTTCTAGGCTTCTCCATGCACAGCAAAATGCAAGGCAATGGGAGGAGGAGAACGGGAGGAAGGATGGCACATGTGTGCCAGTGGGGACTGTGAGAACTTAAAGGGGAAAGAACTACCCAGCTGAAAAGCCCAACAAATATGCTTTCCCAGGTCTTCTGCCCTGAGTAGGCACAAGGAATTAGGATTTGGCTTATCTACTTTTGTTCTTCCAAGACACCTTTGAGGAGTGCTCTGTTTAGGAGTGTGCCAGGTAGATTTCAGATATAAATGACACAATGTCTCCTTGTATGTGAAAAGTAATTTAATACTAGGGTAGAAAACAAAGTCATATATTATTCATTTATATTTTCAGTGCAGTCTTCATATTTCAAATATTGTAGGTGAGAAAAGTCTGCCCTATTACAGTAATGTGTATAGATGACCATAGAGAATTTTTAGTTTATTTTTTAATGACATATGTATTGAGGAATACAGATTTAATATTAAAGTCCATATTTCAAAAGCTGTCCTACTGTCATTGGTAATGCTAGTATGCAATGAACAGCTTGGTGAAGTAAGCGAAACAGAGTTATGAAGTCACATGATTTATTAGAAACAGTGTGTGATAGATAATGATGCTGTGATTGAGGAGCAAGTGATTGTACAGGGGGCTGAGCCAGTGACTGAGCAAGTCAACCTGCAAACATCCCCTGCACTGGAAGATCAAACAGAGACTGAGTTGCTCCAGCCAGCTCATGATGGAGAGGGAACCAGCAGTGGTGCAGAGGAGTTGCAGCCAGCTGTGCCCATCAGCTCTCAATCACACAGAAGGCTGAAACTGGTTGCAGAGAGGGAGGCTGCTTGGACTAGGCTGAGGAAACAATAACAAGCAGCACCTGCTCACAGGGGCTATTTAAGTCTGATGACGTGGCTGCTCCTTGCTTGCAGCAAATTATTAGCAAGCCCTCACAACCTTTGTGTCCCCTGCTCCCTGAAACCCTCCAGACCCTTTGGAGTGGACCTTGACCTTGCTCGGCTTGAGTTCTCCTGGTGTTTGGTATATTCGGACTCCCCAAGTGTTCCTGACCTCTCTCCTCCCTTGCTGGCTGCGGCCTGGCAGGGAGAAATTCCTGACATAGTGTTAGGAAAACAGTATAGACAGCTAGTCAGAAAGTTATGTCTTTACAGAAAATTTACATCTTTGAATTGTCCTCCAGTCCAAAATTTGGCTTTATAGAGAAAAAAAAAGTCCTGCTTGTTCTTACTCTAGTACTCTGAGTAATCAGGACAAAATTGAGTAGGAAAAAAGTCTAGAAGTTAGGATATTAATACTGCATGTTCCCTTATCCCAAAAGTGGGCAATGACAGGAGGGCATATAGTAAATTTCCAATCTATAGTGTGCCATGCAAAAACCTTTTCAATCAAACATTGCCTGAAACACAGCCTAGAAGTGACACAAATCACTTCTAGTTTGCACTTTCATTTGGAGTGTATTTTCAACCATTTTTGGCATTCTTAGTAAGTTGGGGGTTGTAGAAGGGTTGAGGGGCTATTCTAATGCATCAAAAAGACCTCTGTCTTTTTTGAGGTTGATTTATAACATCAGTGTCTAACATGCAAATGTTGCAAAATTGGGCAAGAATCTCTCAACAGAAGACCTGCCAGATAGTTTTGCTCCTGGTTGCATTCACTTCTGCTGTTTCTGATTATGAATTTAGCTATTTACCATATTTGGTCCATTGTTTCACATTTTCTAAACTGAATCTGAATGTATTATTATTGTTGTTGTTGTTATCTTTGTTTATTATTTATTTAAAAGACTTCTATTCCACTCTTTATCATAGCATCTCAGCACAGCATACAATACAAACAATTTAAAACTATTTACTACTATTTACTACTAGATTAAAAGGATAAATAGTTTGAGCAGTATAAAAACATATTAAATATAGCAATAGTCAAAACCACTTTAAAAGCAGTAGTTAAAATTAATCCCCAAAGGCTTTCATAAAATTACATGTTTTGGCTTGTCTCTCAAAAGTAAGCAATGTTGGTGCCACTGGGAACTCCAAGGAGAGAGCATTTCACAGTCAGGATACCACAGCCAAAAAATTCCTTTCTCATGTTCTCACACTTCATATTGCATCCACTGGTGGGATACAGAGGAGGACTCCTCCTGCAGAACTCAATTTTCAAGTAGGTATGTGTGGGAAGAGGCATTCCTTTCAGTATTGAGGTCCCAAGCTGTTTAGAGCTATAAATGTCATCTCAAACACTTTGAATTCATACTGGAAGTGAATTGATACTCTGGTAGTTGTGTTGCTGCATTTTGTGCTAGCTGTAACTTCCAACTCATCTCCAAGAGCAGCTCCACACAGAGCACATTGCAGTCGTCTAATTGGGAAGTTACCCATGGGTGGAATACTTTGGCTAAGTAATCCCTGTTCAAGAAAGGCCATAGCTGATGCACCAATCAGAACTGCTGCCAAGTAGTCAATGCCACAGTCTGTTTGGCCCTCCAATGATAAAAATGGGGATGTAGGAATACTCCCAAGCTTCAAACTTATTCATTCTAGGGGAGTGCAATCCCATCCAGGGAAGGTTGCTTATACAGTTCCTGGGCTCAAGAACCCCAACACACATAGAATCCATCTTATCAGAAGTCAGCTTCAATTCATCAGCCTTCATCAAGTCTATTATAGCATCCAGTCACTAACTGAGCACCTGCACAGCCAGAGCTGACTCTGATGACAAGGAGAAGTACAGCTGGGTGTCATTAGCAGCAGCTTCACATAGATAGTACGCAGCATGAGGGATAATATGAAACTCTGTAGCACCCCACAGGTTAATGTCCACGGGCCTGAACAGGAATCCCTTAATGCTACTCTTTTGAACTGATCCTGCGAATAGGAGAAGAACTACTGTAGCACAGTGCCTCCTACTCCCATCTGATAGAGCTGGTCCAGTAGGATGCCATGAGCACTTGTATCAAAAGCCACCAAGAGATCCAGAAAGATCAGCAAGGTAGCACTCCCTCTGTCTTTCAGCCAGACTGGGTTGTCAGTCAAGGTAACTAAGGGTGATTTGGTACTGTGCCCTGGCCTGACACCAGACTGAAACGGGTCCATATAATCTGTCTCTTCTTGAAGAAACAGATCATCTGGACCCATTTCAGTCTGTCTTCAAGCCAGAATACAGCACCGAATCATCCTTTAACTGACAATCTACTCCTGATAAAACATTTTTTGGGGGGACTACCTGTATCACATGTACATGGTGCTCTACAAAAATAAACAGTAAATCAGAACAGCCTTGTCTAAGAGCATACAGTCTAATTTAATGCCTTTAATTTATCTTAATAATTTGTAACATGTTCTGTATCACTTTTAAAAAATGACATTATAAGCACATAGAATAAAATACTGTGTATGGTGTATTACAGAGCAGCAGAAGCCCTGTTGAAGCGAGTGAATAGATTGTTTGGAGATCCAAGGAAGAAAACAGAAGAGCTCAAGAATGAAGTCAGAGACAAACTGTCAGACTACCAAGATAAAGTTGATGATGCTCTGGACCTACTGAGAGAAGCAGCAAGTAAAATTAGGGAGGCTGATAGGTTATCTGCAATCAATCAAAGAAATATGACAGCAGTGGAGGTAGGTGTTCACAAGAGCTGAGACTCTTTATGACTACCTGCAGAGTGTAAACCTCTACCAGGCTACCAGTTCTTCTACCAGGCTTCCCCTTTCATCTCTGAATGCAACCTATGCTGAGGTTGCTGGAATGAATTTTTGTAGCTAATCAGTGGCCAATGAGGGCAGGAGAATCCCAGGCATGATCCAGCTGTGGCTGGGGAAAAAGAACAGCAGTCATCCTCTGGTATTTCTAGTATACTTACTGGTAATCCAGGAGGGTGACAACTCTTTTTCTTTTCCTGTTGCAAAATGTCAGGCAGATTGTGTCCAAGGAGATTGTGTCCATCCAGACCACCAGCAGTCACTGATAGTCAGGGGGTGCTCCCTGACACCATTCACTGGGATTGTGTGCAAAGGGGGGAATTGAACAAGAAAGTACTAGATACCTCCTTGTACAACAATGTTACAAGTACTTACACGCATGTTATGGGACCTCCTCCTTTAATCCCTTAATTTCTTTTCTTGATAATCAAAGCAAATGTAAACTGTGGACAAGAAATAAAATATTATTTTTGTTCTTCTCTTAGAATTAGAAAGCTTTCCCTGAGACCTGAAAAAGTAGAAGACAGCAAAATCTTGACAGTTCTGCTGACACAGTAGATCAGCTGGACAAGTCAACAAGCCAGGGAACTCTGGGAATCAAAGTTTGTAGTGTACAAGCAGCACGCTGATGCACTCTGTTTGCAGTAGGAACAGCTAAACAGATCACGGAGCTTTTCTCTGTTATTTTATTTATTGTGCTGTCCAAACACAGATACAACTGTGAATCTGGCTTATTTCTTCCCTGACAAATCAGAGATAGAAATCTTCAAATAAATCCTGAATTCTTTGTCTGGCTTGTTGTGGATAGTAGTTCTCTCACAGTCAAACAACACAGGAAACAAAGTTATGTAGTTTGTTTAGCTCAGTGGTTCTCAACCTGTGGGTCCCCAGATGTTTCTAGACTTCAGCTCCCAGAAGCCCTGAGCATTGACCATAGTGGCTGGGGCTTCTGGGAACCGAAGTCCACAAACATCTAGGGACCCACAGGTTGAGAACCACTGGTTTAGCTGCTCCTGATTCAAATGAGAGCAACTGAGCAGCATATTCGAACATGCTGCTCATAATGAATTAGCCAGAATTTTTGTTTTCTCAGTTATTGAGCTTATAATCTTCACCACTGTTTTACTTCCTAGTTGGAAATTAAATTAAATCAAAGCAACTTCTATTTATGTGAGGAAGGAGACAAAGAGAAATTTAAATTTTACTTTAGTGAATAGTTAACAATTAATATATGTATATAATACAGATGGTAGATTGCAATCCAAATAGAGGAGTTTTATATATGGCCCAAAACAGACGTTATTTTAAATTCTCTGCTGAGAAATGTACAGATATATACACACATACATAGAGCCAGTTACTCTTGAGAATTAGTATAGCTGCACTTTCTCTTTCTGTCTTATTACCAAATAAGGGATTAAGTGGTCTCATGCAAATTCAGATTATAAATCAAAATACCATATATCTTTTGTAGTTAGTAACTGGTGTAAATGATTTCCTTTGATTTAATTTTAATTGCTAGTCTTGAAAGCACATTATACTGTTCATTAACAAGTGCTTAGCCATGAAAGTAAAAGGAAAGTCAGATTCAAATGAAGATAAATGTTTCAGTTTCTTATTTATGTCTCTCAATCATTCTCTGCCTAAAGGCTAGCATTAGTCTTGTGATGCTAGTTTTCATAAATTGCCTGTGAGACCTGAAAGGCTATCTATTGTTATATCCTGAAGGTAGATCTGGCTTCTAGGTTTCTTTGAGAAATTAGAGAAGAGTACAATTATATTACAATACAATTTTACAATTTTTGATATATTTCCCACTCATTTGTTATATTTTCCCTCAAGCAAAATTAATTTCAATTTTGCTTGAGGGAAAATATAACAAATGAGTGGGAAATATATCAAAAATTATAAAATTGTATTGTAGTATAATTTAACTTTAGCATTTTGGGGTTTAAAACTGTGTGATAATCACTGTGGATAGCCATTCCCCCCCCCACAAAATAGTCTATCCACATTTAGAAGGTAATGGAAACTTCTAGGGGGGAGAGGGGAGGTAAAACATTTCCTCTCTTTATACATTTAGCCTATTTGTTGTTGCTGTTGTTGTGTGCTACCAAGTCATTTCTAACTTAATGGCAAGCCTATCACAGGGTAAGATTTCTTCAGAGGGGGTTTGCCATTGCCTTCCTTGGAGGCTGTGGGAGTATGACTTCCTCAAGTTACCCAGTGGGTTTCCATAGCTGAGTGAGGATCGGAAACATGTTTTCCAGAGTCATAGTCCAATGCTCAGACCACTACGTGATGTTGCCTATACACTTTACTAAAAACTTTATAGAACTACATATCGCCCCCAGTTTCTGATTCCTGGGTTTATGTGACATCACAATATCTCAACTGATAAAGAAAGATGTTTGAGAGACCCATGTTGGCTATACATTTTCTCCCTGTTTTTATTTCATATGACTCTTAGAATAAATTTGCAAAATTATTTTTAGAAAATATTGTGGATTCTGTACTTAAATCATTCTTCTAAAGCATAATAATCACATGAAAGTGATGTTATGCTGGATGTAAGAAGAAGAACAAGACAAGACAAATGGGCGTTTAGTTTGGTTAATCTCTAGTATTAAGAGGGATGATGGCTCACAGATTTCCTAGATACCTCCCCATCTTTCATAAGACAAATGAAGTAATGCTCATCAGAACAAGCAATAATACTTGAAACTAGATGTTCTATTACATGTAAAATCACATTTGAAAAGAAATGCATATGCATTTTGAACTGTTTTCTCATATGACCAAATACAATCTGTAGAAAAAGAAGCAAGCTGTAGAAGATGGACAACAGGAAGCTGAAAATACTCTGAAAGAAGGAAATGACATCCTTAATGAAGTTAACGACCTAGTAAATGGAATTAATTCAGCTGTGGAGGTAAATATGATATATTTGGAGAATGAACACAATGATATAGAAGCTGAAAGGGGCTGTGAAACTAAAATTAATAATCCGGTCTTTTTAAATTTTTTAACAGTCTTACCATATACATATTCTAGCGTGATATTTAATCATGAAGGTGATAAATATTCTGAAGTATGGGGGAGGAAATGGAGTTTAAAGTAATGATGTTACCTCTTTTAGGGGCTGAAGAGGTCCTAGTGATGTTCTTTTTTTTTTCAAGGAAAGTAACAACTGGTAACTTTTTTTTTCTTTTTATCATATGGCAAGTAATATTTACTTGTTTATTTTTATCATTACTTTGGGAAGCTAAACTGTTAGTGGTACAGACTTACATGAAACAATGCCCTGTAATGAGTTAAACTACTTATTACTTCTTAAAAGTACATTTCCAAGCCCTTGATGAAAAAAGGTTTGGCCTAGCCAATTTTCAGATGTTTTGGGGTCACTGGGGTGAATGCTGGTAACCATGAGGAGGGTCTAACATTTGAGGAGGGCTAGGAAACATTTATGGCATTGCCAGATCTCAGGGCCTGGACCTTGTTCTCAAGCTGAGGAGGGAATGGGCTTGTTTTCCACTGCTCCAGAGATTAGGACACGAAGTAATGGATTCAAGCTGCAGGACAGGAGATTCCACCTGAACCTCAGGAAGAACTTCCTGACCAGCAGCAGAGTATGCTGCCTCAGAGTGTGGTGGAGTCTCCTTCTTTGGAGGTTTTTAAGCAGAGGCTGGATGGCCATCTGTTGGGAGTGCTTTGATGTGTGTTCCTGCATAGCAGGGGGTTGGACTGGATGGTCCCCCTGCGGTCTCCTCCAGCTATACAATTCTATGAGTAAATCCTATGGTCAAAGGCAAGGAATCTCAGGGTGAGAATGCTGCCTTGAAATTAAGCCAGTATTGCCCTAGAAATGGCATTATCCTCAGAGGCATTTCTGGGGTTGGGGAGGCAGAGATACTTTGAAGATCACCTGGAATAGCACTAAGTTACTCCCAAGAGCATTTCTGGGAGGAAAAAGAAAGTTGTTCCCACATGTGCGAGGGAGCAGCCATTTCTTTTTTCTGTACTAGCTCCCTGAAAATTAGACCTCTATAAGCATGCTATATTATTTTTGCCAGAGGCATTTAAATTTTAAGGTCACGTTTTCAAAGTACCCAGCAATACATCTCAAAGGGACTTGGATTTTTAAAAATGGAAAAGACAGGAAGGGAGAGAGTGGGGCAAAAAATCTTGAGACCACATATGAAATGTAGGTAGTTCCCCTGCACGTGAAACTGAGTTTAAGGCCATTTCCTCACGGGGCGAGGGAATCGCCCCACGCTGCTACTTACCAGATCTTCTGGCTCCCCGGTCCAGTCCAGGCTGCTCCGGAGCAGTGTGTGCTCGTCGCTCCGCACTGCTCCAGCGTCAAAAATGGTGGCTTCCGGTTGGTCGAGGGTCTCGACCAACCGCTGAAGCTCGCCAGCCTAAAGCCCACGCCTGGCAGATCGCAGGCTCGCATGGGTGCAAGCCTGTGAATCTGCACAAGGGAGCAGGCTCACAGTGGCACGCTCCATGCTTTTGAAAGACCTGATTTTTCCGGTCTTTCAAAAGCAAGCTGGTTACTTGGGGTCATTCTGGAGTGGGCTGAGGTGCGGATCTACATTAAGTAGTCCAGACCCAGTCCGCTCCCAGGTGCAGATGTCCTCCCTGGAGGAAGGACTGCACTGTTTCAAATACCCCATGCGGAAATGGCCTTCATTTCTCTACCCCAAAGTTGGTGATGTCCTGCTTCTCACATTCATATTGGATTAATAGTTTATTCCAGCTGATGGCAGAAGTGCAGGTGGGGGAATGCTGCTCCGCTCTAGTTTCAGCAAACATAGCTTGCACTCTGCAGTATTTGTTTTCAAGACATAAAATTTTCAGACTGCTTTCACTATGCTTAGAAAATGTATCTGTCTTCTCTCTATTTGTCAGTCTGCCATCTCTCAATTCACATTATATTGGCCTGCAAATAAGTAAGGCAAGCTATTTCCTGAGAACTGTAAAAATAGTTCAGTTTATTATCTTTTTGGATAAAGTCTTGAAAATAAACTGAGTCTTCACCTTTTGTCTGAAAATTCCCTTTCTCCCACTGATTCTCCAAGCTGCCACCCTTTAAACATATTTATTAGTTGCTGCTGGTTCTTCAGCTATAGAGAAGAGGAAATAAAGAAATATATTCCTCTCTTCTCCAATGCCTGATAAGAGGCCCCAGCAGCCCCACAGTCAGCTAGCCAATGAGCGAGGTTTAAAAGGAAAATTGGGGAGAGGGAATTACAAGATCAAGAAGGTTACCCCTTTCTGATTCTCTTCCTGATTTATTTGTGTATTTATTATCTGAGGGAAATTTTAAAACTTATTAGATTGTTTCTAGAAAACATAGAAAACTATATTTTATATTTAGATGGCACAACAGGAGTTTTTCTGGGTGGGGTGGGGTCCATGGCCCTTTTTTGTGATTTAGTGGGTACATTTTTTGTTAACCATTAAAATGCTGCAATCCTTACACATAATTATCTGGTCTCATTGAAATCATTGGGTCTTATTTTGAGTAGATCAGCATCAGATTGTGTAGAAAAAAATGAATAAAGCTGTGGAAATACGATTGCCTGATATCAGTTTTTTGTATTACAGGGTAATTAATACGCAGAAGTCTCTTCTGTCAGCTGAACTGGCCTTATGCTAGCTGAGTTATCTGCATGTTGGCATGTCTCCCTTCTTCTGGCTGATCTTAGAGATCAACCAGCAGAGAGGTTTGGCTGGTATCAGCCAGGAAAAAAGCCAGAAAAGGAGCTCAGCTACAGAGGAGCTAAGTTCTGCCAAACTGAAATATCTTCAAGCCAGGGATACATTACACCTGCAAAAACTTGGGACAAGTGCAGGGTAATCTTAAGTAATTTCCAACATTTGTAGACTAGAAGTTGTTTGAATTCAGCACAGCTGTAGCTAGCCTGCCAGATAGGTGACCCTCAGCCATCTCAGTGAATTAGGATTGTATTCATAATCAGTTAATTCCATTTTACATTTTCTTCTTATCTATCAGTAAGATTCAATTAGTTACATTTGAGGTAGCCTGCACCTGTTCTATCTCAGCTCTGAATTCAAACTAGTATGAACCCTAGCAAGCACCTGAATGGAAAACCACCTGGGAACCTAAATTATATGACTCTGAATTGTTTTGATGGATGCTGTCAGTGGGTGGGTGGGTGAATGGATGGGTGACTGTTTAACTGATTTAAAATATTAATTAAAAATACTTGGGGGGCACTCCTCAATTCCCTTGCTTAAGCACATTTCTGTTATATGGTTCTTAGTATGTAGACAATGTTCGGAACAAAATAACTCCGGAGTCTGATGAGCTGAAGGATAAAATTGATGATTTATCTCAAGACATCAAAAAACGAAAGCTTCCAGAACAAGTGCTGCAGGCAGAGTCCCATGCTGCTCAGCTGAACGATTCATCTAATATACTGGATGGGTATGATAACCATGACTTTGTTATTTCATACTCAGAATTTGGTAGCAGAAGTAAAGAACTAATATAGAATTCTTCTTCTGATTGGCTACATGTCAGGAAGTCAGAGGATGGCAGTGCTCACCCTCTGGAATACCCTTTCATAGGAGGATTGGCCCTGCTTTCCTTTCGCCAGCAAGCAAAATACCTTTTTGTTTAAGTAGGCTTTTAATATGTAAGCAGGCAGGCTTCTTATTGAGCTGTGTGTTTCATTTATTTATTTTTTAAATTTTGCTATGTTTTTAAAGATAATTTGTACTGTTTTAAATGTGATGGTTTGGTTTTGGTTTTGGTTTGTTTTTAATTGGGCTTTAATTGATTTATTTTGTGGGCTGCCTTCAGTCCCATTCCAGGAGAAAGGCAGCATATTAAACAAACGAACGAATAAATAAATAAATACATACATACAGTAACGACATTGTATCAACAGTCCCAGTGTTCCCAAATCCAAAATAGAGCTCAAGGTGCAGTGCTCAGTTTTGTCTGTAATGAAGAGGTGAAACAAAAAGAGGTGAGTTTCAGTCAGTATGGAAGACTGATAGAAACATAGGCCCTTTCTGCACGGCATGGCTGCCCTGCCACCATCTTGTCCCCGTGTATTGTGTGCATGTATTTATTTAAAAACGGAAAAAATCTGTTTTATACCTACGATGTACAGTGCTGCCATCCGTCCTGGCCATGCAGAACGGTGGAAGCACACTGGCAATGCTTCCTTCCCCAGCGCAGCAATGGCAAGTGCCCAGCTGCACTGCAGACAGAAGAGGCAGGGCCAGCACACTCCTTTCCACAGTGACCTGTCAAGGTGCAGAAGGGAGTTCCAGGCATGCTCCCTTCCCTGCCAGGGCAGCAATGAAATGAAGCAACGGATTGTTGTCATGTGAAAATGGCCATAAGAACACATGATCTCTGATCCCTACTTCATTTGTCATGAAATCACTGCTTCATGTTCTTACACTACAGCTCCCTTGTTGAATTGGGCAGCCATCAGTTTGTCTTTTCTGGTGGGAAAACAAGCTGTGGGTTCAAACTGGCAATACACATTTAACTTGTGGAGATGTTCCTTGAGTTTTGTGCACTTTTTGTATCCTAACAGAATCCTTGATGAAGCCAAAAACCTCTCCTTCAATGCTACAGTGGCCTTTAAAGCCTACAGCAATATCAAGGAATATATTGATGAAGCTGATGGGATTTCCAAAGATGCGAAAGCTCGAGCCAATGAAGCAATACGACTGGTAAGAGAAAAGATGCTTTGCTTAAAAGGCAGGGGGAATGAAACCAGCATCTTTTTTTATCATCTTCCTTCCAGTGCCCAGAATATGAAATGTTCCCCATGATCTGCAAATGCATATTTATCAGGTCCCATCTGTCCATAGTGGAATGGTGTCCATAGTCTTTGTAATGATTCCATTTAAGGTTTGTGCAGTGCCTGCATCTGGTATGCATAGCTAGGGTAGATTGCATGGTAAAGTACTGTACTGTGGATGATACATCCCCCTTTTTGTCATAGTGAGTCATTAGCACGCTTTGTAACTGCAGTTTTTCCTGACTATCTAAAAACTATAGAGCAATAAGAATTTGAGGAAATGGGTAGAAGTTTTAAACATTTTGAAAAAGTCTCTTTCTTCATAATGGCTGCAGCTTCTGATAAAAAGCCAGGAAACAAAATTGATGAGCCAGAGAGGTTATGGCTATTGAATATCTGTCAGACAAACAGTGACCAGTGGATGCTATTATAAAGAAAACCAGCTATACCAGCACATCCATGCTTGAGAAGGAGGTACATAAAGCATTTTCACAAAATATGATATTCTGCAACTGTTGTCAAAAAGTTAATGATAGAAGCACCAGATATATACATCAAAGAGCATTCTTAGGACCTTGTTGATAACAATTTTATTAGACAAAGGGACAAAAACAAGCAGCAAGAAAGCAGCCCAGCTCATAATTTTGGTTGTTAAGCAACAAACTTGCTAGGGTACTATAACATTTAGAAAACTCCAGCTGCTGAGAGATTTTCATTTTTTAAAAAACTTTTGTTCTGGTTTAGTTCTGGGTGGAATTTTTTGCTGTTAAATTATTTTGTCTTGCTGTTTGATGCTGCCTATTGCCCAAAATACATTGGGCCAGATTTTTTTTCTTTTTATTTTCCACATGTAGAGACTTCTCCCCTGCTTCTCCCCTCTTTTTATATGCTTTTCTCTATTTGTTTGTAGTGAAATTAGAAGCAGTCAGAAGTTAAAAAATAAAAATGAATCTACCAATCCTTACAGTCTCAGAAAAAATAAGCTATGTTGGTATATATCAGACAAATATCTCCTTCCTTTTAAAGCAAAATAAATTCATCACAGCTGAGGCATTTCCACTATTTGTTCAATCTCAGTCCCAGCAGCACAGTGGATAATTCAAACAAAACAAACTGAATAGCTCCCAGCTTGTTACTTACTTTTATTCAGGAAGCACAAGGTCAAAATAAAGTCCAACAGAATTCAAAGGCATCAAGTCCAAAGTCAGTCAGGGTAATCCAGAGTCAGGCACAGAATTCAGCAAAGCATCCAGCAAACAGAGAGGCCAGATAAGCTTTGACAATTCCTAGAGGCGAAGGGCAGCAGCTATATAGGTCAGCCACCTAGTGCAGCTGTTGCCTGATTAATTGTTGCCAGGTATATATTCTCTGGGATCAGCATAGGCTCTCTCTTTATCGTCTGCACTCAGCAAAGGTAGCTACTGTTAAATTATCCTCTATGTCTGAAGGAGCAGGATTATCTGCTGGAGCTGGCACTGCCCTCTGTTTTGTTGTCACACTGCAACCTTTTCCTGTACAGCAGGTCCTGGCATGCCCCTTGTTTCGGACTCTGAGTCAGACTCCATTTTCTGGAAACAGGGCACGACACCATTCAACTGGATTTACATAGTCTATTATTTGGCGTGATGGTGATCTAGATTCTATCATAATAAAAGATCCAGTTCAGGCCTCAGAATCCAATTTTCCGAAATAAATAAATGCAGACCTGAGAACATGAGATTAGCTATGTTTGATACCATATAGTATTAATCTGGTGAAAAAATGGTGAAAAGCAGTTCAGTGTTATATGTTAAGCATAGTTAATTATGTTTCTGAAAGTACATCTTTTTTCATTGCTGATTGCTGTACAGTGCAACTATACTGACTGTATAAGTATTAATTGTGAGAAAAAAATAACATTAATTTAAATAAGTTCCTATTTTCTACTAATATCATGTGGATAGCCTTCCATAAATCTTGTTTTTACTTATAATCCCTGTTGGTAATTCCCATTTGTCATTTCTTTTGTTTTTATTGTTGGAGGTATTTTGTTTTCTTTTGTTTTTGTTTTTTATTTTGCTTGGTTTTGTTTGGTAGGATCCTGGCTTTTTAGGTGAACTCACATGATTAAGGGATGTCAGTTACAGCTGCTCCACAAAGTTATGAAGTTTCATACATTTTTGTAGACAAAAAAACAGAAACTGCATGTAGAGTGTCATATGTGGTGAATGTACATGTATCTGTTTTGATGGATATCTATATTCTGTATATACATCATGAGATTCCAGTTAGATTAGAACTTTTATTTGGCTATGCATGAATGCACACATCCCTTTTCCATGATGTTAAGGTTTAAAATACAAGTTGTCCATACATGATGGTTACAGCCATAGCCACCATGTGCTGGCTATGAGACACAAAATGTTTTCATTGCATATCAGTCATAGTGATCCATCTGCTGAGTATAGATTGATACACTTCTGCTTTAGCAATGTAAAATGTCACATACTTCATAGCACATCAGCACTGCATAAGTAGTAATCTTTACTGATCTATTAAATAGTCTGTTCAAATAGTTCTCTACAGTGTATGCAGTGCAATCAAAATGTCTTTTTCAAGTGCTCAAATCAAGTCAAGTCCAATTACTCAGCCTCATCTGTAACTTGCCTCTCATTTTTATATTGCAGGTTCAGTCTCTAAATAACTTCATTGTCTAATGAACTTTTTTATTAGCTTGTCAAGCCAACATATTTATTTATTGTTATTAATAATATTAGTAATGCCAATTCATCTAGATGAAGTTTATTGTCAGTGCAATGATTATCCCTGTTCTTCTTTATCTGAATTTATCTATTAAAATATTTCTACTCTGCTATATCTGATAGATTGAAGGGCAGCATACAGAAAAAATCAATTTAGCCAATTTGAAACAGTAAATATAATTTAAATGGACTAAAAACATATTAAACAATTTGGCCAGTTAAAACAAGACAGTTTAAAACAAGTTAAAACAGTTTAAAGCAATTTAAAGTTGTGCTCATATGCAGATTAGTGTGAAATCAGTTAGATCCCAAAGACCTAACTGATTTCTTATAAATCTTCTTATGTGCATGATTCTCACATCTACATCCAACTGATGGTGGATGCCATTCAGCAGTTTTGATTGCTGTGTTTTTCCTTTTCCAGAAAAGGTGACCAATGGTACAGGCTGTGTATGAATGTCTGAATATGATTATTGGCTGGATAAGAGGGGGGGAAATTAAACAAAGCTTAAGCCAGAGCTTACATAGTGAGGGTAGTCGAGATACAGAGAAATGTTGGGTCTGACTGTGGTGGATGGGGTTTAGCATAGAGAGAGAAATACTCTAATGGCTGATCATGTGAACCATTTTTTTCTGAACTATTCTTGAAGGGTGCCTATTCCAGCGACCACAATCCCTTTAAAGGCTTGATTGACACCTATACTGGTGTCACTGTAGTAATCGGTAGCTGCTAATACCAAAGGCACCAAGAACTTCATTGGAATAAATCATTACTAGATGAATCATAGAATCATAGAACTGGAAGAGACCACAAAGGCCATCATGACCAATCCCCTGCCACACAGGAATACACAATCAAAGCAGACAGAAGGCCATCCAGCCTCCTCCACCACACTCTGAGGCATCGTATTCCACTGTCAAAGTGCTCTCACCATCAAGATGTTCTTCCTAGATGGAAACTCTTTTCCTGTAACTTTAAAACTTTGCTCCATGCCCTAGTCTCTGGAACAGCAGAAAACAAGCTTGCTCCATCCTCCATATCACATCCCTTCAGATATTTAAACATGGCTATCATGTCACCTCTTAACCGGTAAAAACCATGACATCCCAGTTTGCTGATGACACAGTCTCATGCACAGTTTCCCCATCCAGTAAGGCATTCCTTTCAACGGTGAGAGAGCGATAAGCAGGCAGTCCTCTGTGTGCAGGCAGCCTTGGGATGCTTGTCTGGTTGACAAGTGCACATGAAAACCTAATAATGTCCTCTAATCTTTGAATACAGTTTTCCAATCCTTGATTTTTTTCCCCCTTATCTTAAATGAACACACGCATGTCTATTACTTGATGATGTCAACTTCAGGAGATGACCTGCAAATGGAAAACTGTGTTTACAGATCATGTAATTGAATTTTATATATGTTTAAGACCACAACTAGTTACTTTTTAATTGCATTTCTCTTGCAAGGGTATGGCCCTAAGGAATAATATTAATAGTTGACTTCTTTGCTTATATGTTATAATATTTATACAGTCACTATTTTTATTTTATTTTTAAAGTTCTGCATTCCCATTCATTTGTATTTCCATGTTCTCTGTCATGGGCATTGGCTACTTAAAAAGTCTTTGCTTTGATATAAAAAACATTTTAACAGTTATGTATGATGAATTTCATCAAGAATTCATGAGGTGAGAGTTTAATTTAAAACATATTGACGATCATTTCATATTTTCATGACTCATCAACTAAATTGCCCAGTTTTACTTTTTTAGAATTTTCAACTTCTGCTGAACTTGCTGTTTAGTATACATTTTGGTGACACTAGTTGGTTGCTGTTGTTTTTGTTTTCCTTCTGTAGGCATCAGGTCCAGAAGGATCATTAAAGGATGGTGCCAAGAATGCTCTACAGAAAAGCTTTAGAGCTCTTAATGATGCCAACAGGCAGGCAAATGATGTTAAAGGTATGTATTTTCTTTTCCTTGCAGTAATTGGGTTTCACTGAAAAGCTAATGAGATGCATTTTGGTCTTAGTGCACAGACATCTCTATGGGGAAGTATTTTGATTTATAATTCTGTTTCCATATTCAGCACTCAATTTCAGTATGAACTGGGTGAGTGTCTAAAATACAGTCTCTTATGTATCAGTGCAGGTCCTATTTCAACTCACAGTTTCTCAGCTGCTTTTTGCCATCTGTAGAAAAGGTAACAATGGCCTACAAAGTGGGAGCCATTTTTATCTGTTGTATAAAAAGAAAAGAGCTGTGTAGCACTTTAAATTCTATGAATTTACTGGTTAAGAATGATCTACAGTCCATGGTCTAGAGTTCATTTCAGATGTGTGAAGTACTCAGGCTCTTTAATTATCAGCTGAGTTGTCAGAGTTAAACTGTGGGGGGAAATAGCCATAGAATAACAAACAATTTGTCTTGTTAACTGCCATCAAGTTGGCCTTGACTTATAGCAGCCCTATGAATCAGAGACCTCCAATTCACCTATCATCAACCACCTTGCCCAGAACTTACAGTTTAAGGGATGTGTCTTCCTTGATTGACTATCTATCCTTTCCTACTGCCTTCCATTGTCTTTTCCAATGACTCCTCTCTTCTTACGGTGTGTCCCTGTGCACAAGTCTTTGAAAAGCTGCATTCAGGGTTCTAACTCTATTTCTGTCCTCTTTTACTTTTGCTTCTCATCTATCCTTGACTGCTTGAAGAGTTTCATCTGCCATCCACCAAGGCTTCTTTTTCTTTCTGGCTACAGAGAGTATCTTTTTGCATCCCTCCCTCACAATGTCCTTGACTTCACTCCAGTGCTCTTTTGGCTCTTGGTCATATCTTACTACTGTCCATTAAAGCTTAACAAAGACTAACAAATAAATTAGTTTTTAAGGTCCTACAAGAGCCAGTGTAGTATAGTGGTTTGAGTGTTGGACTGTGACCCTGGAGACCAGGATTTGAATCTTCACTCAGTCACTAAAAGCCACTGGGCAACTTTGGGCAAATCATACTCTCTCGGCCTCAAAAGAAGGCAAAGGCAAAACCCCTCTGAACAAATCTTGCCAAGAAAACACCTTTGGGTCACTGTAAGCTGGAAATGACTTGAAAGGCACACAGCAACAACAAGGTGCCACAAGAGACTTTGACCACACATATTATAGGCAGCAAAGAGGATGAATATTGTAACAGAATGTTTTCTAACAACAGAGGGGTATATGTTTAAACAAATAAGGTCTGATAAATAACGGGTAATATGTCCCAGGGACAGAAAGAGAACAAGAGGTGACTTCAAACAAAAACATCCTTACCTTGGGCCAGACTGGCAATGACATATCTTTGCATGTGCAGATTTTTAAAAATGCAAAATACAGAAGCAGTTTAAGACCTGATCATTACTGGGGCTCGAGCAGGGGAGGGGCTGCAATATGAGCCCTTTCTCCCATGTATGAGCAAACGTATGTTGACCTTCTAAAACATGAATTGAAGTTAAACCACTGCCATCCCAAACAGTTTGATTTTTTTATATACAAGTATATAAACCTTGTGCAATGATTATAAAGTTTTCTCCCACCCTAAAGGATTATGATAAGTTATAGTTAGTGATGTGTGAATCAAATGTAATCTGCCTTGTATGTGTTTCAGCAGATAAAGTGCTCTTGTCCATTCCATTACTCACAGATCACTCGTACCAATTCCAGATTTCATACCAGCAGATGTCGAGTTAAAAATAATATGCAAAATAATATGTATTTTCCTACAAGGCACACAAACAAAAAGCCACTTCTATGTACTTGTATAACATTGAAATGTGCTGCTTCTCCATTTTCTTTTACTTTCATTTCTGCCATCAATATCCATCACTTTCAAAAGTAGGGCAGTATTTTCCACGGGCATATACATATGCATCTCTGTAAATTTGAAGGGCAGGGGTCCTTCTCACCTGGTCACAGATTCTGTTGAAATAAAGCATCTAGCGCCAGCAGGTTCTGTGGCTTATCACAATATCTCTCGCAAAAGTTCTCTGATGTAAATTAGAATTGAAAACTCTGATTTTTCTCAAGATCATTCTGGAGGCTTTAACAGCTTCTTAAGTTGGATTTGTCAACTGAATATAATCAAAATGACTTTCTTCATATTCCAGTAAGCAACTTATTTAACACAAGTTCATGCATTTTACACCTTAATTGTCACCAAAGATTCACCAACTGAAAGCCCTACTTCTCCAAAACTATCTAATCCCACCACAAGGGCTTCTTATAAAATTTCAAATTAAATACTCATATATGGTCATGAAACTCTATTACTGGTTAATTGGAGGGCTGTGAAGCTGATTTTTCTTTTTCATTAGAAGGCTCAAACAGTGATGAAACTGCTATGCCAAGACATAAAGCTTTAATGTTTTCCTCAGTGCTCTGTCTTGTATATGTGGTAATATATTGTTAAATATTTCACTTGCTCTGCAGGACTGAGTTTTGGCCTCATAAAATGGAATTAGATTGTTTTCAGTTGCCTTGTGCCATTTGCTCCAAAATTATTATTAACATAATCCTGTATTTATGCCTTGGCATTTCTGGGTTAGCAAGAGAGCAGTGAGGTAACTAAAAAAAATGTGTATTGTAAAGTTTCCTTAGAATTTTCACAGATCCCTATAGGAAACTCACATTTGAAAGACAAATAATGACTCTATAAAGAACTAGTCGGCAGAAGTGATCATTGGTTTAGAAATTCCTCCCTCTGCACTACAGGTAGTGCATTAGTTAAAGTAATGAAAACCTGTACTCTACTCAAGTAATATATCCTCCCAGAAGTCAGGCCTGAGCTTTGAGAGAGATAGGAGTGTTTTCTTGCTATGTTATGACATCCATCTGATTTATAGCCAATTACATAAGATAGAAAATGGCTGTTAATCAGGAGAATACCATATATTACCCGCAAAAATGGCTGAAATAGTCCTTGCAGAGCAAAACATTTGACAGCAGCTATTAAAATGGAAATTTACTCATTGCTGTCCCCCAGTCACCACCCTAGGTTGGAAGTCTGGAAGTGGGGGAAAAACTGGTAGGGGAATTAGATTCTACAGCTAGCATTTTACACAGATGTGAATTTTAGTATCCTAACTCTGAGTGACAGAATGCTTCATACCTATATCACTATTCCTTAGCTTTTCTTCATATCAGAATAAAGAGCTTGTTTGCCTGTAAGTCAGAATAAATGGAAACAAACATATGATTTATAAAATCTGTTTGTTTATGAAGCTATTTTAGTTATAGTGCTTTTGTCTGAACAAAGGTAATTGCAAAAATAAAGGCCAGAAAGTCTATGGCATTTATGGGTGGCCATTCAAATTCAGCTCAGTCTCACAATTGATAAATTAATATGAGTGTGTTTTTGAAAAAACTGTTGAAGTATTTTGTTTATTATGTCCTCTTACATTTACAATATGCTTATTAAACAATAAAACTAGAAGGATTGTCTTACATGGTATTTTCCTACAAAGTAATATAACGTTACATTTGTTCTTATAACATTGGAAGCTTGTAACGTCTGTGATAGTAAAAAAAAAAAAACTTATTTAAAACTTTTGGTAACGATCCCTCAATTTATCTCTTCTTCCTGCTCTAAATTTGCCATATCTTATCAAGATTGCAGATCACAGAAATAAGTACCATTCAACTCAGTTGGTCTTACTTCTGAGTTGACATATAAGGTTTGCTCTTAATGTATATCAGACATTGATACTAATTTTATCTTCAACTGCCTATCTAAACTCTACTTTCATATCAATGAGTGTTAATAGTAGCAGCAATAGAAATGATACAGGTTGAACTTTCCTTATCCAGAAATCTGAAAACCTCTGCTGCTGCCAGCAACCCACTTCTACCTTCAAGGTGGCAGCTGTGGCGCCTCTGCTAGTTTGTCTCTCAGATCTGAGAAGCACCCCATTTGCCACTAGCAAGGCAGAAGCAAGCAGCTGGTGGCAAAAAGAGAGACACCAAGAACTGGAGAGATAAATGAGCAGGAGTGGTGCAGTACCAGCTCAAAAGTAGAAGCAGGTGGCTGGTGGCAAAAAAAGAGACCGAGGTCCTTTCTGCACAATGTTACTTTGCTGCTTCTGGAACGGGATGGTAGCAGTTGGCAAACTGCAATTCCGCGTGACTTCGTCGCTGTCCCTTTGCCATGCTGTCACAAAGCATCATACTCGCGCAGTATTTGCAAAACAGAAAAAAATCCGTTTTGCACCCCCAATCGCGCAGCACTCCCATACTTACCATTGTGTGGAAGCCGTGGAAGTGCAATTGCAACGCTTCCTGCCCCAGCAATGGTAAGTGCCTGGCTGTGCTGCAAAAGGAAGAGGTGGAGCCATTGTGCTTCCTTCCACAGGGAGCGAGCAGGTGCAGAGGAGAGCATTGCTGACACGCTCCCTTCCGGAGCTGAATTGCAGCGCGATAATGCGGAAGAGTGTTGTCATGCAGAAATGGCCTGAGGATCTGTGAAATGGCAGGAGGTGTGGATTCGTGCCAAGTTCTGTGCAGAAGAGAAGGTTGAGAGGGGACATGATAGCCATGTTTAAATATTTGAAGGGATGTCATGTCGAGGAGGGAGTGGGCTTGTTTTCTCCTGCTCTTGAGACCAGGACAAGGAGCAATGGATGCAAGCTGCAGGAGGGGAGATTCCGCCTGAACCTCAGGAGGAATTTCCTGACAGTCAGGGCTGTCCGGCAGTGGAATGTGCTGCCACAGAGTGTGGTGGAGTCTCCTTCTTTGGAGGTTTTTAAGCGGAGGCTGGATGGCCACTTGTCGGGAGTGCTTTGAGGGTTTTCCTGCATGGCAGGGGGTTGGACTGGATGGCCCTTGTGGTCTCTTCCAACTCTACATTTCTATGATTCTATGATTCTATGATTCTGTGCTTGGCTTTTCACCGTTTCACGGATCCTCAATCTGTCCCCAGCCTTACGTTTCATGCACAACAAAAACAGAGAATGTACAAGATGTGAGGCTATTCTAAAAAGGTACTGTGTTCCAAAACCCCAAAATATCAAAAATAGGAACATGTCTGGTCCAAAACATTGTGTAGAAGGAGTGAATAATCAAATAAGATGCACTATTTTTACTATTCACAGCAGGGCCAGGCCAACTTTTAGAGACTAGGGACAATTTTTTTCTTCCATTCACCTGACCCTTCGGGAGTGCATCTGACTCTATATATGAATCCAGGAGTATTTAAAAGGCTTTTAGAAGCCACTTCTCATTTTAAAAGAAATTGATTTTCTGCTAAAATACAATCAGATACAATTCTTCATTTTTTTTAAAGTTACACTTAAAAAAATGGGGCTCAAGGAACATGGGCTGCATGATTTTCCACTGATGGTTTACAGATTCATCACACTGGTTTTATTGTTTCTACCTTTTGCATCATCTTTATAAGTTTTACAAGTAAGCGTGTTATGAAAGGTATTTTAGTTTTGTGAGCTACTCACTATTCTGTTATTTCTAGGAGAGTAGGTTTGATACTTTGTTCACTGTTTTGCCCATTATTTGGGCATGCATAAAATGACATTTTCAATGTGCCCATGAGGTATATTATTTATCTGCTTATTGATTTACAATAAGTATTTATTATTATTTACATTAAATTTAAATATATTTAAATGCTGCCTAATAAGTAAAGTTCTCTGAGCTGCTTAAAATAAAAAGGTCAGAAAATACATGTATAATTGTTGGAAAAAAATACAGCCATAGGCAGAAAACTAGCAACAGAAGATAATTCAGTTCAACAAAGTTCATAGCAGTTCCACTAAATAATGAAGCTTTAAATAAGATTAGTATATATCAAATACTAAGGAGAAACTTATACAATTGTGAGATTGCAACTAATTTATAAATTAAAAAGAAATCTGTAAAAATATCCAGGGTGAAAAATAAATCACGTAAACCTGGACAGAAAGGCAGAAACTTGGAATACTATACCAAAATAAATATAAGAAGGAGAGAACACCTACATTTTTTCATAATAAGGGGGAAATAATGCATTTTCTTTTTTAATATTTTCTGAAGCTAAACCATGTAATGTTAACATCTAATTTGATCTTCTGGAACTAAGCAATGTAATGTTAGCATCCTCCAGATTAAAAAAAATTACATTCTGTGGTCTCTATAGTCTGTATAATGACAGAGGACAAATCTTGAATACCATGATGATGCTATACAAAATGTTCCACTAAAGGAGTCCCTGATCTGCACTCACAGATGTTACTTTTATGCCCTCCTCCTTTTCACTTTTCCAGGAGTCTACAGATGTGACTCTAATGGATCTTATCCTACAGGCATCTAATCGTATACTCCACATTAGTACTGGTGCAGGGACCAATGCATATGACACACACACACACACACACACACACACACACACACACACACACATATCTACTTTGTAAATTTGAAGTACATAAAAAGTGCCCTTAAGGGTTTGGGTCAAATTGGCAACTTTTGCATTTCAGTATTTAAAAACAACAACTAGATCCAGTAGCAGGTTCCCTATTTATTGTGTAATTTGGCACAATAAGTTGCAGTTTTTCTGGGGGCAAAAAAACCCCTCAGTTCTCCAAGAGGATGTGTTATTGACTTTATTGTTTCGTGTATGTTTAGTGCAAATATATGCAAGAATGAATAGGGTAAGTTTTTATTTTTTATTTTTCTGGTGGCATCTCTTCTCTTCTGCTCCTATCCTCACCAATTTGTTTTATGAACATTATCTTTGTATGTGTTCTTAAATAAATTCCCCTGAGCTTTTAGTCTAACTAGATTTACACTGACAAAAATAAATAATATCACCAAAAAGCAAAATACTTGTTGCTATTAATAATTGCCATCAAAGTACAGAATTGAAATGGAATCCAGTTCTTAGGCTATGTGACTATAAAGGTTATTTTCCACCACTTCAATGACACACCATAGACGTTTACAGTTGTCAAAAGTCTGAAGATGGTAGTTCTGAGATGCTCTTACAATATAGTGTAAACTTACCTTTATACTTTGGGGGCATTTTCTCATATTTAGTTTTTCACACCTCCAACTATCCTGATTTGGCAGGAACAGCCCCTATTAATCCTATGTTGACCCACTTTTTCAGCTGCTTTTAAAATGTCAGTTTTTTTCTCTTCTTCCCACTTTACCCTTTCATCCCAGCTACCTCAGTTGCTGCAAGCCTAGCTCACTGTGCAGAAGTAGTTTGCACTCAATTAACTCAGCTGGTGGAAAGGAGAGGACGAGTGGAATCCTGCCCTTCCCAGTAAGTTTAGGCAAAAGCAAACTGCTACAGCCTCTCCTAGCTTATGTGTTCTTCCTCATTAATAATTTCTACCATCTTGACCACCCTCTGATGTTGGTTTACCACATATATCCTGGTTTTCATTTGTGAAATGTTGGAGACATGTTTTATCTGGGCTTTTCCAGTGTCCAGAAGATAGATATGGACCTTCCTGTATCAAAAGAGTCATGTCTAAGATTGGGGGGGAACTGTGGTCATCCAGTTCTCAGACAAGTGATATCATTTCGCAATATCTCTCACTTTCCAAGAAGGCTCTTGCCTTGCATTGTAAGAGTCCTGTGTTCATGTGTGCCCTGAGTCAGTTAGTTTATGCTTAAATATGAAATGGCCAGTAATTACAATACTGTGGGCTACTGCATATTATAAGTGTTTGCACCAGTCTATCTGTGGTTAATTACTTCCATGCAAACATTGTATCTCCTATTCCAGCATAATACATGGAAATCATAGGCAGGTTGTAGTCTGAGTTAGGCAGAAAGAATTTCATCCTATTCCTATTTTAGCAGCAGAATTCCTCTGTTTAGTCAGAAGCCATCTGTGGGTGGAAGGAGGCTTTCCATTTCTGGGAGGAAAAGTCTAGATCCCTCCCACTTTCTCTAAGAAGCTATAGAAAGAGAATTCCTGGCACATCTACAAGAAAGGGAAACAGCACATTGAAATTGTGGGCTATAACTGCAGCACAAAGCTTAAAGTGCTCTCTAAGTGTTATTTTCACCACAGGTGACTTAAGAATATGGCCTTTCAGAACATTTATCACCAGTAGAATAGAGCAATTTCTTTAATTATTAATGGTGATTTTTGGAACTCCATCCTCCTTTCTGGATTGAACTCCCTTAGGAAATTTTTTTTTTCCTTTCTAATACTGAGAAAACAATTAAAATGCATTTGCGATATTAAATAGGGAAATATTAAACAGATGGATTTAGAAAATTGGCATTTAGGATATCCACAGAGATTAAACTTATTAAAAGCCATAAAAAGAAACTGGTCCAATAGTTACAAGGCTAGGAGCAAGATTGTAAGGAGGTTTATTCTGAAATGTAAAAATGGAATAATTGTTATAATTTGAGAAAATTACCCTAGAGAGAACAGACAATATTAGAAGCATTAGGCTGTGTAACTGGTATTAAAACTACCACCTGAAGTGTATCTGCTATATGAAAACTACTTTAAAAAGCATAACATATATGCTATTCCTTTTAATGCCCAAGAGATCTTTGAACAATATTAAGAAAATTGCATTTTACAATAAATCAGATTAAAGATTTCTTGGAAGACTATTTGTATATTTTTTAAAAAAGAAAACTCTAATCTTGCTAATATTCCTTGGCCAAAGACAAACATCGACATATACAAACCTGCATTCACTTGAAAATGTTGCAAATGATGCATTGTTGTGCATTGATCCTTCTCTTTAGCATATATTTGGAAATATATTTGGAAAGATTAGTGTCCAATGGTGTGATAACAGAAGAGGGTGGGATACCATCCAGCCCTATCTAGTTCAGACACCTGCACACCTGAAATCTATTCCTTTGAGATGGGCTGTTCCCCAAAACAGTATGGGAAATGGCAGAAGTTGGAAGAAATGCGTTACAAGTAATGTAGTCACCTCTAACAGGTTCCTTTTTTACTAGCAAGGGAGTAACAAAGGTACAGTTCAAAAGTAATTTAATCAAGCCACTTCATCTGTGCTACGAGTAATGTTTTCCACCTAATTTTTAAAAAATCATTTTAAGACATTTCAGGAGCATTTTGATATGAATTCTTAAATTTTTGTGCCATTCTTTCGTAATTACTGATTTTTTAAAAGAAAATCAGCAAAAAAGTAACAGCACTACTAGTAAAGCAACATTACAATGAATAAAAGCAATGAATTACTTTTTAAGTCAGAGCTTTCCAAACTTTTCATGTTGGTGACACATTTTTTAGATGTGCATCATTTTGTGACACAGTAATTCAGTTTTACTAGCAAACCAGAGGTTAAACTAAAACCAAACCCTTATAAGAGATACAGACACATACATAAATTGTGGTAACAAAATGTATGGGGACACAGCATATCTCATGAAAACCTTTCATATTTTTTTGAAAATATATGATTTATAAATAATAACATACATTTCCAAGATTGTAGGCGGCACACCTACACACTTCAGGCAACACACCAACATATCGTGGCACACCATTTGGAAAGCCATGTTTTAAGTACTGTAATGAGTAACAGGAGTAAATGAGGTTTTAAAAAGTAACTTTCTAGGCTCTAGGACATCCTTTAATGACTAGGTATGGTGAAAATCTACTGGTCCACTTTGCACAAGCAGAAGTGCTTTCTGATAGCACAAAACCATTGTTAGATGCAATACAGTGTAGTTAACATCAGGAATATATTGAACTATTCTGTATCAAATTATGAAAAGACATTTCCTTTGCTTTTTAGAAAGTATACAGAATATTCAAGACTCAGGTTTTCTCTTTAATTTCTTTAAAACAATGTTGCAAGTATTTCAAATGTGAGATCTCTCCTAATAGATCATTTGAAAAAAAAATGTGGATTTTTTTCTGGAAACTGATTTATAGTCCAGTTAAGAACACTCTGAGCTATCAAATAACACAGTATATGTCTTAGTTAGATGTCCCTTATTATCTTGAGTATACAAGTTTTTGAATTGTCTGTAATTTGCCATCTTCACTGAGTGCTCTGTACATGATTTATGGCCTCTTTCCCAGATTCACCATTACTTTGGTCCTTTTGTTTCAATGAGGAAAGTATCATATGGCTACAGATTTCTTCCTTTCAGTTCTGCAGCACGCACCATGATCTTCCATAGTGATGTAAATAAATAATGAAAGACCTCTCTGAAATTAGGCTTTAGCGCTAATCAGCGTTTTTCTTGGCAAACAACTTGCCTGGCTTGTTGACAAATCCACAGATCTTAAGTTGGAGCATTTCTTTTGGCAGTCTTAAAGAAATTGTTTTGATAGAAGGTGATATCCCAGAAAAACACCACTGTCATGAAAAATACTTTGCAGACCATTTTCAGAGATATCCCATCACTATCATCCAATAATATTCAGTTAACATCCTTGTGATTTGTGTAAGTTTCTTCACATTTAAGGGATGTTAAACTATTATTTCATCTGCAAATGAGTTTTCCCCTAAGGAGGGGAAAGGAATAAAGAGAGAGAGAAAGTGAGTAAATTGTCAGTGTTATTTCCAGTATTGATCCAGTATAATTAACATGATTTCATGGCCTTTCAGTATGTATTGTCTTGCAACAAGTAAATCTAATGCAAATATGATAAGTAAAACACTGATTTCGTGGCACTGCTGTGACTTCATTGATCCACTTTATTCATACACACACTTTAGAAACCTCAGATTCAAGGACCAAAAAACTCTGCAGTTACCACATATTGGTTCCATCTATTGATCAAGTCAGATGATGTTAAGGAAACCCTTCTCTGTCCAATTTATCCATTAGGACTTTGTTGTTCAGAATGTCTGCCTTTTGCTCATTTTTTTATGTGCAATCATCAGGAATTTTTTTGAGGTTAAAGTTTTTCCTAACTTTAAAAAAAAAAACCTAAAAACATTGGATACTATAAAATACAAAACAGAGGCTTTGGACATTGTAATAATCCTTGGCTTAAACTTTGGAAGACCAAGAGCTGATATTTCTTTCCTGATATGCATATCAGAAAAGTATCTGAAGAGATGGGAAAGGTGTGGTTAATTGGCACTTCATCTGATGCAGGATCCAAAATCCTTCCATCTTAGTTTAACAGCCAACTCACTGATTGCAAATGAATTGATCGTGGTATGCTGTAGTGTATAGAGTGTTTGACATGAACTGCACAGAGTTTTCTTCAAATCTCTGCTCAGCCGAAAAGCTCATTGGATGCCCTTGGGCCAGACACTTGTCTCCTGGTATAAGTTTCTTCACAGAGATTTTGGGAATATAAAGTGAGACTGTCCCCATGTGCATCTAATACCTTTTTTAAAAAAAACAGGTTACACCACCTACACACACACACACACACACACACACACACCAGAATATATATGAACTGTTGTATAGCATGGTTCTAAGTGCAAAAGATAGTACTAGTAAATATTTCAGACAATATAATAAATGAAATTAACTAAAACTAAAGTGATCAGTGAGCGAAAAGCTAAGTTAAACCTATGTGGGTTTCTTCTTTCCTTCTCTTAAAGAAAATGGAGATAATCTTAAGGGAATGCAGAACAGGTTGCAAGATGCAGAGGGAAAAAACTCTGATCTCCTGAGAGCTTTGAACGACACCCTGGGAAAACTGTCAGCAATTCCTAATGGTAAGTAGAGTGGATTTATGATTATGATTTGTGAAAACCTGTGGTACAAACTGCTCCATAAACCTATACTTTTTCAATGCCCTACCTGTTCACATTTATAGTTACCCCCATCCTCATAGCATGACTCTAGCTCAATAGACATCATGTTGTAAGTGAACCAGTGTCATTTCTTTGTTATCCAGTAGACTGAGTTGTGCAGCATCAAACATAAACTGATCTTTCAAGGACATAGGCCTTGTATAATGTACTAGACCTTTATTTGTTGCTGTTTTAAATTTGTTTTAATTGGTTTTAATTTTATGCACTTTAACTTTTGTATGCTGTTAATTTTTAACTATATTTGTTGAAAGTTACCTTGAGCCACTGGGGAAAAGGTGGAATATAAATAAAACAACAAAGGCATTACATCAAACTAAGGACAAACATGACATTGTCTCACTGAGACTGGAGGAAATACATCTCTATATTGTCTAGGCAACTGTCTTTCCATGCTATATTACGGTGATTTCATTGCTCACTCTGGTGGCAAAAGAAAGGGAACATTGTGTAGATGCTGTACACTCTTCTCCTACAGCTTTACACAGTTGATGTCCTTTTGTTAGGGCAGTCTACTTGAAGCATCACCAAAAGTAGAAGTCCCCTTTCATGGCTCTCAAATAAGTCTTAGCCTAGCAAGAAGTGCCCAAGTGCTAGAATGAAATACATTTCTAAGTCTGTGTTTATTTTTTAAAAAAGGAAGGCTTTAGCTTTTTGAATACACATACATACATACACTCATTTACTCCATTCTGCAAGTTCTCTCAGCTGTTTGAGCTCGTTGAGTATGCTGGTGTGCAGTGTGCCACCAGAGAATGAATGCTTGCTATTCAGTTTTTTCTCAAGACTGGCAGGAGCTGTCACTTTCTTATCACTCTTAGAAGGCCAGTTCTAGAAGTTAATTTTTTTACAGGAATGAAAGACAGCCTACTGCCTGCCAATCCATCATTTCTTTAGATCATTTCCCAACTGTACTTCTACTCACTGCTCACCATAGCAAGCTAATACTGAGGCAAGACCAGATATTCAGAGAAAAGATGATCTTGTTAGACAAAATTCATCATTTCTGCATAAATATCAAAAATCTGTTTATGGAAGAAACTGAAATTGGCTGACATGCTTTGTGTCCAAAGGATATAAAAATAAAAGCCAAGATCAGGTGCCAATATTCTATTCATAGGAGGCAAATTGGCATTACATCATAGGTATGTTGCCATACTTTATAATGGAAAGAGCAATTCTCTGTGGTGTGTGAGTGAAGAGACACCAACAGAGTTATATGAGCTCAGTGTGCCAAGTGATGCTGGATTACAGACTTCTCTGATTCAACAAAGTCACAATCTAATTAAACTAGCTCAGAAGCATCTGTGCTCTTTCTGTTGCCAGTGCAGGTGACAGAATGATTTCAGGGTGATGGAGGCAGGGGCTGCACCAGTTATGACACTGTGACAGAAGCTGGCTCACATGAAGAGAACATATGGATGTTTTTAGAATGTGGACATTTAGATTTGAGACTAATTCATACGAGCTTTTTGCCAAACTAAGTAATAATTGTTTGTAATTTTTAAATTTTACAGAACTGATAATGCAAGATTTCATTCAACTGACACTATTTCCTTCAAGATATAGTTAGCCAGGCTTATTTTAGTAACATTTGATGAGCACACTGTGATTGGGATCTTACTGTAGTGTTGTGAGAACAAACTCAATTTGGGCTCTAGATTGAACAAACAGGTTACATGATAAAAACTCTGTGATTTAAAGATTTTGACTTCTTGACAAGACCAAAATGTGTCTCCCAAAATCAAAGGGTTTTGTTGACAATATTGTTACATATCACAGGTGGAGGTGGTTATCTGGGCATCCAGTGACCTGAATTCTGTTGCTGGTTCTAACTAGAGTGGATCCATTGAATCAATGGAATTTAGCTATGTTTTTACTCACCATTCAACAGTTGGGACTAACCAACAGGATTCTGACCTGTATGGCTCGGCATAGCATTGTAGGTCCTGGTGCAAACCTATGTTAGGTTAAGCCATGTTCCACGCCTGACTTATTGAACAGCCTCTGAAGTCCTACTTTTTGAGGAGCAGTTAGAGTTGCAGGAGCATCTGGCTACACACTAATAGCTAGATACAATATTATTACAGCACAACTGAGACCTTCAGAGGACCCTGTCCCAATGTCAACATTTTGCATCTGGCTATGGGAGATTCTCCTGTGATCGTGCCCACTCCCCATGAAACAAGGCATGGCTGGGGGGAAGGGGGCTTCAGAGATTGTTCAATAAATCCAGATAGGGGCTTTTACATGCTACACAGGGAAGAAGGGAATACCAGCCCTTGCAGCACCAAAATTCGAATATATGCACACTTAACTGAAATTTATACATGCATGTCCCTAGCAGAATGCCAGTCAATATGTGTTAAATCTCTCCATAATTCTGATTTCCTACCTTCTGCTTACAGATACAGCAGCCAAGGTACAAGCAGTCAAAGATAAAGCTAGGCAAGCTAATGACACAGCAAATGATGTACTGGCTAGAATCAGAGATCTCAACAAGAATCTCCTAGGCTTGAAAGACAACTATCAAAAACTTGCTGAGGATGCAGCCAAAACAAATGCAGTGGTGAAAGATCCTGCCAAAAACAGTAAGGCTTTATTTTATATATCTGCATTATTTCCTCATCTGTTTCCCTAGTTGCCTGAAATGAAAAGCTTGTCCCTTCCATTATTTTGAGCATAAGTTATGCCATCTTTTCTAAACTACTGGGGACATGTTGTCATTACTTATTTCTTAGATGACCTTCCAAGGAATATTTCATATTTGTTTCCTTTCCCAGCTATTTTTTATACTTCAAAAGACACATGCCAAGCAGTGTGTTTTCAAGGATCCATTCTGTAGGTTCTTAAAACGTTTCGATTAATATGAAAATTTTGAGCTCAGAATGTTAATAATGAAAGAGTCCTTGAAAGATCATTCCCAGGACAGTGGAAATAATGGCAAGCTTTTGTAGCATGAACATTTCAACTTGGTCGATGAACTAACCTTTAAAGGGGAAAGTATGAGAGAGGAGTTTAATAAAGCTGTCTTTTGGTTGTAGAAGATGTATTATATCCTCTTGGGTAATACAGCTCTGTTAAGAGCATATTTTATGCTGATCCTTTAGTTATATTCATTGGGTATCACTGTGTTGAACTGAAGGAAAATTGAATATGAATGTCTCTAGCACAGCTGTATGACCTTTCCTATTGCAATGACACAGCAAGTGAACATCCATTTCCATTGGATTTTCCTTATATACAGGGGTGAGAAATTAGGGATGTTAACAGACTTAACAGATTTTCAGACCTATTATATACAGGAACTCTTAAATTCTGTAATAGAATTTCTCCATATCTTAAGTGATATTAAGTATAGACACAAATTTCTATATTCTTGGAGAATCTGATTATGTGTGTATGTTTGTGGGGAAGAGAAAGAGAGAGAGAGAATTTGGAAGAAGTTGCTCTTCCTGAAAAAAGTGGAGGGAAATAAGAAAATTCATGAAATGAATATTCATGCATTGTTGAATGAAGAAGTTGTATTGCCAAAATCACCAAAATCAAAACAAAAAGAAAGCTCCTGCTTGCTTGTTTTTATGTTCGAATACGACCAGTTTGGTTTAAGGGTTTTGATATTTATGTGATCCAGTCTGTTCCTCCTCTTATTATTTATTTATTTTTAATTAAGTTGATTTGATTTATTTTTGGAGGGAGAACCACACCAGAAAAATGAATTGGGTCATAATCTGACTATATCAGTTGGCCATGATAGATCAATCATAGGCCAAAGATAAACTGGGGCCTACTGTTAGCTCTCAGAGTACCTTGCTATAGATTGGTGAGAATTGCAATAGCTTTTTAAAAAAGCTTTCTTTTCCCTTAATTAGGTTGCTAAATATAACAATTGTGAGGAACACAAATGTAGGTGAACTTATGGCCTTGGTTCTGTTAGTGACTGAACTGTAGCACTGATCACAAATTCATTAGTTGAGCATTTATTCAAGAGCATTGTGTTCCTTAGTTGCCTGAGCTGCCACCACCACCACTAGATTTCTATGTTCTCCTATAAGATCAAGTCACTCTTGGAAGCCAGAGTCTGCCTACAACTTTCATAAAGTACCTCTATGACTACACCCAAGCCTATGTTTATTTAACTTGAGGCAGCAACTGATATTTTAACAATGATGAAGAGAACAGGAAAGCTCCTTGAGCTCACAGTATGATCCTCTCCCTCTTCAGTTCCTCCCTTTGTCTACTCATGTTTGCTCTTCCTTCTCTTCTAAGCAACAGCTACAGTTAGTGGTATCTGTTCCCCAGTTGAACATTAGCAATATTTAGCTGAAAACCATAGTTTGAAACTTGGCACATACTTAATGCTTTTTTAAGAGAATGAAGAAGGAATGGTGGAGTTTGAATGAGGTGGGAGATGAGAGAAAGAATAACAAAGGAGCATATAATTTAAGAAAAAAAGGAAGGAAACTGAAGGCTCATTTTAGCCATGAATTTTCAATAGCCCATTGTATGTATGTGTGTGCTTTCAAGTCACTTGTCAACTTAGGTGACCCTATGAATTCAGAGGGTTTTCTTTGGCAAGGAATATGCACGGGTGGTTTTCCAGTTTCTTACTCTGAAATATAGCCTACAGCACCTGGTTGGAAGTCTCCTGTCCAAGTGCAAACATGACTGACTCTACTTAGCTTCCAAGACCCGAAAGAATCTGGTGCCATTACATACCATGAAAGCTCACCGGTTGACCTTGGGCATGTCACACACTCTCCTGAAAACCCCATGATAGGTTCACATTAGGGTCACCATAAGTTGGAAACTACTTGAAGGCACACAGCAACAACTACAAAAACAACCAAGGATTCTCCCTTCACAGTAGCCAATGTTCACATATATTTAGTCTTTTGATCAGACAGGCATTTATATCACAATTCTATATATGTCTATCAAAAGTAACTCTCACTGAGTTCAGTAGGACTTGTGTCTAGGTGTCCGAATATATAATTTCATTTTATTTATATATATATATATACACACACACATATATATATATCTGCTGTATATATGTGTGTGTGTATGTGTGTGTGTGTGTGTGTGTGTGTGTGTGTGTGTGTATATATATGCTGTAATATGAGTACCAAAAATATATATTTATATATTCCACATGCTAAAGCAGCGGTACCCCTGTGCCAGGCAATGAACTCTTCTGTTTTTATGTTCGCTGATCCATTTGTTGTGTTCATGTTCGTCTTTCAAACACACTGTCTTACAAGTTTCTTCTTCTTCTTTTTTTAAATCTTCAAAACTTGCCTACAGGAATCAGTACGTATAAAGTTTTAATTTTATTGTTCTCCTTTTTTGGCTTTCTCCCCTTTCTGTATATGTATGTGCTTCATTCATTTTCTCAAATATACTTGCATGGTACTTATGCAAGGCATTGCATTAAAATAGCTAACTATTTTACTCTAGCCAATACTTCAGCAATGATGCAAATACTCCCTTTCAGACCATCAGCCTATGGGTAAACCTCAGCTCAGGGTTCTTTCTGATGTTTCATGTCCACACCATACTCATGTATCAAAATCCCAAGTGAGAAATTGCATTAAGAATGGCAGAAGGCACAATTCATCATCTAGTCAAAAAGTCAGAAAGCAGTGAGAATTTTGAAAACTTTCCTTTGGAAGCGCTCTATGGTCCAGCAAGGCAGATTCACGTCTGTATTCCTCCAGTGATTTGTTACTTGACTGGAACCTGTTGCACCTTGAAGGTGAATGGACAGGAACATAACATTACAAGAAATCTAACTATTAAAAGGACAGAGGCCAACAAAGATCTTTTTTCCCCTTCTGTGTGGACCTGAGATCATGATGTAGAGATTGTTGCAGTGCCTGTAAGGAGGATTTCAAAATATTAGTCACAACATCTACCTGGTGACCTGTCAACCATGCTAGTTTCACTCTGGATCTAAATTCAGCAAGGTATAAATTAATAATGGGATTAATACATTCTATTTTCCATGCCCCCACCCTCTTTTTGGAAGTTACATACAAGACCCAGAGCATTCCAGTTAAACTGGTTGGTGCGCTGTAAAGAAAGACAAAAGAATGTATTACATAACAATGTGTAATTGCTTGAGCTCTTGGATACTAATAAGGATAATTCTCTGTGGCCTTTTTAAAATTAGTCAAATTCATGTAGCCCGTGTATTATCAGTGATTAAGACAGTTAAATCTCCAGCTGAACCTCTGAAAGTGGGGTGCTGGATGTAAAAAACAAGAGACAGCTATTATCATTTCATTATGTCTTTGAGATTTTCTAGTGACTTCTGACTTTATTCAGCAAGCCAGTATTCTTAAGCTCAGATCATGCAGCATGCGCATTAACAGGAGCTCCACAGATAGATGCCATATGGCTTTCTGCTCTTGATCTGCACATGTTGATCTGAGCAGAGAAGACGATATACATAGAGCTCTCTGTGTTGGCTTCCATGCAATCACAGAATAATAGAGCTGGAAGGGGTCCCATAGGCCATCAACTCCAGTTCCTGCTCAGTGCAGGAAATCCACTAGAACATCCCCAGTAGATAGTACTTACCGTCTTTTTGAAGATGCCCACAGAAGGACACCCCACTGCCTTTCTAGAGAATTGATTTCATTGTCGAATAACTGTTACTGTCAAGAAGTTCCTTCTAATTTTCAATTGAAATCTTTCATCCTGTAGCTTAAAACCAGCAGATCTGGTCCTACCCTCTTCGGCAGCAAAAAAGCAAACCTGCAGCTTCCTCTCTGTGACATCCCCTTAGATATTTAAAGAGTGTAGTCTTGTCTTCACCAGGCTGAACATGCCCAACTCCTTCACAACCCACAACTGGGGTGGAGGGTTTTTTTTTTTTCCAAATGCAAACACTATGAGCCGCTGTTCCTACCCACACAAAGCTGCTTCATACAACTCAGGACTAGAACATGTAATCTTTTTTCTCCAACATTTAATGTGGCCCTACAATTGTAACTATAAAAGTAATTAAAAGGTATTATAAAAGGGATAATGTTTTCTCTTTAAGTTACAGTTGGAATGTGACTCAGTTATGCCTTAGTTATAGTAGAAAATTAATTAACTACAAATCACTATTTTTAACTATTAGGGTTATCAGTCTTTGTTTAATTGTTCTTAAATGCTAGAATGAAGAATTTCTAAACTCTTTTCCCTCAACCATACAAAACTATAGGAGATTTTCAATATTTTTAAGAATTTCTTTGAATTTGAGGAATTTTTGCACAACAATGGAAAGTTTTCTTAAAAAAAAATCCCAATGTCTTTATACAAAAGTTGTATTTTGCTCAAATTTCACTGTTTTCTATGCAAAAACATTTTTCTCGCACAAACTCTTGCAGTATTTTCTGTTTTGCAACATAAAATCCTAACAGCTAAAGAAACTCATGATGCTTGCCCATTTTTCAACAAGGTGTCTAAGTATGCTGAGACAACCTTTGTTTTCAGAAGTGAGAAAATTTGTAAATATTATTTGCATCCCTAGTAACTAATGATTTCCAAGCTCTGCTTTGAGGGAGGTTGGATGTAGTGGGGTCTTGCTGCCCTATCTGCATTTAAAGTCAGCCATGTGTATTACATCCAGTCACCCCTTTTGTTATTGATTTCTTTGAAATATTTAAACCACCTCCACCCTCCAGACAGCTTACAGTAAAATCAGATTCAATTATTTTAAATTAGAATGATAATAATTGAAAAATAAAATAAGTTTAACATTTAGAAACATATTAAACCATTGCATGATTTAAGAAGTTAGAAGAATATAAAAACATGTGTGTATACAAATTGTTTATCAAGTCACTAAGCAGAAAAGGCTTTTATGGAAAGTTAAGCTTGCTTGACATCAGCGTGAGCCCAAAGTCAGTGCCAATCAGACCTCCAAAGGAAGATCTTTCCATAACTTGAGGATCACATTGAAGGCACCCTCCCATGGTCTTACATGGTTTATTCCTCCCAACACATTATAGTTGCTCCTAAATTTGAGTTTGGTTTTTCAACATAAAGCCAATATTTTCCTTTTCTAATTTGAAATTACAAAACTAATCTCTGTTTTTTTTTACTAATCTATGAAATATTCTTTTAATTCAAATTGTGTTCAATAAGACCGAGTAAGAGGTAAGTACTTGACTCTTTTCTGACATCTGGCCTTTGCATACTAAAGGATAACTCAGTTAAGCTCAGGCAAAACTGTAACTTTACAGATAGAACACTTTTTTAATCTCGCTGTATTGCTCCTTTTTTGCCTTTAAACCAATCACTAAAATGTTTAAATCATTTTGCATCCTTTAAAAATAAACTGGTAACAGAAGGCTAGATTAAAGAGCAATCTGGGTTTAATAAACCATGATTTAGTAATCTGGCAGTGAGCCATTATGCATTTTTCATTACTGCTTCCTTCCTTTCACATGCTGCTTTTTTGGCGTTTGTAACATGTTTACTTTAAACTACAACCTGCTGTTACATCCAAATTAGGAAATGGTGATTTAATCATGGACTCAGAATCAGACTGAAACCAGGATGTTTTTGTACTGCCCAACATGAAATCATAGACTCCTCTTACAGATGTAATGGGAAACTGGTTTAACACAACATGATAAAGCTCTTTAGGTTAAGAAGGGGAAAGGGGGAGAGTGGACATGGCATTCATCCCTGGATTAATAAATTACAGGTACATAGTGTTCTCGGTTATACTAATGATGTCTTCATCTCCTGTTAAATCTTTCGTTTTGTTGTTTTTCTTAAATGAAGTTGCTGATGCAGATGACACAGTGAGAAACTTGGAAGAAGAGGTGGATCGATTGATGGATAAACTTAAACCAATCAAACAACTTCAAGACAACTTGGGGAAAAATATCTCTCACATTAAAGACCTGATAAATCAAGCGAGGAAGCAAGCCAATTCTGTAAGCCCTTCTGTCTTAACAACTTACATTGCTTCTTTAACCATTCCATTCTATTCTGTCCATAAGGAGATCCCAGAAGAAGCACATAAGGCTAAAGATGACACCTTTGTTGACAAGCAAGTCCCAGAACACTGGATGGACTTGAATGGCACATTGAAATGACACAGATATCACCACGGGAATTATTTTCTATATCATTCTGACAGCATAGGCATGAAAAAAAACCCACAAAAATTACATTGGCATGCAATGGAACCATGGCATTTCCACCACCATCACTGTTTTTTCAGACCAAAGTACTATAGGAAGAGCCCTAGGGAAGGTATTTCCTTAGTGCAGCGAAGTAAATGCTAAGTTGGCCTTGGTTATAGCTTTCTGTCACACAGTTGAGCTGGTATGGGCTTAAAATTCCTGAGTACAGTGCTTATAAGTCTACTTTGAGGGAGGTGTTATATCTACAAATTTTAGCTTTGTATTAGATGATATTGGTTTATTTATACCCTAATTCTTCCCCAAAACTATCTCTTTACTAGGCCTACAAATAAAAGGAAAGCAGGTAAATCCACATATGGATACAGACATTTAAATATTTAAAATTGAGTTAAACTATCTATAGAATTAAAACCCATTAAATATATCTGTTAAAGAAGAAGAGATCTTAAAAAGTAGTACTGCACACTAAGAAAAGCTCTCTCCCTGTAAAACTGTCAGTTTCCAAAAGCTTGTTGGAATAAAAAGGTCTTCAACTGCTGATAGAAAGACAGCAAGGAGGGAGGCAGTCTCTCCTCTCTAGAAATGTAGTGACAGATCCTGGGAATACCCACTGAGGTGTCCCATTCTGATTCCTACCAAACATGCCTGTGATGGTGATGAGACCAAAAAGAAGGGCTTCCGATGAAGATCTCAGACGTCAGACAGGCTCACATGGAAGGAAATAGCCCTTCAGATATCCTGGACCTATATGGCTGTGTAGGCTGTAACAAGCATTTTGATCTGTACCAAGAGATAGACGAGTAGCCAGTAGAGCTGTTGTAGCTAGGGCATCATGTGCTTCCTTTAACATCCCCCAGTTAACAGTCTGGCCGTATCTGTTTTTACCAGCTGAAGTTTCTGAACATTCTTCACAGCTGTCCACTTAAAGCATATCACAGTAATTCAAATAGAATGTAATTGAGGCAAATGTCACAGTATAGGCAGATCAGGCATTCTAGGAATAGGCATAAATGACACATTAATTTTAACTGTAGATTTCTGAGCACTACCAAAACCTGAGCATCCAGGATGGTTCAGGGCTGAATCCTAGAGAATATACAAACTATGAACCTCTGTAACCTCATTTAGCACAGACTGAATTCCTATTTCCTGATATACTTTCCAATTGACCAGGAGCCAGAGATGAACTACAGTTCAGTTTGGTAACCATCATCCAGGCTGTTACTGCTAGCAGACACCAGCTGAGTACCAAAACATCTTCCTCGTATTTAGATGGAAAGTAGATATAGAGTTGGGATGGCAACCATTTGGCAGAAACCTCACTACAAGCACTCTCATTCCTATAGGAGCCCTGCTTAAGTTCCCCTGTCTCAAACAAATAACACAATCTGGCAGGGTATGTAAGAGTTCCTGCTGAGTCTTCTGCTGGTTTCAGGAGACTTGCTGGTGAGGCAAAGAAGAAGAAAAAGGCAAGTTCTCCTCCTTTCATTCCCAGCTGTTTCTTCTGCACCTCTCTTCACAGGGAAGCTACAGCTTTCAAAGACATCAACTAAATGATCCCATGTGGGTGTTATTGTAATGATAGAATGATAAATAGGTCTCAAAACACAAGAGTGAGAAACTGAAGATTCAACCTTCTTCTCCTCCCCCCACCTTTTGTGTGTGTGTGTGTGTGTGTGTGTGTGTGTGTGTGTGTGTGTGTCTTGAGCTTGGCCCCTGATTAATCTGAAGTTCATAAGTCTGCTTTTCTTACTGAGAGTATCGGTCCATCATAGTTACCTTGATTAGGTTACTATATGACAGGTTATCTCACATTGACAAAACAATGTTAGAAGAAAAAATACATATTTCTCAGATGATGCTTGTAATCAAATTCTTGCCTTTCAAATACTGTATTTGCTGGCACATAAGATTTGCTTTTCCCCCGAAAAATACTGTTTGAAAATGGGGTGCGTCTTATACATGGGTACATCTTATATGCTGGTGAATATGATACTTATTCGATTGTGTGGAAAATCACTTGTTCTGACTCTAACATGCACATCCACACTTATTTCCTCATAGTTCTGCTAACAAATATCACTCAAGTCACCTAACAGTGGTAAAAGCAAAGAGACTAATGTGTCCACCTTCACATTGAATCTGTGCTGCTTTTTCTAGTATTGGAGTGGGTCAGCCCCTGATTGCAGACATTTTTTGTGTGCTCATTGTAGAACAAAATTGGGGTAACAGTTATCATGTAAACAGAAATATCCTTTTATATGCATCAAGCATATTATTATAGAATCAAAAAATTTTAGGATTGGAAGGGTCCAACTCTACTCTAAACCCCTGCCATGTAGGAGTATGGAATCACAGCCCTCCTAAAAGATGCCCATCGAACCTCAGCTTAAGGAACTCCAAAGATGGAAAGTCCACCACTCTCTATGTTGATGTTGAACAACTCTCACAATAAGAAAGTTCTTACTAATGTTTTGACTGAATCTCTTTTCTTGTGATTTGATTCCATTGGTTTATGTTCTCATCTCTGAAGCAGCAGAAAACAGGCTTGCTGCATCTTCTACATAGCATCCATTCAGATATTTAAAGATACCTATCATGTCACATCTCAGTTTTCTCTTCTTCAAGATAAACATACCCAGCTCCTTCAGTCATGTATTAGTTACATACCACTTGAAAGAAACCTTTGAATCCACATTCCTGCTTTGGACATGACGAAAAGTAAAGACTTGAAAATAATAGATCAACTAGTATTTAATGACAAGCATTTTGTTGTTAGTAGTTCTGAATTGCAAACAACTTGGACTTATTAACCTTTTTCTGAGTTTTTTTAAAATTTTTATTAAACATTTTCAAATACAATAAAGACTAAAAATGCATATAAACAAGAGAAAAATAAATGACAAAGAAAAACAAAGAGATAATAAAGAAAACAGCAAAAATAATAAAGAATATATCTTTGACTTCCAGCTTTCCTAGCCCTGGTTAAACATGACTAAATTCTCCAGTTTTAAATACTATTTAAATACTTCAATTGTTTATTTCTCCAGATATACTAACTGTCAAAACCTACAGTTAACATATTATACTTCTTTCCTTGCAAAAAGCTCATCAAAGTTTCCCAAACTTTTTTTTTAAAAAAGTCAACAATCACTATCAATATTGTTAATTTATCCATTTCATTGAAATCTATTAGTTTTGTCAGTCCTTGGTCATTAGAATGACTATATTCTTCCATTTTTGTGCGTATGATAATCTTGCTCCAGTGGTCAACTGTAGAAATATCTTGTCATACTTCCTCTGCAGTTGATCATCCACCAGTGCCAACAAATATAATTTGGGGTTCAGTTGAACACTAACTTTCAAACCTTTTAACTTTTTGAAAACTTTGTAACTGTACAGTGTGCTACAGATTTCAGACTTTTTTGTCGTTTTCACAAGTTCAACCAGATGGGATAAAAAAGATTCCACTTGTTGCTGACGTACATTAGACACCGCTTTATGCATTTTAGCCAATTTTTCTGGTGTCAAATGCCAATGATACATCATCTTATAACAGTTCACTTCAAGATCATAGCGTAGTATAAAGTTCATTCTCTTCAACTTCATTTTTCCCAATTGCTCCAACTGAATGTATATTATTCATACTATTTTATTCCCACTTTAGCATACAATAATTGACGTGTTCCTCTTCCATTTATATTTTTAACAAAAATGTATACATATTACCAGTCAAACGTTCATCATCTAAACATACTGTTTCTCAAGTTCTGACTCAGAGCTGTGGTTTTCTTGATTGAATCTATCCACTTGAAATGTGGTCTCCCTCTTTTCTGACTGCTTTTTACTAATGATTCGTATGTCCAAAGTATGACAGTCTCAACCTAGTCACTTTCACTTCTGGGAAGAGTTCAGTCTTCATTTACTCTTGGACCCATTCATTTGTCTTTTTAGCAATCGACAGTGTACATAGAACTCTCATCCAGCACAGCATTTCAAATGAGTTGATGTTCTCCTAATCATCTTTCTTCACTGTCCAACTTTCACAACCAGAAATCAGAGATATGATGGAATGAGCAATCCTAACAAACATTAATAAACATAATGTAGTAATTTCTCAAATATATATAGTCATTTTCGCCAGGCCTCGTTTTGAGACACTTCTTAAGTTTTGTTATAATCAAACCTAGCTGCTGTGTAAGGAATCTGACAACACCTTTGCGGAATTGTGAAGAATATTAAGTGGAATTGCTTTCTCATTTTCTTGATTTTCTTCACCTTGTGTCCTTGGGTTAAGAGCATCATTTTCTAGCCTCATTACAGAGTCCTGAATCTGTCTTCCCAATGTAATTACATTTTAAACTCAGGGATCAGCTGGTAACGCTAAACTTATTTGCCATATGACCTGCAAGAATCTGTAAAGTAAATCCCTAGAGATGAATGTTCAGTGAGCTACTGTTTAATTTAAGTCCAAGAGTCAAAGCATCAAGCTGCCTCCAAGAGAAATACAAAAAGGAATGCATGTATAATAGCAATGATAAAATATCTTGTTCACTTTAAAAAATAACACTTCAAATAAATGGAGACAAGGCCGGATATTATTTTTTTCACCTCTGAAATAATTTTCTTCCATAGATTTTAAAGATTTTTTCTAACATTAACCACATCTCTGAATAGAAATCTTCCATTTTTCCATCCATTCATGGTAGAAATTACAAAACTGATGGAAGTTCAATAATTCACACGCAGTGGCAGCATTTTGGTCACATAGAAAGATTCAAAATACATGAGTCTTTCAGGGTAAAGTATGGGTAGGGTAACAATTTGCATCTTTCTATATCCTATTGCATTTTATCACACTCCAGCTGCTGTGTAACTGTGCTTGAAAACCTGTGACTTTAATCTCACTCTGTTAGAGTAGTGGATTGGTATCCATGAAAGTTCCTGCTAAAACAGATCAGCTAGTCTTAAAGATGCTTCTACATCCCTCTGCAGTTTTCTATGGCAGACTTTCCAGATTAACTTTAAATTCAAGGATGCAGACAGAACCCAGACACTAAAGAAGCAGACTGCTTTGGATTTGGCCGACTATGCCAGAGCCTTTCTCTACCTTCTTCCAGCCACCACCGCCTACTTTTTATTCTAGTCACCATGCCACTGCCACTTTTGCTGCGGTTGCTGCTTACTTTTTGCTTGTTTCCATAAAAAGATTCTGTAAGCTCAATAAAATAAGACTTCACAGAAATGCTCTAGGATTTTATTGACTCTTTTATTATATGAACATAAATGCCATAGCTTTCTTACATAATGCTAATAATATTACAGGAAGAACAAAGTGAACTCTTAATAAGTATTAGATAATTAGTTCTAAGAGTTAAAAGGATTCGACTGAGACAGAACTAGCAACAACTGACACTAGAACTAAAATACATGAAAGGCTCTCATGAAGGAAAGATAGCAGAGGAGAATGCATTCAGAATAAGGGAGCATGTGGACCACAGGTTCCACATAGGTCATACGCTTGGTTTCCCTTATGAATTCCTTAGCCACTTACTTCTGAATATATTCAGCAGCAGAGTTTTCATAGCTGACCCGTGTCTACATTCACATATTTGAGTAATTTTTATGGCAGAATAACTGCATTGTGCAGTGTTTGCAGAATGCCAGATAAGACCACTGTGGCTTGGAATCCAAACCAAGCATTTTAGAAAGTAAATTGCTATTCATTCCATATGCTTAGGTGCAAGGAAGCATGTGAAGTAAAAGATGCGTGCATGAATATGTTGAATTTGTTTGGGAACATTTGAAGTTTTCATTGCCAGTGATGATAACCTGAGTTTTCTCTTCTGTCTTTGTTTGTGCGCTATTGAAGATTAAAGTATCTGTGGCTTCTGGAGGCAACTGCATTCGCACATATAGACCAGAAATAAAGAAAGGAAGCTACAACACTGTCATTCTCAATGTAAAGACAACAACTGCTGACAATCTGCTTTTTTATCTTGGAAGTAACAAATTTGTAAGTCTATGCTTGTTTTCCATTATAAAAAATTTACAGTCAGTTCAGAGCTATGCACCGATACATTTAAGAGGAAAATCAAAAGGTGATTTCGGTTCTTTGTTTCAGACGAGTAAGATCAGGAAGGTTGAGAGATTGAGCTGTACATCTGCCCCCTGCAGTGTCTCTTACTATCACTGCCACTGCTGACACACTGTGATGACTTCGGCCCCCTCCACAGGGACTGGGACATTATAACCTTTTGTCTCCATGGTTTACCAATTAGGCTAACCAAGCATTATACTTCACAAATATTTGTAGGTGCCAAATCATTACATAGCTCAAAAGTCCAGCCTCTCCACCCTTTGTTCATTCACAGAGTTGGGATGGTGGCAAAGCCTTCCACAATTATCCCTTGCAGGACTAGCAGTCTTTAGGTGGCAACAGGATTGGATTCCTATAGGAAAGTAAGTGTGATCAGGGTCAAACTGCCATTAGTCTCAAGGTTCAATGTAGTCAAGCCAATGAAGGAGGGTGTGTCAAAGTCAGAGACCTGGGCGGCGAGCCAGCCCAGAGAAGGGAGAGGGAGAGATAGCAAAGTCCCACCAGGAGGAGTCAAAGCAAGCAGTTACTCATAGGCAGTCCATTTACCTAAGCCTCAGCGACAAGCAAAAGCCGTAGTCAGAGTCCAAAATCCAGGGGTCAAGAGATCAATCCAAGGTATCAGGAGCCCAGTGCTAGGAGCAAGGTACAGGCAAGAGGAGGACTTGTAAGAAGTTTGCCACAAGCAAAGGGAAGCTTCCAGGCAGGCAGTTATATAGCCCCAGGCACAGGTGTGTCCGGTCACCGCTTCTTAAACTTAGCCAAGGAAGCCTCCCTTTGCACAGCCCTCTTGAGTCTCCGCCTTGATTGGGGGCTTATTGAACCAGGCTCCAGAGCCTCTTCAGAATCGGATCCCTGTCGCCCTAAAGGAACAAGCAGAGGGATATCCGCGCCTGCTTGGTCCATGGCAGCAGGGGGAGCTCTTGAGCTGCAGGACTCACCTCCAGCGAGAGCCACGGAGACCAACAGCTGCTGCTCATCATCTCCACCCTGAGCAACAGGGACCAACAGCTGCTGCTCATCAGCAGCAGCTCTGACAGGGGCTTCAGTTGTCACAGGGTGAGCCTGTGCAGGTTCAAGATCAACAGAACCACTCACCGTTATTGAAGTGGCAGGACAAAAACCTCTATCTTCTTCCAAGGGTTGGTTGGACCTACTCCCTTCCTGACTGGACTGCAGAGTCTTTCTGGGTATTGCAGATAGACCCCATCTAATACAAAGAAGAAACTCTGCCAGCTCTTTAGAACTGTTCTGGAGGCTGAAGGAGATAGGCAAGTTGAAGTTCATGAGGTTAGGAGCCAAACCCTGAGGAAGAGCTCTTCGTCATCCTCCTCTCCTAAGAAGACCTTTACCTCTTGAATGGGTCCTTGTTCCTCTGCCCTTGCCTCCTTCTGTGGCAGTCTTCCAAGCCTGGGACAAAGTCAACACACTCTGACTGCTTCCTCCTATCTTCTCCCTTTCCCTTGCTATAACCTCAGATTCAGTACATGTGCTGTCCCATTCCCCCGGTTGTTGAGTCTCAGCATCTCCCTGTTGCTGGGTGACTGGTCAGCTACAGAACTGCTACTTGTCAGATGGCAGTCTCCCCAGTCTGGCAGAAGCAGCAAGAGAGGAAGATGCAGAGAACAAAGATAAAGTGACTCAATCATTAAAAAGTCTTTTAAGATATCTGATAAAAATTATTCAAGATTTTTGAAGTTATGCCACTGGCAGATAAATTTTGCGTTTGCTGGGATTCTGGTGTCAACAATGTTAAGGTTATAAAAGTAAGATCAAGAAATTAAAATGGTCTAGTTTTCTTTCTACTGTATTGATGGATTCCAGCTGTTGTTTTTGCACTTGATACACCAGCATATTTGGAATAAGCCAGTGAAGGTGGAAATTATATGGCTGCGTTAGAATAATAAACTAGTAATACTGGTAAGAAAGAGTATTGTTATCATGCTGTTTCTTTCACACACACATGCACACACACACACACAGAGAGAGAGAGAGATACATAAATCATGGCTAGGAATAGATATTCTAAAAGGAACATCAAGACATCTGGATGAGTCCTTACCTCATATGATGGTGTCTCACTGTCTTCTACTCACATTTCTTTTATTTTCAGTCCTTTCTTAATTATTCATTTGCCTGTCTTGCATTTTGTTACTGCTTTGGTACAAGCAAATTAGATTTTGTTCTTATTTCTCTAATGCAATTGATTTTTTAAAAAATCTTTTTATTGTAGACTGACTTTCTGGCCATAGAAATGCGTAAAGGCAAAGTGGATTTCCTATGGGATGTGGGGTCTGGAGTTGGTCGAGTTGAGTATCCAGATCTAACTATTAATGATGGCTTTTGGTACCGAATTGAAGCATCAAGGCAAGTGCTCTGTTCTTTCATGATAGATTTAATACCTGAGATGAAAGCTGTTATGGTAGCAGTACCATAATCGTGTAACTTCTTTCTCAAGGCATTTTGTCAGGGATCAACCCATCTTATTTTTAGAATGTAAACTACCACCAGATTGTTTATGTCATCTTTTTCTGAACTGGTGAAATACGATGCACAAAACAAAGTGTTGTGTTTTGTTTTGCTTGTGGTTATTGTTGTTGAAAGATGGATAGAAAGAGAACATCCTCATAATGTTTAGGTACAGTTATTTTATTTCTGTGTTTAGTGTATTGGAATTACTTTGAACTTCTGAATTATTTCAGTATGTATGGTAAAATAGATTAAAAACATTAGAAATAAATTTTAAAAGAGGAATATAAAAATTAGAAAGAAAGAAATCATTTGGAAGCTTTAATGAAGTCAGTATTATGTGTGAGTTTGTAGGCATTGGTTTCTTTTTTTCCATGTTACTGTACAGGCACATAACATTGAAGCCCATCTACTTTTAAGGATTTCCTGTAATAGTACCGCTTTCCCCATGCAATTCTATACAAATCTATTCAGAAGTAATTCCCACTGAGTTGAATGGGACTTATTTTCCTGATAAGCATCTATAGAACTGCAACTTCAATTTCACTTATGTGAATAGACTCCACACTTCTCCAGCTCCATAGTCACTAGAAAGGATTATTAGTTTAATCGACTTGGTGTAACACCCTGTTTAAACTACAAAAGTAGTTGGTTGTGACAGAATATACTTAGGTTATCTTTGTAATCAGGGCCTATATATGTTTCAGGATGGAGTGGAAGCTGCTTTTCCATGGCTTTTCCTTGCTGTAACGTTTACAGGCCCAGCACCATACTAGTGAAGCTAATTCTGTCAATCCTTTCCCCATAATAACCTTCTGCCCAGGTTTAGGAGTAGCAGCTGGGTGGACGGAACCTCCACAGTTGCACTGCCCACAACTAGAAGCACCGAAAAGAAGGCCAGAACCCAATAGCAATGCATAGAAAGTGAGGTAAAAATAGAAATGTAACAGCCATCAGAACATTTGTTCCGAAAAGTCAAGTTTATATACATTTTGAGCTTTACAATATTGTTGTTCTTCAGTACTTGTCAATAGTTTTCTCTGACAATAGCTTCTCTGCCAAATATTATGACTGATAATTGTTTAAAAAGAAGAAGATGCAAATATATTTCAAGTCAGTCACCAGTAGTACTGTACAGGTAATAGTTAGAGGTGAATATGCACTTAGCTCTCTTTTCCTGGGTTGGCCCAAACAGGATCTTGTTCATTTGGAAGGCAGGAGACATTTTCATGCTTCAGACAATATGCAGTTGTTCCTTAGAAGCACTAATCGTATGGCAGCTAGTTGTCTTAAGCAAGAAGGAGGTACCTATGAAAAAGGAGGTCGAGGTATCCCCCTCATCTCAAACCACAAACCATTGGTAGTAAAATATGGCAAATGATTTGAGGGACATACATATTTGTGTGAAATTTAATTATGACTAAGCATGATTAGAGTAAAGAATCTTATTTTTTCTTACGCTCTTTTGTGGGTGTTATTTCTTACACCCTTTTATGGAAAAAATATATCAACTAAGTGATGACCACTGACAAGACCTGCTTGATACATCGTAACGTAAAATTTCTTTTACTTATTTTCCTCTTATTTTCTTTTGTTAAAATGAAGTTTGGATGGGAATGTTAGGATCAGATATTATGGAAACATTTTTAATCTTGCTTGAAATTATGTTTCAGGAATTCCTAGTATGGTACTGGTTGGATTTCTATATCACGTAACTAATCTTGGCTATGAAATATTTGCTCATGTTTTGTTAAATATGTTATGTGTTATATGACATCATAGTTGTGCTTTGGTAGTATATCTCATATTACAGTCCAATTATACAATAGGCATTATTAGATTTGGTTAATACTTTTGCTATTAGTTTGCATGGCAGTGAGGTTTATGTTATTTCTTAGATCATATTCACCGACAAATGTGGTATTTTTCCTGTGAATATCACCAATTTATTGAGGCAAAAGAGATTGGAATTTAGAGTCGTGACATTTACAAAGAAAAGAAAAAGAGATAAATATTTCTGGCCCATAAAATAAAAGATATTGTAGATACATGGAGAGCAGTAAATCTTCATGAAATGAATACATGCATTCAAGGTTATTTAAAAAAACAAAAACAAAGTGGGACTTTCAGTTTTATATAAAATGATTTAAAGTTTAAATTTAATTTTGTTTTGTTCAAATAAATTTTAGATATTTATTCTTGTTACCTGTGTGGGCTGTACAAGAAAACAAGTATATTACTCTGTTTAATGCAGTGGAAATTTGTTTTGAAGCTGAGAGACAAAAGAGTCCAGTAAGAAATGCTCAGAAAGTTACAATTCCTAAGAAAGAATGTGATAAAAGTTTGAAGCCATCCGTAACTGTGCAGTGGTAGGAATGATGCTTTGGGACCAATCAGTGATGGGTGACTTGAGCATGCCGTTGAATTCATTTTTCATGGAAATATATCTCCAAGGTCCACCATTAAGGAGTGAGGTTAATGTAAATTGCCAAGGAAGTATCTCTTCCATATGCATAGGATGGTAGGGAGGACTTGCAAAAAGCTGTTCTGAGGAGGAAAGAAGGTGGACCTTGCAGGACTGCTCATACAATACAATAGTGGCCTCTTGGGACTTCTTTTCCCCTCAAATGAAAACAGCACCATCGGTGGGTTCCCACCTTCATCCCCTAATTAGCTGCCCATCAGGACACCTGAAATCAAGCAAATGTGTTGAACTTTAACCATTGGGTATCTGGCCTGCTGCCTATTCTCCTTTCAAGAGAGCAGCAGCCAGCTAATTATGCTGGAATTGTGTGTACTTTTTTCCAGCAAGAGCTGTGTACAGAAATCACCAAAACATTGCCCTGCTTATATGAACATATTTAGTCAGTTATTAGAATTTGTGGATTTATGAATTAGTTGGTTGATAATAACATTTCACTTGTTGGTTGTTCTTGTTGTTTTCTTTTTGTAGAACTGGAAGAAATGGCACAGTTTCAGTACAGGCATTGGAGGGTCCTAAAGCTACCATTGTACCAAGTATCTTCAATGCAATTTCTCCACCTGGTTACACAATTTTGGATGTAGATGCAAATGCCATGCTGTTCGTTGGAGGTCTAACAGAAAAAATAAAGGTAATAACCCTCCATGTAGCTAGTCCAATTTAATTGTATGATTGCTGCTGCATGCCTCCAACTCATTTCTGAATTATGGCAACTCTAAGACAAACCTATCACAGGGTTTTCTTGGAAAGATTTGTTCACAGAGTGTTTGCCTTTGCCTTCCTCTAGGCAGACCCTGAGAGATGTGACTTGCTCAGGGTCCCCCACTGAGTTTCAGTGACTGAGCAGGGATTCAAACCCTGGTCTGCCAAAGTCCCAGTGCAGTACTCAAACCACTATACTACAGTGGGTCTCAATCTTATGCTTATTTCTCTATTATTATTGAATGCAAGACAAGGAGTGAAAGGCACTGCTTGGGAAGAGTATAGTGGAATGTCATAGACTCTGTTATACACAGCAGTTACATCTGTTATGTCAGGCAGCTATACACAAGTCATTGTCTTCTAGACGAAAGTATAGATAAGTAAATGACATCTATACTGTATATAGCACCACATGACCCCTTCCATATGGCTAAAAGCAAATACCAGTTCTTGCAGAATGCCAGAACTGATAAGACATAACTGGTTCTAAAGCTTTATAAAGTTTTGTACCCAGGCATAAGTAGGCCTAGCAAGTGGAATATCTCACCCTTGATGATATCAGCTGTCTGGTATTCCTTGAAGCAACAGCTCCAGTTCGTATAAAATTCAAAAGCAAGGTGAAGATTGATGTGTTTGTATGTGTGTGTGTATGAGTGAGAGAGAGAGAGAAAACAGTAAATGGAAAAGCTCCTTCTAGCTTCTAAAAACAATTTCACTTCTGTAACTCTCTGTGTCATGTTATAGTTTTAATATTGTAATACAAATCTAATACACACACACAGCTGTCTGGTAGGTATATTTATAGTTAATATATTTTCATGAAAAATAGACCTACTTCACTCAAAAAATAGGCCTAGTAAACCTGTACTCACAAAGATCATAATATGCCACCTTTTTGTCATACTTAACTCCATCCAGGCAGATTTTATTCCTGGAAGAGCCTTGTTTTGCTGTAGAACTTACTTTCTAAAGTTTTGTTTACTTCAGTTAAATCAGATATTTCAACTGTACTGCTGCATAAGATGGCAATTGTGCCATAATGTGAAAAGCCAGTTGTGTTGGGTTGAAATATAAGCATTTATAGGTAGGAGTGGGGAGGCACTGACTAACTACATAGTTTTCTTAGTAATAACATGAAGACCTTTCAGGTAGCAGTGCATTAATACCAGCTAAAAGAAAGAACTGTCCCAGGTCCAAAACAGGCTTTGCTCCCAAAATGCAGCATTGGTTCAGTATCAGCTGTCACTATTGCTGAACCAATGACTTCCCATGGTCCTTGATATAGCATTACTATAAGGGCACTTCTAATATAGTGATAAATATCAGGATATGGGAGAATAAGGCAAGGATCAAGAAGTAACATGTCTTATGGACTGTCTCAGCTCCCTGGGATTCAGGTCAATATTCATAACACAAACTGCTTTGGTGGCCTTAATAAAGAATCTGAGCCTAAAATTCTGTAAGAGACTTTTGACCTGGCTGATTATTTGGGATGTAATTGATCATTATATCTTTCTGGACTGGTTCAAAGAAGAAGGTCTCAGGACACTGCCAGACTTGAGGTAATAGAAGAAAAAACTTTGCCCATCACTCAGTCCAACATCTACATACATCCCTGCTTTAAATGGATGGTGACCTTGGTCAAGCTACAGCCTTAAGACTTGTGATACATCATTACATCAACTGATGCAGGGAGAAATGAAGCAGGTAGCTGTGGCTTTTCTTACCTGTTGCTTCTCCATTCAGTCATCTGCCCTTTCTTGTGCACTTGTTTGGTGACCCACCTGGAACTTTGCTCCTTACAGTAAGAGGAGAAGGGATCTAGAGAAGGAGTGGACAGAAGAAATTCCTCTATCTCTTAACTGCTTTAAATTGTAAAGATTGTACAAATTAAGATTGTACTTGCCAATTTCATTTGAATAATCCTTACAGAAGGTTTCTTTAGTATAACAAAATATGGTTTTACACATCAACTTGCTTATTTTTTTAAAAAAAATCTTTTTTTCAGTTTAATGTGCTTTTTCAGTTTGACTGAAATAGAGCGCATTGCCTATTTATCATGGAGTTTTCAAAAGTGGCATTGAATATAAACTTCACCAATTAAAACATTCACAATGACCTTGGAATAGTTCATTGAAGTTGTTAGACTTTCATGTCATGCCTCTCTTTGAAAGTCAAGTTGCTCCTCTCCATATGCTCGCACATTAATATTTTTAATATTCATAATTGCTTCATGAAAAGTAGCAGGTGCTTATGTGTCTCAAATCGCTAAATATCTGGAATTGAAACTAGCTCATGTTGATGAAGTAAAACATAAAGGAGAATGAAAGACTTCTGAAAAAGACATGTTGCTATTAGAACAAAATATTTTCAAGTAGAGCATATGACCTTTTTTATTTTGGAATGTGAATAACATTACTGGTTTGTGAGGAATATTAATCCCTTCAAAATTATTAGTTTATTATTATCAAGGGGTATTCTGGATAGGAACGTAGTTATGCTTTCAGTCTAGATTTCAATGAGAAGGCAACATTATTTACAAAATTGATTATTCCAATATTCTTAGATAAAAAAACACTGAAATATTGTTAGAGATCTAGCTATTATAGAACATAAAAGTACTGTTTTGGATACGGAGACCCGCCTCAAATAATATGCAAAGTATACTGTGATTTAAAACATGGTTGACCATTGATCAACTGGAAGGCCCTCTGTATGGTTTGTGTGTCAGAGAAATAACACTTACTTGCTTAGTTGCCCCCCGCCGCCCGCCATGTGCTTACATTTATAATACTGTTTTCCGTTAACAAGGAGCTCAGAACTCAACCATCATGCTTTGGTTTTTTTTTTTTTCAGAAATCTGAAGCTGTAAGAGTCACTACTTTCACTGGCTGTATGGGAGAGACTTATTTAGACAGCAAACCAATAGGCCTGTGGAACTTCAGAGACATTGAAGGAGAATGTAAAGGCTGTGCTGTAAGGTAAGATTTTCTTTTTATTGTCCATTTTGAGTTCTGTTTAATGTAAAAATTGTTTGACCAAATAAAATTAGATTTCTTTTAAAATGCTAAATAATAAAGACAAATTATCAATATATTTTTATGCTGCTCTTCTACAGTTGGAGTTTAACAAATGCCTATTGTTATGATGGATGCAAGCAATTAGATTTGCTTTGTGGAATATTGTTCTTGTGGTGTGCCTTCAAGTCGTTTCCTACTTATGGCAATGCTAAGGCAAAGCTATCATGGGGTTTTCTGTGGCTGAGACTGTCTGATGTGCCCAAGGTCACATATTTTATTTTTTATTTTTTATTTTTTATTTTTTATTTTTTGAAGCAGTTTTAGTTTCTAGCCCTCATTCTTCACTTATATTTGTGGAATATACCCATATCAAATACAAGTGAAAAATGAATTGTATAATCTAAAACTATTTTAAAAAAGATGAAAGTATTAACAATCTCTTTTTCCTCTAAATCTTACCTTCTGTTAAGTCTGCTTCACACAAACATCTTCTGTGGAGAATAATATTTTGTAATTATCATTATTTAATTTCTTTGGTGAAGGGCCAAGCTTGTGACGAATATTTTAGAAAATGTTAGTAGTCTAATATTTTAGAAACCATGTCTCTTGAGACAGGCCATCAGATTGGGGGGGAAATAATGTGGCTGTTAGCTTCAATCCCCTACTTTTTCTCACAGAAGTCAGTCCCCTACTACAGCTGTTTCTGTTTTGTGTACAACAATTTTGGTGATTTCTGACTGATTTTTTAACATACCTCTTCTCATTAGCCCACAGGTGGCAGATGGTGAGGGCACAGTTCAGTTTGATGGAGAAGGTTATGCTATGGTGAGCCGCCCAATAAGATGGAATCCAAATATCTCCATGGTTATGTTCAAGTTCAAGACATTTTCTTCCACTGCTCTTCTGATGTACCTTGCTACAGTTGACTTGGTAAGCATAATCTAAATATTTCCTGTCTTTTTGCTGTTGTTGTTAACATTGTGGAGTATACAGCGCCCACAGAGATTAAAATGGATGCCATTGAGTGATGGATGCCACTTAAATAAAGAATGAATTGTGTAAGACCATTTATTGCTAAAGCAGTACAGCAGCTTGCATAATGTTGTTAGTAGAATTCTGTGCAGACTGTGACAGTGATTACGTCTACTGTTTCTAATGAACAAGTTGCATTGTGAAAGAATCATTAATATTGGACTATATGTCTCTATCAGGGAGTTTCTCTTATCAGTTATCCTCAGGCATACGCTAACATCAAAAATATTTTGCTGGAATTCTTTTCATTATTTTTAGAAAGGAACATGATTATTTGTTAACTTCCTTGATTGTAAAGAAAAGGAGAGCATAATTTTAAGCAGACAGTATGGGATACAGTCTCTCTCCACAAGAAGGTACACAGTCTATATACAAATATATTCTTATAGGGGCTCAATAGAATTCCTGTTTATTCTCTGTTTCACCATGCCCAGTCAGTCATGCATAGACTCAGCACACAATAACATTCCATAGAACACATGGACTCACTACATATCCAATAATCCGCTATGTATCCAATAATTTTTAGATAAAGCAACTAAAAGAATGTGATTTATATGTGACTTTCTGAAAACTTTGCATATTTTCATTTGTTGATTACATTATCTTAGTCCTTTCCTTTAATTTCAAAAACAGGAGCAGACTTAGAAGTGCTGTATAGGTGGCAAGAATTTCTGTATGTATTACAGAAATGGCTGAAATTCTGCTTCTCAACCAGCATAGTAAATCAGCCCAAATCCTATTGCCACGTAAATCTTGATGTAATCTTCACAATTTATTTAGTAGACCTACTGTAGTTGTGGCTACCAATTAGACTTAGGCCACTATTTTTTTCAAGCAGTCAAGTTAAGTAAATAAGAAGGATATTAACAGCATTTAAGTGACATTATATGGATCTTAATTTAGTGATTAGAAAAAACTATTCTCAGTACTTAGTATTACTTTGCTATTCATAATAGCTCCTTACCTGAATCCCATTACTTGATTTATATGAACTTAAAGAGAGAAAAGGACTCTTTCATACTGCCCGGTGATGGAGTGTGAACTGAAAGCAAAAGACTCACTTTCACTGAGATTATTTTGCTTCAGAAAAGTAGAACCTGGCTTCCAGTAACTAAATAAGGTTTCTAATGCTTCTCATTAACAGAAAGATTTCATGAGCATTGAACTCAGTGATGGGCGTATTAAAGTCAGCTATGATCTAGGTTCAGGAACAGCTTCTGTTGTCAGCGACCAAAACCACAATGATGGGAAATGGAAATCATTCACCTTGTCAAGAATTCTAAAACAAGGTGAGTTCCTGCAAGGATAACATCATAAACATCCTAATTATCTTATCCAGCACAGCTAACTACCTAATCATGGAGAAGATGATGTATGAAATTGCTGGGTTTAAAAAGTTATAAAAGAAAATGATTTAGCAACTTCTTTTGCTTTCATTTACAGATGGCTCAGGTTAGCTATGACTGATTGCAGTGTCAAATAGGTCTTGTATGATTTTCTTTTGAAAATGATAGCTTAATTTTTCAGGGATAATTCTGCCTTAGAGCTACCGGAATCACACTCTCAAATTCATCTGAGTAGGAGAAAATCATGTTTTTCCAAGTTCATAAACAAGTCTGTGCTACTACTGTTTGAATGCAATTTGGTTTTGCACGTCACAGTACCTTTTGTAGCCTGGGTGCATCAAAGGGCTTTAACAAGGAATTGAATGAGATTCTAGTGATATAGCAATCTGTCCGCAATGAACAATGGACCTGCTCTGCCAAGGGGAAAATGTTCACATATAAGAAGGATCTTAAAAACTATATGGTGACTTCTGTCACTGCTGCATTTAAGTTAAAATCAAAGCCATGAAGAATTTTGCTCACATGCAATATTTGCAGCAGGGATGAGCATCTATGGCCTACAATTCCCACCTGACCTAGCCAGCATAGCCATTATGTGGGCTGCAATCCTGAAAATGGTTGGAAAGCAATCGTTTGTCATCCCGATCAGTAGGAAATTCAGTGGAACTTAAAATAATTTTATTTATTGAAATTCCAAAGCTTCATTTCGTGCATCTGTTGAAAATATGAAAGATGTGTCACAACATTAGCTTTTCATTAGCTTTCAGCCTTTTAGCTTTTCAGCTGCCTCACTTGGGCCTAAAATCTGGCAACCATTTGTGCATCTTCACCAAAAAAAGTCTCTCTGAGATTTGTCTCTAGGAAGAGGGTTAGGCACTTTCTGCAGGACATCGTTGTCCCACATTGGAGACAAAAGAAGAATGGGACCTGGACGACAGTTCTGCATGATGTCATCTGGGTCCCATCACTCCTGTCCCCAGGCAGTGCAATTGTGCCGCAAATCACTGACAGCTTACCTTCTTCAATGACCAGTGATCACACTGCCCTCCCACTGCCCACCCACACTTACCTGAGCTGCAGAGGGTCAGGAAGTGCTATGGTTGTGCTTCCTGTTCCAACTCACCCTGGGACAGTACCTGGCTGCACTGAGGAAGTAAGAGACATGGCCATTGTGCCTCCCAGAACTTCTACCAAGATCCCCATGGGATGCCGCCGGGATGAGGTGGGGTGTGGAAAGGAGCTTGTTCTGCTTTTGGATCAGATGCTATGAAACCACATTTCAGGTAGAAAGCATCAGATGTGTTTCCCACAGTACTATTCTGAGTGACAAAGGTGAGCTAACCATTTTCTGAGATTTCCTGCTGATCAGTATGGGCATCTAAAGGAATAGGGTAGAAGCACCCTGGTGGTTTGTGAATATAATTTCTAGGCATACTACCTCCTGCTACAACAAATCTGTGTATTTTTCTTGTGGTTGTACACATGCTTTGATCCTTAGTGTCACTTTCAATGACATCTAGAAGCTACAAACAGTGGAAAAATCCTCAGAACTTTGAATCTGACAGCACTTATACAAAATGTAAAACTTTATGTGAAAGGAAAAATGTTTTGAAAAAGCTTAATAGTGTATTGAGTATTTTCTGGTATCATCAGCCTTTTCATAACAACCTGACAGCTTCACAGGAGTTGTGAAAGAAAAGGGCCCCGTATTCTGGAATTATTTCCTTTATCTTAGAGCGCTGGTAAGAGTAGTAAGAAGCAGCTTTGGGAAAGAAATGGCTAAACTTGATCAGGGTTGGAGTTCTACAAGAGGCTGTTCATTTTACTTTTCACTTTTTCATTTCATTTTCACATTTTACTTTCAGGACCTGTCAGTTGTACATGGTCCATTTTTTTGCAGCTCCCCTCACCCCCCTCTAAACCCACATACCCTCCCATTTTGTGTTTTTCTAGAGAAACCTCTAAATTGCCTCCAGACCTTTGGCCCTTAATATCTCCTTGGGCTCCCTATCGCTCTCCACCAAAAAAAAACCAAAAAAAATGGCAAAAAAGTCCAAATTTCAAAGCTTCCTCAAAGCAGGAAGTGAAAACCAAAAATGCAGTGGTGTGGTCCATCATACAGCAGCAAAAGTTGGCCCTGCCCCCACCACATTGGTTTACCCTGGACTTGCTACTTTTTTTAAGAAAAATAAAATGAAAACTAGGAATCTGGGAATTGTAGCTTATGAATGGGAGGGCAGGAGCTCCTTTGCTCTGTGTCCATGGATACTTGTTGTTGTTGTGATAATATGTTCAATAAATACAGTGGTTAGCATGCCACAAGCTGTTTCCAGAATGTAAAAGAGGAATACTATATTAAAGAAATTTGGAAGCTGTTGGAAATCATAGCAAAAAGACAGTCTTATTTATGTAAACATGTGTCTCACTAAGTTTATATTATAATTGTACCTTAAGATTGCAAAACTATTTTAAAAGTTGCAGATGAACATCATTAACCAGAAAAAGCAGTGTTTGTCTAAGCTGCCTGCTCCCTCCCAAACAGTGCAGAGGGTCTGGCAGGTACACTCTCAGTATGAGAGAGAGATCACCCTAAAACTCTTGCCAATGACCTCTCTGTGTTGTTGTTGCTGTTGTTGGCCTTCAAGTTGTTTCCAATTTATGGTGACCCTAAGGCAAACCAGTCACTGGGTTTTCTGGGGGTTGAGCATATGTGACACAGCCAAGGTCACCAAGTGGGTTTCCATGGCCAAGCGGGGAATTGAACCCTGGTCTTCGGGGATGTAGGCTACAGTAATGCTTAGATCACCACACCCAGCTGGCTCCTGAATCTCAATCACTAAATACATTTAGAATTTTGGAAGAGGAGCAAATGCCTTCTTTGACTACCCCGTCCCAGCTGTACATCTGTGCTAGTCTGCCTTTGTGCTAATCAGCATTAGGTGTTTTGAACTGACACAAGGATAGAGCATGGGATGGGAGGTAGACTATACTAGTCTCCGGAGAAGGAACAGTGCATAGTGTGAGCAGCACTGCAGCCTATATAAACAAAGCCGCTGCAACAGAACTGGAGGGGTTTACATATTTTTATTGTAATGTTGCTTGAATGGATATGCCATTTATAGCTTTTCAAAAATGTATCACTAATTAATCAGTGTAATGAAGAAAGTGGTCATTAAAAGCATTCACTCTAGTTCTGAGGAAAAACTAGCTGTGCTAATCATTGTAAATCTTTCTGAATGACGTTTCTTGTTCATCTTTTCTTCTTTTTGTGTGGATTCTTTGCTTTTCAATGTGTGCTGTTTTTAACCTTTGGTTTTGGACTGCATGGATTGAACTGAGTTTCTTAGCAAGCATTTATAGCAATAGACTTCCATTAAATCTAACAATTTACCAAAAGATTATCCATTATTAAAATATACCTTGGAGGAGAGACAGGTACACACACATGCACACGCACACACACATTTTTAAGGAATGTGAACCATGAGTATTTGCCCAAAGGTATTCTTGAGCATCTATTCACTATTAATATTTGAAACATTTTACAAGTGAAATCTATATTAAACTTTCCCTGTGTTTTTCTGCAGCTAATATATCAATTGTAGACATAGACTCCAATCAAGAAGAGGTCATATCAACAGTTTCTACAGGAAAGCACTTTGGCCTCAATTTGAAAGCTGATGAACCTATCTATTTTGGTGGTCTGCCAAGTTTAAGAGGAAATCTAAGGTAATAGTACGTAACACATAGTCAGTGGTAGAAACTGGGTAGCCAAAAAGTTCTTAGTATTTGAACATGATTATATATTTGAATATTATAGTCTCTGGTGTTTGATTGGGCCCCCTTAAGGTGATGAGCACTTTGCCCTCAGGCAACACAAACTGCACAGGTGCCTCTAAGTTTTTGTTCTCACCACTCATGTCTAACCCCTGAAGTGCAGCTGAGGGTTATGTGATATGAGGCTTTTTTAGCTGTGACAGCTATGAAAATGGGCTATCAGTTGGGAAGAGTAAGGTCACTGTCATAGACAATGCAGTGCCAAGAGTGAGAAATTTGATGATCCCTTCTCCTGGCAGGCCATCACTGCCTTGTACTTGTCCTCCTCCTCACCCCCCTGCCCGCCAGCCACAGTCCCGCATCCATGCCTTCCTCCACAACTCACTTTGGCAATGACACTGACCCAACTGACTGGCAGTTCTTTAAACACAGGATGGGTAGGAAGGTAGTGAGATGGTAGGTATTGCTACCACTGCCATGAGAGGCAAGGCAGGTGGGGAAGGCTAAGAAGAGGATGCAGGAGGGAGCGGGGAAGCACTAATGATGACGGATAGTGGGAAACTTCAGACCTCATCAGTGCGTACACTTTCTAGTATAACTTACCAAAGGATAAAGATCTAACCTCGTTGTTCATTTCACATCATTTGTTTAAAATCTGATGAAAAAGAACAAATTTGGTGTGGAACCTGTGGTGGTATCAAAATAATTGGAGAGAATAATGGAAGGAAATTAGCAGATAGAAGAAATACCCTACTCCTTCCCTATTACTACTCACACCAGTCCAGCTTTAGTTTGTCTAGGAAAGGGAGGATCCAGTTTTAAAGAAATAAGGTTATGGAAGAGAATGTAGTTCCATCGTCATTTTTATAGAATACACCTGCACTATATTTATATATATATATATATTTTAATATTCACATATGAACCTAACACAAACTTTCTTGCTCAGGTTGCTCCATTGTTAATTTGATTGTACGTAAAATATATTCCATTACATTTTCAAGACTTCTTTAAGAGTGAGAGCAGAGACTAGAGCCCTTTTCGCATGGTGTTTCTTAAGCGAAAGGCCCCTTGAGCATCACGTAATTGTGAGGAGCAGTCTGCATGACGCACTCACATTTATGTGACGCTCAGAGTGTGACGCGATCCGCTAATGGATTTTCTTATTTTCGGCTTCAAGCCGAAAATGCTACGCAGTCGTGCAATGCTCAGGAGCCTGGAGTGCACTTACCTGCCATGCGCAGCCTCCTGAGCCACGCCGGTCATGCTTCCGGCCTCAGCGCTAGCCTTCAACTCCCAGGCTGTGCTGCGACAGGAAGGGGCGGGGTGCAGGTGGGGCGCTTGGGCAACCAGCAAGCAGCTGCAGCGACGAAGCAGCAGGGATGTGAGCGCCTCTGGAGGAGGCTGCTCGCGCGATCTCTGTGCTCCAGCACCGAGAACAGGTAAGTTGCGGAAAGGGTCTAGGTTCTGAGCTTAAAAAGTGTTTGCCAATAGGTAAAATAAACTCTAGAACTCTTGTTGATGTTTCTCTTGCCATTTTGGCAAGAGAAAAATCTCTGTATCACAAAGTGCAGGCACAGTATGAATGAGGCAGCAGTACTTTCTTATATTATGGAAGTATAAGAATCTTAATCTCACACTGAGCATATGCAGAGAGATCTGGCACAATGAACAAACAGATGGCTGCAGAGCCATACAACTCTGTGCTCTTTAATAAGGCTGAGATGGCAGTTACTGTGTTGTTGTTATTGTCATTTCAGTTTGCTTGTTCTAACCATAGGTCCCTCTCTTTTTTGGAAAATCAGAAATTAACAGTATCTGTTCGAAAGAGCAATATGCATACATATTAGCATAAAGCTATATCTCAGACACAGCATCATAAGAGTTACATGTCTGGATTAGACCAAGAATCTTGGTCTTGTTCCAGGGAGATGCCACTGGAAGCTAACAAGCAAGATCATGAAATTTCTTTGGGTTATCATGACTAGTGTCTTTTCATAGACCTGTCCTCCTCAGGACTATGAAAAGATGGCCTTTTAAAAGCCATCTAAGCATCTTTCCACACATATAGTACAGGGGGACTGTATTAGGTGAATTATGCATTTTTGTGAGTTAAATTATTAGTCCTAAACACACTACCAGTCAGCTTCAGAAGATGACCCTCCACTTTAGTATTATGAAAGTTGGGCTCCGGGGATACTCTTTCTATTCGTTTTTCCCTTGGGGTTTATAATTTTCCATGCCCTTATTAAGTCTCCAGTATAGGACATCTTCTTTTTGAACCAGAGATCCCCAAAACTAAATTTCAGCTTTTCGCTTTAAAGTATTCAAGTCTTCTGAGGGAGTAAGTGATATACCTGACAGGCCAATGGGTGTTTGGCTATAGACAACTTGACTTTGATATAGATATATTACTATGTCTATCTGTACCAACCCTTGCTGGCCATATGTCTGTCTTCTCATAAGCCACTTATGCCAGTGAGGCACTGTCTAAGGCATCCAGTCTGGCAAAACTACTCGTGCAGATGATCAGAACTGCTAGCTGGAAGCAGGATGCTAAGACATAAGAGACCCTGTAGCCTCATGTTCCTCCAGTGGAACAGAACAGCAATAAAACCTTCTCCTGTAATGTGGGTTTTTCTTTGGCTCTTTTCGCACGGCATTTTTCATGTGAAAGAGGGCCTAGAGCGTCGCGCAATTGTGAAGAGCGATCCGCACAATGCACTCACAATCGCGCAACACTCCAGGGGCCAGCAGGTGCCAATCGCGCACCTTTTTATTTTCAACTAGAAGTTGAAAATGGTGCGCAATCATGCATTGCTCCCGGGCCCCACGCGCACTTACCTGGCGTGCAGAGTTTCCAGAGCTGTGCCGGTCACACTTCCTGCCCCAGCGTAGCCTGGGAAAGTCCCAGGCTGTGCTGCGGAAGAAAGAGGCGGGGCCCTCGCACGAGCAGGCAGCTCATGCAGAGCCAAAAGACCCTGGATGCTAGAGCCTCTCGCTGGAGTCTGCTCTCGTGATCTCCGCACCCAGCGCCGGAAGACGGTAAGGTGCGGAAAGGACCTTTGTACTGTACATTATCTTTTGATAAGGAAGGTAACACTGGTCATCACGGGACATGTTAAAATACACGGAATTAACACAGGAAAGATGCTTAACATACCATCCCTTCTTAAGGCAAGTCAGTGTCTTGGGGATACAGCTCCTGCCAACATGGTATAATGGTCTGAGTGTTGGACTCTGGCCCTGGTTCATGGTTCAATTCCCTGCTCGGTCACGGAAACCCATTTGGTGACCTTGGGTGCATCACACACTCTCAGATCCAGAAAACTCCATGTTAGGTTCGCTTTAGGGTCTCCATGATCTGGAAACAACTTGAAGGCACACAACAATGACAACTTTTCCGCCATCATGTCAGATAGGAGAGGAGGAGTGTCATCATTTGAGTAAACTCTTAACTTTTACAAGCTTTGAGAGTTTCTTCCACCAGGCCTGCATGGAAAAGTGCGTTGCTGAAATTCAAATCTACCTCCATATAGAAGACAGTTTTTAAAATCAAGTAAACATATATTATAAAAAATATGTTTCTTATATATGTGTTCATTCAAGCCTACTATAACTATAAATGTATTTGTTAAAGTAGCTTATAGTCTCAAAATTAAAAAAGTTACAGGAATGTTTTGCAGGAATGCTGTTTGTTTTTTAAAAAGGTATTACAATTGTAAATAAAATTGTGTGTTGGTTCTTTTTTTTTCTCTTTCTCTCTTTTGTTTTTTATTTTTTATCCTAGTATGAAATCAAGGTAAACAATATCCAATTTAAATCAGTACTTGCATGCTTTATGCTTTGCATGGATTAAGCACCGCTTGCAACAGGTGGCGAAGCAAAAAGCAATTTGTGTCTGTATTTGTTCCAGCTGTTGCTCTGGGGTTGTTCATTCGGCAAGAGATCCTACTGCAGTAAATCAAGCTACTCCTAAGTGCTTAGCGTAGTCTTGCCTCACACTGTGCGCACACTTGCAGCAACAAACACTTAGTAAGCATCTTCACACAGCTGTTTACATCTTGCTGTGTTGGGTTTTCTTTCTTTCTTTTTTATCTCCTTTTAAATTAATCATATCAGGATCCTGCTGGGGAGGAGAAAAAATTCTCCATACAGTCTGTGTGAGTTTTTTTTTTTAAGTGTTTAGAGCTTCTGCTCAGCATGGAGCAAATTAGCATCTGAGCCATGTTTGGAAATCTTTGAGAACTAAGTGTCAATCTCAAAACATGATTTTTAAAAAATGTATTTTTCCAAGTAACTTGACGGAGGCCATTTGTTCCCAGAAAAAAATGAATAAATCATCCTTGGAGACTGACATCCAGTTCTCAAAGATTTGTAAACATGTTCAGTTGTTAATGTGCACATTGGGGGGAAATGACTCTCTATCCTAGGATTTTTTTAACCTCCACTTACCAACATCCCCAGCCATGGCTGCTACTGGCCTAGGATGACTAAAGTGGTGATATAACACAACTGGTGGTTATCAGATTGGCATAATATTTTTGTGCAAGGTGGAGGGTTGTCTCTTGCCAGCACATACATTTTTAGAAATACGTTGTGTTACTGGATCAGGTCAGAAGGCTATCTAGTGAAGAAGCCAGAAACATTTTTGCCCAAAAGAATGGACATAAGATTGAACACTTTGCCCTGTTGATTGTCTTTACTTCTGATATTCAGGCTTTACTTCCATTTTACCTGATGGTTCCATACAGCTTGCTAGCTAATGCAGATTAAGCCAGGTTATATTGAGTGGGGACTCAAAAAACAAAACAAGACAATTAGCCCATGTGGAGTCCCAAAAAGCCCTGAAAGAATGATAACCAATCTCCTTGTTGTTTTGTCCATTGCCTCAAACAGAATCACAGTTCTTTCTCAGGACCCTTGTTGTTCAGATGGGGTTCATACAAAATTAAAACCAGAATTTAAGTTAAAGGTTTAACTAGAATTTAAATTAAGATTGTACGGCTGAGGGCAAGGACTCTCTTACTATTGATCTCTGTAAGCGGCTGTGAGCTTTTTGCAGTTGAATGTTTTAAATAAGTAAAGAAGGTACTGTAATGCCCTCTGCATAGATGGAAGTAAACTCTTTAAACTCCCTGTCAGTGTTTTAAGAAATGCTGAAATAAGAGTTTTCTGTGCCCAAAGCTTGAAAGTGCAGTCGTATCACAACGTTTGTTTAAATGCCATTTAAGTATCATGGGAAAAAGAAAGACTGTGTTTGAGGCTCAAAGAATTCTGATTCTTCCCTCCTCCCCCTTTCTTTGTGTGAGTTTTTGTGTATGGGAACACATGCAAAACACATGCATATGGAAAGAAGACAGCTCAAGAGAGTCTAGTCAATCTTTTCCCCTACGTTTTCTTTTTCAAATCTCCATTCCCAAATAGTCTTTTTTTTAATCCACATGGAATGTGGAATGGGAAGTGTCCACGTATTTTCTCTCTGTGGGTGAAAAAAGATCTTAGGAAAGGTCAAATGTCAAGATCAGCAAGTGCTAAGCAACATTTTTCAGCACATCTGTCTGCTGAGATGCAACCTACCCCAGCTTACTTTCATTACAGGGAAGATAATCTCAGAACTTTGTTCAGTGTGTAATTTGAGCTGCAGTGACCCTGAATCTCTGCCAAGTATTGCTTGGTAAGACTGGTCTGTTGTTGAGACTGCTAAAAGTTCTGCTGTTGTAGGTCATTGTATGAAGAAAATGTATGAAATGAAGCACAAATATTTTCAAGCTAAAAAATTATATACTTTTCATTGTTCTTACGCATGTTTTGTCGACTCCTTTGCCACTCACAGGGACAGTTTAGAACCTAAAATGTCTGCATTATAAAGCTGGTGCATATCTTCAATGTGTGATAGAATAAGGATCCTCTTCCCATTTTTTACTGTACATATTAAAATATTTGCAGCTTTTCAGATTGACATGCTATGCTTTGCTGAGATGGCTACAGTGCAGCAAAAAAAAACAAAAACAAAGCCAAAAAACTCTACCATTAGATGCATATGTTGTTAAGCTATCTAATACTATTACTGTGTAATTAAGATGTTAATCTATGTGTATATATAAAACTGTGAATTTCCATTATTTCATACTTAATACCCATGTTTAAGATTCCTATTTTCATAAGTGTTTCTCACTTAGTAGGTAAATTGGTCAGATTATGCCTCAAGACTTCCAGTCTTTAAATTCATTGGCAATTAACATGGATTGAAGGAGTAACTACATGGCACAGGAAGGATACTCTTTCAAGAACAGTCAACATTTATTAAACAACTTTTCTGAGACAAAGCATCTGATCAAGATTCAGGGGACAAATTAGCTTAGTTCCTGTGCTGTCTTTCTTCCAAAGCACTAAAAGAAAAGCTATAATACAGGGTTGGATAAAATGTCAGCTACGCATGGCTCTTCCAGAGGCTATAGCTTCCCCATGCTTCCCCTCATATTGTATATAGCTCAGCCTTCTATATACAGGAGAAGCTTTGAATTTACCAGTGGTTCACAATCTTGGATCCTCAGATGTTGTTAGACTTCTGGTCCCGCAAACTCCAACCAGAATGGTGGAGGGTCAATGGTTTTGGGGCCTGTACAGTGGCTCTTCTGGGAAAAGCAACCATTTTTATTTAAAATGCCCAGCAGCCATAAAATAGATGTAAAATAGATGTAAAGCTCTTTTGTTCTGGAAGAGAAATGATGTTGCTTCAGTACAAAGGAAGTTGGATAATTCCATGAGTAACTTTACATAATAATCTTGCATGAAGAGTTTTGCCCCTTTTAATCTTTAGTACTGCACATAATTTGCTTTAGGTGGGTTACATGTACTAGTGTGATCCCCCAATTTTTTTTTTGCAGGAGCTCACATAGTTCTGATATTTATGGTCATGTAAGAGCATTACATAAATTCTTGCAGAAGAAGAAAGACATCTGTGGATGTCATTTCACTTTTTCAAGTTGTAAAATGCTCCTTTGTGAGCAGGACTGAAATTCCATGTGCAAAAGAACCAAATTGTTACTGGAGCAAACCATAGTTAATAAATATTAGGTCCTGTTGCTGAATCATGAAGAGGAAGGATGCAAATTGACATGAGACCATGTATTTTCTTGAGGGCAATTTATGTTAGGCAAGGGATATAAAAATAATACCCATACTTTTTTGACCCTGCACCAAGAATATGCAGTTTTACTGGCTGGCTAATTTCATCCAAGTTGCTTCCTATGTTGTTTTTCGAATTGAAATTCGGAGGAGGGGTTAGAAAGTAAGTATTGCTATGAACTGCAGAAATCCTGTGATATACTCACTTAAGTGAGAGTAAAGGCCATTGAACGTACTGGGGCTTACTGCTGGAAGAAAAGTATAATATTGCACTATGAATTTCTTTGCAAAGGGGCCAATGTGTTTAAAAAGTAATGCAGACAACTGCTTTAGTGCTTTTGTAATTCTTTTAGTGTTGCAGAGCTTCCAGAATCTGAGAATTGGTTTCAACTGGAGAATAAATCTGATTTGATTTCCTGTTTGCAGACCTGAAGTAAACACAAGGAAGTATGCAGGTTGCCTCAAGGATATTGAAATTTCTAGAACACCATACAATCTTCTGAGCAGCCCTGACTATGTGGGCATTACCAAGGGTTGTACACTGGAGGTGAGTGTTTCTCCTGTTTATGTTCCCTAGAATATCCTACTAGTGTTCTAAGCCCAAATTGACCATGCCACATTCCATGAACAAACTGAGCAAATTCATTAAAAAAGGAAAAACTCTCACATATTATGGCAAGGTGTTTGTTTATTACGATTCTCCCAACCTTATCCTAGTGTGCCACACAGCCCCTCATAAGTTTTCAAGACAGTGATAGATGCTTCTTGGAGCATAAGTTGCTGGTGAGGAAACTAATAACAAGCTAGGATTGGCTTGACAACCTATGTTAGTAATCATGACTGGTGAAACGAATTATCATGCCATGACAACAAAGTAGCTTGCTGTTACCTGACTTCAGGTTGATACCTTAGTTAACCCTAGGGCAAATCTATCACAGGCTTTCTTGGCAAGATTTATTCAGAGGAGCATTGCCCTCCTCTAAGGCTGAGAGTATGATTTTTATAAGGTCACTTATTGATTTCCATGACTGAGTGGGGGATTCACATCTTAGCCTCCCAGAATCCTAGCCCAACATTCACACTGCTACATTGTGCTGGCTCTTAAGGCAAAACGTAGAGAGATTCTGAAAGAGAAGGCCAGCCAAACACATTTGCTGTCTGAGGAACATGAAGAAATGGTGATTTCCTCAAAGTCATGGTGTGTAGTACCCAAGAAAACCAAGTTTATTTTGACACCTGTAGCAGATAATCCCCCACACATCTCTTAGCCTCCATAATAAAAATGTAGTGATAATAAATTCTAGCAATTTGCCACTTTTTATGACACCAAAACTCTGCTGCCTGAGGCAGTTGTCTCACTTTGATTAATTGTAGAATATTGCTGCTAAAAATTGCTGTGAAACGGTTAAATAGATGTATTAACTGGAATGCCAGATGGTGGAATCTTCCAGGCATTGCTCCAAAATGAGACCAGTTAATTTCAGAGGGTGATATAGAAGTAGTCATTGGCAATTTGGGCTTAGAATGATTCTTCATCATCATCATCATCTAAAGTCATTGTACACTTTGACTGTGCTTAAGCAGTCTTACATAAAAACAGTGATTCATTATTTGGTGACATATAGCACCTGTTCTGCACACTCTAATATCTCCCAGTATGGGTGGGAAGCAGCACAGAGAGCCCTGGGCAGTACATTGCATGCCTTATTTATGAGTTGGGCTCACCAGGCCAGCTGAAGTGCTGCTAACCTCAGATAATAAAGCAATGACAAATAATGGAGCCTAATGCGTAAGTGGATTGGTTTTAAAGTGCAAGCAAACTGCACTGCAAGGAAATGTCAGGTTTAAATAACAATAAATTATTGGTTTTATTTTTTTTTTTAAACAAATCCTTTTCCAAAAATGAACACCACAGCTAAAGCTGTGAGTGTCACACATCAGCAGGGGAAGGACAGGCAAAATGAGGTCACAGAAGGTATTTAGTGATAACTAGAATAAGGACAATATAGGATAGATGAGTAGGGGAGTTTTTGTGATTCAAATGAAGTTGTGGAGGTGATGAATCAGTGATTGCAAAGATTGGACGAGGACAAATAAAACTGAAATTCAGTCCTGATAGAATCTGTGTCATTCTATCATTTAACACATGTCTGTATGACCCAGGAAAGGTGACGTTTAGTCTGTTTTTGTTGAGATTACACTCTTGGATCCCAGAACAGATTGGTCAGGGTACTAAACCACCCCCCCACGCAAGACTATGCAAGAGTGGGCAAAGCTCTTTCCCTGAAGTGTTCTGGCAAAATTGAGCCTCCCCAGAAATTATCATTCAAAAGTATACTAAATGATCAAACACATAAAAATTATGAAGGCACCTATTGTCATTGAGCCCACCCAGGAATAATATCTGTCCTATGGACACTTACTTTGGAGTAAACCACACTGAACTGGAGGGCCTAAGTACAATGTGTTTGCAAGAATTTTCACATTTAAGGATGTTTCAATGATAACTGATGGGAAAAGTATTCCGTCCCCCTGCAAATAGGCAAAATTAATAACAACTTATCTTGCAATGTTAATGTTAAACCCCACACCTTAAAAACAGTTCCAGGATCCCTGTTACACCCCTGGAAATGATACAAGATTACAGTCATGTTGTTCCTATTAGATCCAACATGTTTTTGGAAACAAGGGAGCATCAATAGCATGAAGGACTTTTCACCAGCTAGTGCTGACTGCTGTTAATATCCTATCTGCACAATATGTAAATTTGAACGCTCAGTTAGTACAAAATAGAGCAGTTATGATACTGACTGAGACCAGATCTATGGAAAATAGCTTTCTGGTTTTCAAACAGCTACAGTTGCTTCTAGGCTATTTCTAGTGCCTAATTCAGGGTTTTGGTTTTAACAACCTAAAAAGCTAAGCAACCAATTATCTCAAGGGTCACTTTCTCACAAATGAACGTCCTAGCTGTTAAGACCAGTTTCATTCCCTCTCTAGCTGTTTTGTGGCACAATTGGAGTGATGAAGTTGGACAGTTGACAGCATGAAAGGGGGAAAAGGCAGAATTTAAAGCTATATAATGGCTTTCTGCACTGGGATTTTTTATTTATTTATTTATTGAAGATACAGGGTTATAGCCACCATCTGTTTTCCATAAAGCCTGTCCTAGACACTTAGTTGCCTGAAATGAAGGACAAGATTTCTTACATACTACTAATTCTAGTGGCAGCTGAATTTTATTTGATCTTTGGCAATGGAGCAGTGTTCTCCCACAAACCTGATGTAGAAGGCCAGTTGATGGGGCCTAGAACAGGTAGTGAGACATACACAACAGTAGCTGGGGAATTTTACTAGGTTATTCCTGTCCCCCATTATCCACAATCTCAGTTGTCTCACTCTCCCAGTATCATCTTCCAGTAGGGCCAATATCAGCTTCCATTTATGGAAGGTGCCTGGATCCAATTTTGTGGGATCCTTTTTCACCCAGCACAGCTCACACTTTTTTAGCAGAGTCAGTCTACTCTCTGTGTAGACTTTTCAGCAGTGTGCAAGGCTGATGTGGGGAGAAGAGGGCAGGGATCCATATCTAACCTGTAGTCTGGGTCTCTGGGCCACTTGCCATCCCTAGCTGGCAATCACTGGTAAAAAGTGTAATTTGGAAAGAAATCCTGACTGTACAGCTTTTGTTTTCTGAATTTAACATTTCTGAATGTTCTGAATTAATTGATTAATAGCGGGGCAGATATTTGTACAACACTTTCTAATGTAAACTGTTGCACTGTTTAATTTGATCTGCTCTTCCAAGGAAGTTTTCCATTCAGTCCCTTCTTTCCTACAGAATATCTACGTAGTCAACTTCCCTAAACCAGGCTTCGTGGAACTGCCGCCAGTCTCACTTGCAGTTGGAACAGAAATCCACTTGTCCTTCAGCACAAAAAATGAATCTGGTATCATTCTCTTCGGCACTAGTGGAGTACCTGTATCTCCAAGGAGGAAACGCAGGCAGACTGGGCAGGTACAGAATCATAACATGTTATTTGGTTTCATGTTTCTAGTGATGTCATTGACAGAAGACATATATTTTATATTTGGAAATGAATTATTTCCATTATATATGGTGTTAAAATAGAAGTACCATAAGATGGAGACTCAGAACGCTCCTTGGAAGTTTGTCTTAACTTGTCTTGGAGCAGAGGTATCTTATGAAGCAAACATAAAACAGACTAATTTAGCAATCTTATTGGACCCATTTTTTTCTTCTAATTATTGATGCCAACCATCTATGCAAAGCATCTGCTCCCCTATGAATCTAATGTCTGATAACTTAGTGTTTCATAATCATGTTCTTTGATATATTTTAAGTACTAGAGAGATATCAGAAAAATACAGGCAAGATTATCTTCTCTTGTATAAAAATACATTACATACAAGCCTATATAATGATTTGTTTAATGGTTTCTATAAAAGCAATTTCCTTTTTACCTAGTGATCAGTTGGCACTACTCATATGATGATTTAATTTTTAAAAATGATTCTGCAGTGTAGCAGCTCAAACAGTATTGATCTATGATAAGCCCATATGTGCTTTCTTTTCTTCCTGCATTCTGTTATTTTCAGTCAGTAACATCACAACAACATTCTGAGCCAAACTTTTTAAATTTCTGACCTACAGAACAGGGTCATACATAAGTATATTCTAGACAATATTATTTCACTGATGTATAGTTTCCTTCAAAAAATAATATTTTCCCAACTCAGTTGTCTTCCTTTTAAGCAGTGCCAATCTCTTCTTCTCTTCAAGGGAAAGCAGTTTTTTTCCACTGTTAATGCAGTGTTCATTAGAGGGTGGGGAAGCGAGAAAGAAATAAGACAGTGGTCTGAATCTAATTGTTAATCCCCAACAAGTAGCTCTGTTGAATTAATCTTAAATAAATGTTGGCTTCTCAGGTTCCCTCTGAGTCGATGTTTCTTTCTGTTTGGGACCAATACTCTGATTTAGGCCAGTGATTATGCAATGAGTATGTCTGAGGAGTTCATGTGGCCTGCGTTGTTAAATCAACAAAATTGACTTTGACTTCTTAGACTAATGTAGGGATATAATTCTCCTTTGTTTTCTGTTTGCTTTTTCTACCTCTTCAAATTTTGCAGTTCTTGGTTCATATGCATGTTTTTAAGATGAAATGCATACACAAATGCAAGTTTAAAAATAAAATGCATATGAAAAATGAAGCCTTATTAAAATAATTTTAAAAATAAAATCAATTTTAGCAGTGTGTTCAATCTGATGATTGGTACAGAAAGAGGATGGACCTATGAATGAACACATGCTAAACCAGAAAAGATTAGAAACTTTCCACGAACCATCTATCCCTAATATTATAGACTGTGTCCACCAGTCTCTGCTATAATCACCCACTATTTACTTTTTGCCATGGCAGCATTACATAATTTATCCTTTATAATGTTCTCAGTTGGAATCTCCAGTATCTAGTATATAATTCCCTGTACTAAACTTCTATTTCCCTCCTAAAGAGAAAAGAAACATTTTATTTTTAAGGGGGAGGGATGTATAGTTTCTTGCTTAGTTACAGTAAACATAGAATATGTTGGCTTTCAGTGGTTTGTGTAGGTGCTATTCAGATTTGCCTCTCTTTTCCAGGAATGCAATCCTAAAGGAAGGATATAGTTTGGCAAAACAGTGCACCGCACATTAGAAGTACATGCTAAATTCACATCACTGTCCTCAATGCCTAAATTGGGGTATGTTCCCCTGTTCCCCCATAATAAAATATACAGGATTTTTATAGTGTATTCTTTTATTTTATACATAAAAGGAGAGGATGTGCTGTGTTCAGGAACTGCATTAGAAGAACAGACTGAAGAAACTCCTCTGAAAAGGTTGGTTCTCATTGCAGGCCTATTATGCCGTGTTCTTGAATGGAGGCCGACTGGAAGTGCACGTCTCTAATGGAATACGAGACCCTCGCAGGATCACAATCAAGCCTGAATTTGGCGAGTTTCATGATGGCAAAGAACACTCCATCTGGATAGAGAGGCTTGCAGGGTAATAAATCAGAATATTGGAAACACTGTATTTCCAGCTGAGGAGAAAAGAATGGAATCTGTGCCGCTTTCATTTAAAAATCATCTTCTGACAGTGACGATTTCATTATGGCATAGGTCATGCTTGAGTGTAGGCATTGCTGCTTAAGATTTTCATTAATCTAAATTGGAATGTTTAACCTTTGATACTTTGTGCAAATACACTTTATTAATATAATTTGTGCAGCTGAGGAATTGGATCTTGAACTAATAGTAAGGAACAGCTTCCAAAGCTAAAGAAAAGCAACATTAAGTGCTAGTGCCACTCATATTGACTTGAAACTAAAAGTTCTTTAATAAGTTTTTCTAGTAAAAGTTTAGGAGTGTTACCTTCTGAAGCAGAAAAGTAGTCTATACCTTTAAGATCCATTCTCTGTAGTCATTGTAGATAAGTGCTGAACCTTCTCTTATTCTTACCAAGAATCAATGGAGAAAAAAGAAGAAAGATGAACAAGGGAAAGGAAAGTCCAGGATGTGAGTGGCAGTTGTGCTGTGACATACAGTAACAACATTATTTCATGCCAGCACAAGCTGCTACATGCCTTGGTGCTGATATAATGTTTGTACAGTTTGAACTATTTTTTTCTTTTTCCTTGGTTACTCTTCCTTCCCCTTCAGTAACTGCACAGCAGAGTGGGAAGGGTATCTGATATGCACCTAAGCAGTGGCTGGAAAACCAGGCTTTTAAAGCAATGAGACACTTCTTGGAAGATGCAGCAAGTAAAACCAACCTGTAAGATTGTGATACGTGTATACTAAATACAATGGAAAATTCTTAAGTTGACTTTTTTTTTTTTTAGTTGAGAGATATATTCTAATAAGTAAAAATTCTGGCAACTAGAACCATACAGACTAGAAATATGAGAGAAAAGCACTCTCTTTTACTATGTCTAAAAATGTATGTATTTTGCCCAGGTAAGCATATGCTATCCCTATACTTTGAGACTGTCCTATCTTAGTCCCAGCACAGCTGATAATTTTAACAAAAGAAACTGTATAGCTCCCAGCTCATTACTTATTTCTAGGCAGTAAGCACAGGGTCATAAATAAAGTCCAACAGGATTCCAAAGCAAGAGAGTGTCTGAGGTTAGTCAAAGCATTCAGCAATGTATCTGGCAGGGTAAAAGGTCAGATAAGCTCTGACAACTCCTGGAGAGGAAGGGTGTTAGCTATATAGGTCTGGGGCTTAGTGCAGCTGTTGCTTGATTAATTGTTGCGGGTTATACATTCTGAAAGAGTGACACCGGCTTTCTCTTTGCTGTCTGTGCTCTGCAAAGGTGAGTACAGGGAAGTGCTCTTCTATGTCTGAAAAGGCAGGACTCTCTGCTGGAGCTGGCACTGTCCCCTGTTCTATTTGTGGCACTGTAACCTCTTTCTGTACAGCGGGTCCTGGCATGCCCTCTCTTTCAGCCTCTGGCATGTCCCCAGTTTCAGACTCTGAGTCAGAGTCCATGTTCTGGAAGCAGGGCATGACAGAGATGCGCAGTATCCACATGTCGATAGGAGCTATGCAAAATGGACAGTTTTCTGATTTCTATTGTTGTAAATATTTTTTTCACAAAAATGTTGGTAATACAGAATTTTTAAATTATTTTATTTTATTTTGATGCATGGCATTTCATGATAAAAAGCTTTGGGTCTGGCTCCTTTAGCAATATGTCCTCTGCTCTCTCCCCACTAGCAGCAGCCCGGTGGATTCCATAATGGGGAACAGTGAATCCACTCTGGGTTTTATAGCAGACTCTAAAGCACCTATCCAAGATGCTGAATCCTATCCACAAAATAGATTCAACACCTTGAATAGCTCCTTTAAAGTATGGAATAAAACCCAGAGCCAAAAGAGTAAACCATGGACCTCTTATTTGGAGGTAACAGTGTGCCCTACACACAGAAAGTGCAATATAGTTTTGTGTGTTTAATGATACTGCCCTGTTGCCAGGCCTAATTAGTTATGTAGCACCTTGTACCTATTTGTCTGGGATTTTATAGTGAAGAACAGAGCAAAACATGGTGCTAAAGAGCAAAATGTAAATGTAGGTCTCCATTTAGGTCTCCATGAACTGAGTAAGTGCCTTGGCCATTTATCTGGGAGGATCTGAGAGGATGCCCAGCTGTCACTGAACTAGCCACTCAACAGCTAAAGTAAATAGCAGAAACATCTTCATTTGTACAGATGGCAACGCTGAGCCATAGTAGTGATGGAGAAATCAGGCATTTTATGCATCTCCATCCCATGTCTTTACCTGCTTCAGTTCCAGCTGGTTTCTAAAAGATGTGCATTTAAAAAAAAAAATCCACATGAACAATCACTTTCAGCTATGTATTTTGTCTCAAAGTATACTTTTCTGTGTGGCTACTGCTGTTTTCAGAGCCATGAACTGCAGTGGAAAGCTCAGAAGACTAAGTTTCAACCTACACATTAATTCAGAAGGTATGGATTTGGTCATGAGCCAGCATGGTGTAGTTTAACAAATAGATGGCGGGGGGCATCATGTGATCTAAGGCAATCCTAAAAGAAGACAGTGCTTACAATTGGCCAGGAGCAAAAATGAGAAAGGCGTAGCTGTAATGTGTTGAGGAAATGTTTTACTCTCTCCAAAAAGAAATGCTGTCATGCTGTAAAAACTCTAGTGTGTACCTCTAGATAAGAGATTGAAGTATAAATCACATGTATTTTCATTTTGCATTACTTTGAAACTATCAAAGGAGACATTGTTTAGAAGCCAGAAAGGATTACTTGGTTTGGTTTTTTTATCCACTAGCAGCACCTCTAATAGATCTCTGTAAAATAAATTCATCCACTTCCATTTTTGTTCCCATTGAATCCAGTGTGTTGGAATCTCCATCCATTTTTGATCACCACCACCTTATAAGTAATTCATAGGCAAAGATCTTCTCCATCTACCCTACTGCCTTTTTTTATGCTTTGGGTTTATGTAGCATCAGTTTCTGAATATGGAGTAACACATAGGCAACCATTATGTTGATTGACAACTGAATGTAGAACCTGATACACCACCCAATGTATGTGCACAACAGCACTAAATGCAGATGTTGTTCACCAGACAAAAGTCTTCAGCTGCTTCTACAGGGGAACTAACACATGCATATGACACCAGCATTGGCCTGTACATTTCTCTTATTATTTTAGACCATGCTTTTCCTCCAAAAAAGGGTGTTAAATAAACCTAGCAATAATTACTTTGATTAAAAACCTCTGGAGGAAAGGGTTTCTATATTTTCTGCAGAGGGTACCAATACTCTTGTAATAAAATGATGTTGTCGTTGTCATCGTCATCATCATCATCATCTTCATCATCTATGGACAGTTACGGGGGGGAAAATCAAGATAACAAAACATGATTAAGATGCTATATAGTACATAGGATGTTGTTAATCTCTTACCCTGTAAGGACAGCTACTAACAGCAACGCATTATTGCTTTGATAGCACTCTCTAGTGGATGGAAATCCATGCTAGGTTCACCCTTACTGATTTTTCATAGTTATTTGTTTAACATACATGTACAACAGATTTGCTTTTCTTTCCCCTTATATTGTGCAAGAATAGAAATAGAAAGAAATAATCTATTAAACAAATCTTTTGCTCTGTTAATCATCATACAGACTTTATTTTATTAAAAGCAGAGGACATTTCTGAGAGCTCTTTGGAAAGCTAATTGGCCATATAATTATAAACTAATTGCTTCCCATTCTGGGATAATTATAAGATAGTGATGAAGACCAAAGCGCCTTCATTGTGTGGTGGCATTCAGTACCAGAGTGTATAAACACTTCCTCTGGTAACTTGGACAAAATGGAAGGCTTTGTAAATCACTAAACATTTAACCAGAAATGGTGTTTATCAGCTGCAGGATCATCAAACAATGTTAAGGATGTCTACTATTGCTGGAAAAGTGGTGCTCAAGATATGGAACATCAAATAGAAGATTATTGGTTTTATTTCCTCTGGTGCAGAATTAAGAACTGGGAAGTCCTAGCTGCCTGCCCTGACAATTAGATTTTGTTAAAACTGCAATCACATGCCTAATTCCCTGGAAGTAGGCCTAAGTGAATTCACTATGGCTTAACATTTGAGTAGACCTGTCTAGGATTTCACTTTAAAAGCAATATATTCTGTCTAAAGCTTAGACCAAGAGTTCTCAATAGTTCCTGTAAATATCTGCGAATGTCCAAGGCCTGTCAGTCACAAAATTGTGGTGGAGTGTGACATAATCAACTGGTAATTGCTGTTACCTTTGTATATTTATGCCTGATTCCTATTTGGAAAATCTCTAAATGTTTTGCAGTGGAAATTTTCTTATAGAGAGTTCCGTTGTTCAGCTTTCCTCAAGTAGCTTTGGAAGTATTGTTATTCAGCCCCTCTATCTGAGATATGTATTTTTGGTATCAAGTTTTAAGTAGAGAAGACATTTTATTTTATTTCACCATTCCACATGCCTCTTAAAGTGTTCCTATTCATCTCTCATCATTTCTTCTCTTTTCCTAGGAAATTTGTACTCTGTAGGGATGCAATTCTTCTCTAAGCTTCTTTTCAAAGAAAGCAGTGACTAATTTTAACAATTTTCTTCTCATCGTGAAAAATTTTTTGAAAACCACACAATTTTAAAAACCTACTCAAAATTTTGGATATGCTGTGCAAAATTTACACATGGTTGTTTTCAATAGAAAAAAATCTGTAAAAAGCATTTTCAAGGCAAAAAATAATATTTCTACACAGAACAGTTGCATAGGGATGAGGGCAGATGGAGATGATTCGCCCTGAGCAACAATGTTTTTGGGGTGGCTGGACCTTTAACCATGCCCCTGCATGCCCTGGGCACACCCCATACACAGTGGCCACACACACACACACACAATGACCATGCCCCCTCCTGCCCTCCCTCCACACACTCCAAGCTCTGCCACTGACACAGAAATATTATTTCCTGTGTAGAAAATGCTGTTTCTTGTGCAAAACAACCACACTAGAATTTTGCACTGAATAAGCCCCAAACTGTGAACATTTTTGCAAGTTCAGGATTCTTATCTTCAAAGTTTCTTAGCACTCAAAAAACCATGTTTTTCATCCATTTTTCCAAATGTTTTCAAATAATCTTTTTATTCCTAGTACTCTGTTCCCAGATACCAGACTATTTTTTATCCCTACCTTCTCTTGCTTTGTACTCACTCTGAGATCCTACATCAGAAAACATACCATGTTTCCTCATGCTATTCCTCAAAACCCACCTTATAAACAATGCAGCCTCCTTCCAAGCCATTTCCATGTTCCTGGGGAACTGGGGGATGAACGGGCATGTACCCTTCTCTTTTGCTGTTGCTGAACACACTGTAACAGACATCCTTCCCATTCTCCAGCAACACAAAAATAGCCAAGGCGGAGGGCTTCACTGTTTATATGGTAGGTTGGGGGAACTTTCAGCCATTTAATGGTCAGAAGAGGCTTTAACCTATGCAGCAGCCATGAAAGTGAATTCCAATGGTGTGAGTCAGACTTCATATCACAATTCATGAACAAGATGCCAGCAAAAGTCTCCTCGAGACAGTTTTCAAAACTGTGCATTGTGCATTTCACTAGCTATTGGCACAGTGTAAAAGGCCAAGGCATGGATGTGGCACAGGACAGTTAAGCAAACAGTAACTGAGGAAGCCACAGTACTGAAACCTAGTTGAAAGAAGGCCGGTATCACTGAGGGGTCCCATGATTTCATTTGGAAAGAGACCGGTTTACATTATTGTTCCCTCAGATGAGGCTGGGGCAGGGCACATGATTTTTTCCTTAGCCTTTTGGAAAAGAAATCAGTTGTTATGAAGCCAAGAGTTTGGAGAGGTCTAGAAAAGTGGGGGGGCACTTGATGTAACACGTTTTTTCATATTGTCATTGCCATTGTTTATAGCTTTGAAAAACATACCGTTTGCCCTAGGGATAGAAAAAAATATTGAAAAACATGTTTAAAATGCCAGAAAACTGTGCTGGTAGAATGCTGGGAAACTCTGATAAGGAAAATCCTGGACTGATGGAAACGTTTGCATTTTGACATTTAACCTTTGCAAGATTCGCTTACAGGGTTTTGCACAGAAATATTATTTCCTGCGCAGAAAATTTTCTGTACACATAAAACACACATGTTTTGTGCAGAATAAGTCCCCAACTACAGCATTTTCTACACGAGAAATTGCATTTTCTGGGCAGAAATATTTTCTGGGCAGAAATAATTGGGTTGTTTATTTTTTCTGGAAAAAAAATCCACATGCATGTTTGCACAGCAGAAGTCCTGAACTGACTAGTCTTCAAAAATTGCAGTTTCCAGAGATTTTCTCACAGCAGAAAGAAAGTTGCTCAGATTACCTGCTGCTTCCTTTGAGAGTGAAATGAGCAAAGAATTATATCCGTACAATGTGCATCTCTCTCTGTTTTTTTTTTTTATCCCAGCTATCACCATACTTGGGGGGCCTCATTGTCTTTCAAGAAAAAGATAATAACCAGTCCAAGTTCCAGAAAAATACAGTTTTACCATACTTAGCTGTGTGCTCATTACTCTTAAAACGCACTTGCATCTTACTGTTAAAATGAGTCCTAAAAGGCCAGAATCCTGCCAGAAGACTATTTCCGGGATTGCTCAGTGGTGGTGAGGAAAAGCTGACAGAATCTGTTGACTCCAAGTTGCTAGTTTCTCCAATGCCTTTATTCCTTCAAGACTGATGTACCCATGGTCTTTTCTCTCCTACTGGCACCTCTTATGTAGGTGTACAGTAGTTATGCTAGGATAATGTGCCACCAGGGTTCCAGCCTCACTCAGCAGACTGCTGTTTTCAGCTTATCCATATACTAATATCATTGAAATCTTACTGGTTGGTTAGTTTGATCTTGAACAAAACAAAACAGAGAAGTAAACCCCATCCCTTCCAGGCAAACTGCTAGAGAGAAATGTGGTTTAGAAAATGTTTTTGTTTGTCTCCTCTACTTTATGGTAGATCCTGACACCAGTGAGATTAACAAATCTGCATTTTAGATTGCTTTCTGCTTTTTAAAATAAAATAAAATTGGATTCCACTTTGACCATGGAACCAGCGTTTATGGACAAATGCAGACCTTTGAAACAAAGTCAGATCCCTACCAGTCATTTGTTTGGTACCAAAGGGAGAGCAAGAGGGACAGAATCCAGCCCTGGTGTCTCTCCTTCTACCAAAGAACTGATGGACAAGACCTTTTCTTTCTGCAAAGAACGTCCAACATCTCTAACTTAATCAGGGTATTTGTGTAACTGGCTTTTCATGATTTTTGTAGGATGTTTGCCATACAAGTAGATGAGGACAGAAGACAGTCTCAGAGACTGCCATCCGATCAACCTATTTCTGTTAAGAAGCTTTTTGTGGGAGGGACACCACTTGAATTTCACACTGCTCCAATTAGGAACATACCTGCCTTTGAGGGCTGCATATGGAACCTTCTCATCAATGCTGTGTAAGTATATATCTATTACCTGCCAGACCCCAACTGATGCTAGCCTATATTATTTCACATTGTAATACATACGGTTATTATGTTTTTGCAGAGAAGTTCTCCCAGATTGGTAAAAGATGTCTGTCTGTCATGGCTTCTGTTTTTCTCCACTTATGTATCTCAAATTTCACATCATTTATTTTGTGATTGATTATTGGAAGCTAAACATGGGCTTATTTTTTTCTGGGGCACACAGATTTGATGAAATCCTCTTGTAGGAAGCGAAAACTGATTAAGCAGAAGGAATATTCACTTTAAGGCAGGAGTGGGAAAGAGCCAACCCATGGTCTTCTCACAGATCCTAAACCCTGCTAATGTAGTCCCAGAAGTCCCCTCGCAATTCCTTCAGCCCCTTCATATCCAACAAAAAATGTTGTAGGTATATTTTTTTAGTGGTTTTCTGCCCCTAAACCATGAATAGACTGTTCGAAAACATGCCTTCCCCTGAACCCTCCGTCCCTCAAAACCCTTTTTTTTTTAGCCGAAAACATGCCAAAAATGCCATCCGAAATGACATTATCTGCACAGTTGTCCTCTTTTGCCTTGGTATCTAGTCTGGTCTTAAGCCCTATACAAATATTATGTTATTTAATTAAACTCATGATGTGCCCCCTCCTTTTTCACTTCCTATACTCTCCAGAATGCCCCACATAGTTTCCATCTATTAAATTCGGAAGCACTGAAAATGGTTAGACCTTCCACTATACTCTGGCTATCTGCTCATCTGTAGTCATGTTGCTTGACCAAGACTGTTAGGCCCCACTAGCACCTGCCTAGTTCTTTTTCCTGATGAAGATATTTGGAAATTCTTCCCGTTTGGATACTCAAAATGTATGTTGTTGTTGTTATCTTTATTTATATCCCACTTTTTGCCAGCTTTGGGACTCAAAGCTGTATATCTAGTGGGGACTCATTTTGACAGTAGACAGAACATAATGAAAAAGCTTTTAATTTAAATTAAGAGGGTCTTCTGTACCTTACGCAACAACAACACTTAAGCAGAATTTTCATTATGAGAAACATTACCCACTAGCTTTTCAATTGTCTTCTTCTAATTTCTTGGCCTAATGGGTAAGAAAAGATTAGGCAAAAGCCAGCATCATATAATCAGCATTGAAGTTCTGAAGGCCAGTTTTCTGCCCCAGCACTCCTCCACTGGCCGCACTGGGACAGAGGGAATTAAAAAGCAAAGCAAAAGTTACTAGATGTTCACACCTGGGTTTTTGATTTTTGAGCTTAGGGTGATTGGAGGCCATGAAACCCATTTCAGGGCAAAGCCTTTGCTTCTGGGAATTTCAGGAATGAAACATAATCATTTCTGGGAAGTCTGGGTAGACACAAAGAAACCTTTAGGGCTATTTGTTGCCAGAGGTTAGAGTGTTGGTCTGGGACTTGGGACGTCCAGATGCAGATATCTACTGAACCAGAAAATTCTTCATTCAGTCACTTGCTCACCCTCACAGGGTTGTTGGAAGGATAAGGCTGTGAGGAGGAAGGTCCTGTGTGTCTCTTTGAGCTTACTGAAGGAAAGATAGATGTGTAATTAATAAATTAATTAACCAATAAGAAATGGCTCCTTCAGACAATTTCTACAAGGACATGAAGCAGTGTATACATATATGACTTCTCCCCTAATTCATTTTATCTTGATAACAACCTTGTGAGATGGATTAGGCTGAAGGGCAGATAGGTCACCTAGTGAGTCCACTGTCAACTGGATATTTGAATGTTGTTCTCCCAGGTCTTGCTCAGTACCTTAATACTACACCACAAACCTCTTCACCACGATGGTGAATGAAATGGAAGGCTTTTCAAACAAGTCCAGAATTGTCTTTACAAAAGAAAAGTTATAAAAATTGATGAGATAAATTCCTAATCCCCTTGGAATATTGCCTATGAAACTGTGATTTATAGATTTTAAAATAAATAATAAATACAATGAGTAAAAAATTTTTAAAAGGAAGAAGTTGACAAACTTTAACCATTTGACATGGTTGCTTTTATTGTCTGTCGTTAGTCCAGTGGATTTTGCCCAGCCGGTGTCCTTTGAAAATGCAGACATTGGCCGGTGTCCTGATTTAGGACCACCACATGAAAAAGAGGATGAAGAAGAAACTTCCCGTGCAACAGTCTTAATCCATCCTGAACCAGATATACAAGAGAAGGAAGCAAATGCAACTTCCCCTCTTCCACCACCCTTCCCTCCTTTACCTGTAAGTCTGCTTTGTTTCTTTTACGTGGGTGTGTGATTTTTAATCATACATTCTTATGTAGGACTGAGAAACTGCAGAATTGTATGGTGATGGTTCAGTCAACGTTCCTTTGATTAATCTACTTACTACTCTGCAAATGGACTGTGCATGTGCTTTCAGAGGCTTAATCTGACAGGAAAACCATATGCATCTTCAGGACTGTATGACTGGAACACTGTTTTGAAGCATATTTTTATTACATTAAAAAAGCAAAAGCCAAGTCAAGAGTGAGTTAGTCATGCTTAAATTTCATCCATATCAATATGACAAGTTAGTTATGACTAAATTATGGTCCACTAAGTTTAGTGGTAAAGTACCCCTTTGGCTAACTTGCTGTTGTGTGGCTTCAAGTTGTTTTGACTTATGGCAACCTTAGGGTGATCCTATTCTGAGGTTTTCTTGGCAAGATTTGCTCAAAACGGGGTTGCCTTTATTGTTATCTGAGGCTAAGAGAATGTGACTTGCCTAGTGGGCTTCCATAGCCAAGTGGGGATTTGGACCCTGATTTTCCAAAGTCATAGTCCAACACTCAAATCACTATTTTGTTTGCTGGCTCTCCACCACACTGGCTGTCTTGGCTAATTAATTATGTCCTGAACATTTTAGTAGTACTTTAGTGTAACAGTGTAATGAACTTTCTTTGCAATTCGACACTGATTTTTTTTTTTTATTTGGCGACATCCTGACCATGAAATCATTCATTCCATGTGCAGCTCAAGGAAATGTCCAACAACCCCACTCCTGCCCAATGCTGTGCATAGAATACAGAGCCTGGAACAAGCAATGTGTACCAACAACCCTGGATGCATATGTGTAATTGATTCTGGGCAAAGTGAAACGCTAGCATAATTTGCTAATTCACCCAATGATTTGTATGTAAGATCAGTTCCAGAGCAAAAGGATAGGTCTGTAAGCCTTTCTGCTGCATTCTGTGGGATTTATTGGTTGTTCATGCCTCCCATTTAGCTCATCTATAACATTTACCTCTGAAATATAAGTGTAGGTATAAACAGGATATAATTAACACTTGTCAACTCAGTCATCTTACTACCAGCTTCTGTGAATCCCAGGGAAACCTGGATGCATCTACAGAACTTCTTTTGAGGTCATGAAATTCCATCATTTTTAATAGTCTAATGTTAAAGAGACAAGCTTGCCACAACAGCAGTCAGTGAAAAAAGGGGGATGAGTTCATGTGAATTTTAACAAAAAAAACATTTATGGTTCTTGTTTTAAAACTTACACATAAGAATGTAGTATCTATTTAATCTTTTTAACCTTGGATTTAATACTCTTTTTCCTTGGGAAACTATGACTTAAGTCCAGTTGCTAGTCCCAAGTTGAGCAGCTCCGTTGAGTAAATGGGATTTATCTAGTCTAGTTGGATCAAGCAGTTGGATTTTTGGGGAGGTGTTTTATTTATTTATTGGCTTTATTTATCTTCCTGTACACCATCATGAAAAACCTGACACAGAGTGTAGCTTTCCACATGGACATTAGCTCTGAAGGTTTAAATACCATCAACTTCTTTTTTACAATACAATAAATTGTACAACAAACTGAATAGCCAACAGAGAAGCTTACAACCAAATATATTAATATGTCTCCCACCTCTTTCCCACAGAAATTTGCACATAGGAATCACCTTCTCATAGAGTAGTCTGTTTGATTTTACTGCTGAAGCCACGATTAGAAATGGAACTTTGGCCCTATTAGGTGTAATAACGAATGAATGGAGTTCACGGACATATTAGTATCTTTCAAGTGATTGTGTTTCAGTTTGCAATGAGATGGCTTATGTGTGAACCTGTCATCTAAGGAGGAACAGGGTGCAATTCCATTAGTCTGTCTCTTCTCCTTCAAAAGATAGAAGTGATTATAGGTCAGAATGTCAACACTGCAAACATTGCTCTCTCTGTCTCCAGTGACAAAAGCTTGGTATCTGTTTGCTTCTTTCATCATTTACTCTTCCAGAAGCCTCTATAGAAAAACCAAGCCAATACCTTTTCTTGTTCATTATAATTACCATATTATATATCAAAATCCAAAATTCACAAAAGTGTTTCATTTGTTGAGCCAACTAAAAATTGCACAAAATACATCACACAAGCATTCAAAGTTTCACTGGCTTTTTCATCAAGCAAATATGTTAAAAATCATGCAGGAGAAGAAAAGTAATGATGTTAGAGTCACAGGTCTACATTTTGTCTCAGATGTTATTTCTGTTGTTAGTTAGGATGATCTGGAAAGATATCAATGCAGATAGAGGCACTCCCTTTCTTTCGTAACCACGTGGGGACCAGGGACAAAGGGCAGTAAATGAAAAGCAATAAAGTTTCATTAGCAATAACAAAATAATTTCCATTTAGATCCGGGCTAAATCTGTCCTATGCAGAGCCAACTGCCCTTTTCCTAGCCAGAGAACACAGTGAGTTCCCCAAAAAGTCCTCTTCTGTTACATCTAGAAAAAAAATTAAGTGATATATAAGTAAAAGTTGCCAGTTGCAGTCCAATTGAAGGAATTTTATCTTTGTTGGAGGTATAAACCTCAAAGAATTAAGTCCCAATCCATTAGCTCTCTCTTGTTAAAGGTAAAATTTAGTATCTTCAAATCCAAGAAACATGTTCAAGAGGAGCTGTCTTGGTCATGCAGCAAAATACAACAAAATCCAAAATAAAACAGTGATACCTTTATTAGACCAACTATAAAACACAAAATATATCGTGCAAGCTTTTGAAGCTGGCATGGTGTACTTACTATATTCTATATTACATATTATGTACAATATGTTTTGTTATATTATATATAAAGTTATACTATATATAACATAGAGAATCAGTGTGGTGTATAGTGGTTTAAGTACTGGACTACAACTCTGGAAATCAGGGTTTAGATCCCCATTCAGCTGTGGAAACCCACTGGGGGACATTGGGCAAGTCACACCATCTCAGCCTCAGAGAAAGGAAAAGGCAACCCCCTCTTATCAAATCCTGACAAGAAAACCCCATTATAGGGTAACCATAAGTTGGAAATTACTTGAAGGCGCGCAACAATAGCAATATATAACATTATGTTATATATAATTTTATATGATAATTATATATTATAGTTATTATAAGGGTTATATTACAATAGCTTTGGATTCAAAGGTTGCACAAACAGGACACTCTTGCAAGAGGTATTTCTTGTTCTCTGCCCTTGTCTCCCTTGGATCCCTGAAAACCTCCAGAAGCTGAAGAGCCCTTTCTGAACAACACAGAAGGCGGCTCCAGTGGAAGAAAAGCATTTTCAAAAATCAATCAGAAGCATCTTACACAATTAGAATATTTGGTGGCTTCTTGGTAGGCATGACTCACACAAGAAATTTTAACATACTTCCGGATCAGTAATTCTACCACTCTAGGTATCTGGTGCTAAATGGGTACCCTAAATTAGTCTGTCTGAAGTGTCATGAAATATGAAATGCTGTGTAGTCAAGATTAGTTGTCATAATAATAGAAGACAGCTGTATATTACTGATTCTAGTACATGCCTGTGGCATAAATCAGCACTTTTTATTAATTCCCACAAGGTGGCGTAAGGGTTACATGTGGAAGCTAATATAATGTTTTGTTTTGTTGTCTATTTTAGTTGTTCTTTAATCCTATCGTTTGATAAAATTATACGGATGATACAAACAGGTTGAACCAGACCATTCTAGCAAAAAGTGGGGACTCTGCTTTTCAATCAAATTGAAGTTTAAGCCAGACCATCATAAGCTTCCAGTTTGTAATGGAAACAAGATTTAAAATGAATATTTTGTCTGCGTTTTCATTACAACCATGAACTATATAAAGAGCTGCTAGTATATAAGTAGATAAGGCAGATTTATCAGCTGTTAAGGTTAAATGACAGGAAAGCACATTCAATTGGTTTTTCACAGCAAAAATTAAAAACCAGATAAAATCTTCTTCATCAACAAGCAGTAATATAATGGGGTGGTAACATGTATTTCATAACAATGATATTGTCCAGATGTAAATGGAGTAGAATTACTTTCCACTGTGATGTCTCTTCAGAAAATATGTTTAAACTTCAATCAATTTAAAAACACCATACATTTGTTGGTAAAATTTGTTCTTTTGCAGGTATACTTCTGCCTTAAGTTGTTAGAGATTCTAAATTCATATGGAATATAAGATTTCTTTGGGGATAGATTATAAGCCCTGATTTATATATAGCACGTCCTATATTCAATCCCTTCTCAGTCCAGACCCAGGGTGGGGAACCTTTGTCTGTCCTGATGTTGGCCCTCCATAATTCCATCCTCCACAATGATCCAAAAAATGAATTATAATGGCAGAAATCCATTGCTGTAATTCACAAACATGACTCTGGCTGTAGTAAACTAAGATTTTGGAAGGAAAATTGTTGTCACAATATCCAAGCAATATTCAAGGGTATATCAGTAAAGTTTCCCTGTATATTGACATGATACCAATTAGCTTTGTCAAATAAGAATCATGAATGTCTTTTCACTCTTAATGCCTGGCTCTCTTAAGCATTAAATAGATTTGATCTCCAGAGCTGACTACAATTTAAATAAAAATAGATGTTGCTCTTTAAGGTCCTATAGGTCCTATTTTATTTTATTTTATTTTATTTTATTTTATTTTATTTTATTGCATCTGACTAACACAGCTACTCCTGTAAAACTTACTACAACTTGGATATAATATGTTGGTAAGTAGCTGTGTTACCTTTAATGTATTATGTTTGAGGATAACAAAAGCAAAACAGTAACATGACAAACAGCAATGTCATTACTCTTTTGGTAATGTTTTGTAGAATCAGTTTTGGCACTTAGGAGCCATTTTTCTATCATTTTAGTAAATTTTTAGTAAAAAAAAAACAAAAGTAATGCATCAGTAAAGTGACTTTCTAAAAGAAATATGTAAAGTATTAGCTTTTCAAAAATAATGGCTGATGTTAGCTCATTCCTTTAAAAAAAATGTTCCAAGATCTGTTATTTGTTTGGCAAACTTAAATATAGTAGAATTTCTACATTTCCCCATGTTTAATTAGACCACTCTAATTCCATCTAATCTTCAGCAGCCTAAAAGATCAGTGTTATCGTGCTGCAGCATCTGAGCCATGGATGTCTCACATATTTCGTCTAACTTCTGATGTGTTCCTTACAAAGTTAATCATTTTTGCTTCAATTCCTTGCAGGCGCATTTGTCATAAACATGGGTTCTAAATTATTGCAGCTACTAGGGTTGACTCTCCTCTTGGGTTGCTTCTGTTGCTACTTTGCCTTGTATGTTATGTTGCAGGCTTACATACATCCCAACTGTCCCAGTTTACAGGGACAGTCCCAATTAAATGTTATCTCATTTTTTTATCTGGTTTTAAAGTGTCCCAATTTCTCTGTTCTCCTGTCCCTTTCCTCCTTTGTCCTCAGCTTATTTTCAGTTACTTCAAACTGAATTCAGAGTGCAAAAGTGGTTTGCATTCATTTAAGTTAGTGGAGGGGAGTAGAGGAGGAGCAGAATCTTGCCCTTCCCAACAGGATCAGACGAAAGTAAATTGCTGCAGCCTCTCCCAGCTGTGTTCTCCCTCAATAATAACTTTTCCCATCTTGATCACACGCTGATGTTGCTCGGTCACATATATCCCAGTTTTCATCTGTGAAATTTTAGAGATATGTACAAGCTTCACCTTGTATTTTTAACAGGGTCTTGGTTTTGAAAGACCTAGTCAGTTGGGGAAAAAAAGCAGTAGGCAGAACAGTAAGTTTCAGGGTTCTGAATGCTGGAGTCTTACAATGAATAACTCCCTGCAATGAATGCTGTAACACGTTTAGTAAGCATCAGTGATCACCACTTCTGCCTCATGTTGTTTACTGCTTCTCAGGATTTGCTTGCTGCTGAAGTGAAGAGCGCCAGCATTTCAGCTGACTTTGACACTGTGATGGTATCTCCTAGTGTTTTCCCCATGATTATGTTTTGGTTTTATTTAACACTGGTAGATGAACTGCAGTGCCGTTTCAGTGATGTTATCTTCCTCCTTTGTTACTAAATTCAACCCCCCCCCCCACTTCACTGGTAGTGGAATTTCATCTGTGGACAAATGGTGTGAGATAGTCAGACAGCAGTCTTCCCATTTGCTCAAAAAAGCTCTATCTGGAGGTATCAATTTCCTGTCAAACAGGAAATGTCATAACTGGAGAAGATCAGCTAAAAGAATTAATTTCAAGATTTATTTTTTTTTAATAGCTGCTCTGTAATGTTCACAGTCATAAGTCCTATCAAGATTATACCTTTTTGTATAACTTCTAAAAAGTTATAATCATGAACATATAGCCAGAATTTATGAAATAAATGCCCACAGTTATTTCTTCTGGACACTTTGATATATGTAATATAGTTTTTGTTTTAGCAAGTGTCCTTTTGTCTTATTTTGTTGTCCAAATCAAACTTGTGCTGGAGAGGTACATGTATATTTTGCTTTTTATCACATAACTGGCTAAGAAAAGTATTTCCAGATTAAAACCAATGTAGACAGAGGATGCATATGGTGGAAGAAGCACATTTCCTTTGTCAATGGTCAGTTGCTGAAGGACTATACTCACACATTTGTAAGTGGGCTCTTCCAGACATCTTCCTGGTTTGGACTTGTGGTTCCACAGTAGTACCAAATCAGGCTAAGTAACCAGAAATGCCTCAAAGGAAAGAATCTTCCCATCAGGGGAAGGGGGTAGAGTGAGAGTTTCTGTTTGGGACATGCTCATCTATGTGGACTAGCAGCAATGGCTACAATTAGTCCCTTGAATATGTTGCTCTTCAGTGCCCCATGCTTTGATTCAGAGCATCAATTACCTGAGAAGACACCATGTCTGGATGTGCCTTAATACTTTCACCCCTTCTGTCTTCCTCTTTTTTAAATTGCACCTCAGGAGTGGATTCTGAAGAGTACGTTTGTTCCAATAAACCGTTTAAAAAACTGTTCCTGACTGTTATGAGATTTTAAAATTTTCATTTTATTAATTTTTGGCATGGAAAATAATGTTACTGAAACATGAAAGGAAAGGAAGTCTCCCTTTAAAGTATGAATTTTCTGTTTTCCCAATGACCCTAATATATCATTTATGATATCTTAAAAAATGTTTTATAAAGCAAATTCTGCATCTGGCATTCTGTAGATCTCTGTTGCGTTGGGATGAAAGTGGGACAGAGGAGATATGGATAATTTAGGGCTATTAAACAAAAAGTTTAATAATATAAATACCATTATATCAAGATTGATTTTGCCCCATAGCATTATTTTTCTGGAACTTCTGTTACTATTCATGTAGTTATAATATACCCAGGAACTGAAATAATATAAGATGCCATTTGTAGTTTTGTTTGGCTTTCATACATTCTGCTGATTTGAGCCTCAAACTGGAGTATCAAAGATCATTAAATCAAAATTACTGCAATTAATTTCAACTAAAACTTGAGTATCTGGAATACGTTTACAACAGAGCCCCCCCTTTCCCCCACTCCTTTTTTGTACTTCCTTTCTCATGTTACACACTCTTTTGTCTTCTTTATCAGGGATATGAGAAAGAAATTATGTTAAGTCTATGGACTTCCCTGTCACTATTATATACAAGCTTCCCCCACTTATCTGAGAGGTTAGGGACTGGAATACTGTCAGAAAACAGAATTGGTTGAGAAGTAGAACCCATGTACTGTATTGTAGGCACCATGGAAGACCTAAGGGAGGCTCACTTGGGACTATCTATGCATGCACTGCTTGCACAGTCTCTCAGCTGGCTTGATGCCTTTTTTACCCCTCTCAGCTCACTTTGTAAGCAGAGAGAGAGAGAGGAGAGAGAGAGAGAGAGAGAGAGAGAGGTCCCAAGCAAGCCTCCATAAGCAAGAAGAGTTGATGAAAGTGCAGAACCCCTGTCAAATTAATGGAACTTTTCCTTAATTTAGAAGTGTTAAAAGAGTGAATCCTCAGATGATGGAGTGTTGAAAGGCAGGACTTTCTTTACGTCTAGATTTTTGTACAACCATCCAAGTATACATCATTGTTAGAGTAATTATTGGAATTAGGCCTGGAATCCTATTGGATAGTTATGAAAGTCCAATCAAGAGTTATGTATTCATGACTACTTCATATTCATGATCCCTATTCCCTCATTTAGGGAATACATAGGGATCATGAATCCTTTCTTCTAGTCAGTAGCCACTGATTGATGGGGATTTGTTCCCCAGTCACTCAGGAAGTGGCTGACTGACTTTCTCATTTCCCCTTGTGTGAGTGATTTTTGACATGATGAGGAATCAGGACAGGATCCTGTTTCCACCTATTGCAATGAAGATCACTTGCACACAGGGGTAGCAATGTTAGCCACTTTCTGAGCATCAGGGGAACAGACCTCCATTGATTGCAGTGGCTGCTTCCCAGTAAGTGTGGATTGCAGGGGTTGGGCTAGGATTCGCTATTCTGCAGTGTAACTACTATGGTTATGTAGCAGTGCTGTGTATAGAAGATTTTGGCCTGTATTTTGGATAAAAAGTAAGATCCTTAACGTTCTAAGAAAGCCATTAGGTGTCATCCTAAAAATTTGCATTCTATTCTTCATGGCAGAGTTACAGTTATGTCATTATTATACCCATGAGGATGCTACAATTCTACAAATCTCAGCTTAAATGAAATAAGAGATGACAGATCAATTTCCTTTCATCCTAACCCTTCAGCATGGCGGTCGTAACCCAGCATCAGAGCTCTAGCACCTGGGGCAAGTAGCAGCTCAGGCTGGTGCTACATCCAAATGTCTATACAAGGTGTGACAGCTGAAGCCACTGTTCCACAAGTGGGACAACTCTACATGGCTTAGCCGAACTTCACAGGAAGGGGAAGCAGTACAAGTTACAGGAGACAGGGGGCAACAGAGCTTCCAGAATGCCCTTCTGTGGTAGGCCTCAGCCTCTTGCATAAAAGTAGTACTGTACCCACAATGTTCTTTTTGCACTGGTGGGGAAATGATGGGACTTCCTACATGCACAAAATATTGTTGCAGACATCAATGCAGCATAGTTTATCAGTTCTTTGTCATGCTTTTTGGATCAAAATCAAAGCATTAGAAATATTTTAAATGGGGAGAGAGATATAAGATTCTAGAAAGCTCTTCCTGTGTAGCAGAAAAAGGAAACTGTAAATATACATTAGTGAGACAGTAGGAGAACCCATCCTTTAGACAAAATATGAATCTGTTTATTTATTTATTTTTATTGCTTTATTGCAAATTTTCAAGATACATATATACAAAGTACAAAAGAAACAACATTATGTAACAAACACACACAAAAAGGAAAACAAAGCAAAGAGAAAATAAGGCAACAGAAGGAATACAAGTATTCATACTATCTTAAACATTCTTTAAAGCCAATTACAAATGATTCTCCCCGTTTTCTACCAAAGTTATCAATTAAACATTCCCACTGTTTCCTAAAATTGTCTATAGATTTCTCTTTCAGTAACATTGTTAATTTGTCAGTTTCCATTACCTCACATCAACAGCACTAAACATCAATACCAGGAACCTCCTTCTTTTTCCATTTCCTAGCATACAGAATTCTACCCTTAGTTATCTTGTTTACCACAATTTTCTTACAACGTTTCTCAATATACTCCTCAGCTGAATTAACCATATTTAGCAAATACAGTTCTGGTTTTATAGAAAAAAATCTTCTTTATGATCTCTCCATATGAATGTTCCTCCAGTATCTTTTGGGATTCTTACAGTTCCACCAACAATGGTAGAATGAACCTGTCTCTGTTTATTTAAAAAGCACATCATCACCACCATAATTATTTATATCCCATCTTTTCACCAAAACATCATACAGATGGCATCTTACAAATTAAAACAAATACAAGATAGTTAAAAATGCAATACAATTAAACTATTAACAGGACTGAAAACATTTGTCAATGCACAATTAATAACACAGACTGGAATCCACAATTGTTAGTTTTATAATTTTATTGTCTTTTAATATTTTGGAAGCTGCCTTGGGTCCCATCTTGGGAGAATAGGAGGCATATAAATTCAATAAATAAATAAATAAATAAATTGCAGTTACTTAAGTATAACCTAGAATTACACATCTATGGCCCTTTCCACACGGGGGGGGACACAGGGTAGGATGACCTCACCTGGAGGTCGTCCACACCGTAGAGTGCGATAGGGCGGTTGGAAATGTGGAGGTTCCACACCTCAAACTGCCCTCGCGCGGCTGCATGTGGTCTTTATGAAACACACGTGCGCTAGCCCGTTGCAGCACCCTGTGTGGAATTGCAGGGGCACTCAAGCGCATCCCTGCAGAGCTGCCCGGGGGCGGGCTTCCGGCTGGCGCACTTCTCCGATTGGCGGAGAGCCGCCGGAAGGCGCCAGCAGCCATTTTGGGTGCCGCTGGACGCCTCCGGACACCGCTACCGTGTAGACCGGCAAACGCTTGCTGCTCCCTGCGGCGACGGAGCTACCCGCATCGAGGTAAGCTCCGTTTCGCGTGCGCCACCCCGTTTCACCACGTTTCATGCCCCCTCATGTGGAAAGGGCCTATAACTGATTTGTATACACAATCTGTACTTATTCACAATCATGGCAATAGTGTAGGGAATAGAGAGGGATCATAAAATTCCCCCACTCCTGCTTTAGTAGGCAGCAGCTGCTGTGAGCAACAGAAATCTGTTCTTCTATTGATCAGAACACAGGAGACTGATGTTTCCACCCCCTTCCTGCCAGCGATCTCCAGTTCAAAGGAGAATTGCAGCAGGGATCCTGCTTCTGAATGTTGCACCAGAGACCATTCACAGGAGCAGGATGAAAACACAAGTATGTTGCATCCTGATCAAGAGGAGAACAAACCTCTATCATTTACAGCAGCTGCTGCCCAGTAAGGCAGGATTAGCGAGTTGGACTAGGAGACACTATCTAGTTAAGTATACCAAGTTAAGTGTAACTAGGAGCTGGTCTAGAATATCTGCCACAGTTTTAGCTGGTCTAGAATATCTGCCACAGTTTTAAAAAACAGTACAATCCTGTCTCCACATTTGCGGGTTTGACCCTTGTGAATTTGATTATTTTTGAGTTGTCTGCTTGCTTCTCTCCCATTCTCCCCTTCCCATTTCCTGGCCTTTTGCACAGGTGTGCTGCCTTCCTTCTCTGTGCCCGAGAGAAAGGCAAGCAAAAGGGAGAGACAAAGTTTCACCTGGGCAAGCCTTTCGTCCTCCACTGGCTTGCCTTTCAGCCAGGCAAGTGTGCAGAAAGAAGGCACTGCACACAGGCAACAGGCAGGAGAGGGAAGGGAGCTGTGTCCCCCTCCATTCACTTGTCTTTTGCCTGGGCAGACACACAGAAAGAAGGCAGCACACATGGCTGACAGGCAGAAGAAGGGAGGGGGAGGTGTTTCCCCCTTTATTTTTTTGCCTTTCGTCTGGGCGGTTGTGCAGAAAGAAGGCAGCACAAATGGGCAACAGGCAGGAGAAGGGGGAGAGGTGTTTCCCTGTCCTTTCCTTGCCTTTTGCCCAAGCTGGCACACAGAAAGAAAGCAGCACACACAGGTGATGGGCAGGAGAAGGGAGGGAGGATATGTTTCCTCCTCCATTCACTTGCCTTTTGGCTGGGCACCCTGCCTTCTTTTTAGATGCCCAGACAACAGGCAAGGGAATGGAGAGAGAAGGGGCACATGAGCCTTCTCTGCTCGCAGAGCTGCCCCCTCCCATCTTGCCTGGCTGTGGAGAAGGAAGGCACACTCACCCAAGAAAAAATCAGGGGAATGAGAGGAGGAGCCCTTGAAGGGAATGGGATGAGGAGCACTCACTCAGGTGGGGGGAATTATTCACAACTTTTTGACTTTCACAAGAATTCTGTCCTGAACCCTTCCAAAATTCAAGGGGCCACTGTACAATTAAAACAATAGAGCATACTCTTAAAAGCTGTTCCTTTAAAAACTTTCAGTTCTCAAAAGTCTGTTAGAATAAAAAAAGTATTTGCTAGCCCACAGAAGGTCAGCAAGGAGAGGGGCATTTTAATCTACAAACGCTTCCTTAGGAAAAAATTATAAGGGCATTTTGTTTTGCAGGAACATTGTGCCGCAGATGTGGAGCCAATTGCCTTGGAAGGGGGCAAGCAGTTTGGTCTGTCGCGGAACAGTCATATTGCAGTTGCATTTGATGACACCAAAGTAAAGAATACGTACGTCCAATTTCAAGATTAAGTGGTGAAAAAACTCATTCTAGCAGTGTGGTATGTGCTGAACTAAAGGGATTGTTTTAGACAAGATGGCTGCAGAGCAAGGATCTGAACAGGATGACTTCTGAGTTTGTTTTTCTTTTCACGCTTCTAGAATTAGCTAAAACTCTTTGCAAGAATTGTATTGTAGACTTGAAACCTTAGTACATTTCTTTGTTCTCTTTGCTTCAAATGGGCATATTCAACTTTCACACCTATTCATTCAAACAAACTGCAAGCCAAGTTGTTGCTGTTGCTCTTAAAGGTAACTGTTAGCCTTGATGGACTGAGGGACAACTTTTGATCTGACTTCTGCACACATAAAGAACGGGTAGTTTAAAGGAGAAGTCTGTGCAGTAAGTGCATAACTATTACCTCTATGTACCTTGGCAAGCTCAAAAAATGGGATGCCAGGTGTCTTGGTTTTATTTGTCTCATAAATAGGTTTGCCTTTGACAATGTTTGCTTCATGAGAAAGAATTAAAGAGAAAATGTATTAATGCTTCCTGACTTTCTGTTTTTTCCATCCACTTTCTCAAATGTTTAGACTCAACATTGAATTTGAAATCAGAACTAAGGCTGAAAATGGTTTACTTTTCTATATGGCCCGGATTAATCATGCTGATTTCGCCACTGTTCAGATAAAGAATGGTTTTCCATACTTCAGCTATGACCTGGGACATGGGAACACCAGCACAATGATTCCCAATAAAATCAATGATGGCGACTGGCACAAGGTATGGCATCATGATGCCCCAGCAACTAAAGAATTTGCTCATGTGCAGAATAAGACAAAACAAACAGAAACCAAAATGGCAGTGACTGTAGAGACCATGAATATAGCACAGCAAAGCTTTGGACACTCTCGAAGGTTCTATTCAGACGTTTCACAATTGTGTAGTGTGAAAGGACCCTAGAGTTTGGAAAGGTACTTTCTTGGAATAGAAGGGCATGCTGGCTGGGTTTTGGGGGTGGCAATCCAAAAAACCCCTAACTTTTCCACCCTCTGATTCAGACTTTAAGGCCATATATATTTCAAATGCTGTTTTCCATCAGAACTCTGCTAGTTTGCTGGCCATGGATGTCCAGATGGCCTCTTGAAAACAAGATATTGAACTGGATGAGCTGTTGCCCTGAGTCAGCAAAGAGATTCTTGGGAACAAATCCCTCTTAGGAACAAATCTGTAAAATATTCTATTTTCTTGAGGTTCTTATTATAGAATCACAGAGTTGGAAGAGACCATTAGGGCCATCAAGTTCAACCCCTGTCATAAATGAGTATACCATCAAAGCATTCCCAACAGATGGCCACCCAACCTCTGCTTAAAAGCCTCCTAAGGAGGAGACTCCACCATACTCCAAGGCAGCATATTCCACTGTCAAACTGTCTTACCAGCAGTAAGTTCTTCCTAATGTTTCCTGATGGAAAGAGGAGGTAGTAAGTTTCTTGATCTTCCACTGGTGATTTGAGAACCAATCACAGGTTGTTGCCTGGCATGTTACAATAACAGTTACTACCATACATGTATATAATGAAGGGGGGGATGATTTCTCCAAATGCATCCTTGTCCTGAAAATATTCATGTTTCCTCTGTTCTATAATTAGTCTAGGTACAGATGACTCACTTTTGGTGTTTCTGCTCTTTGCTCCTATCGGACAAAATATACCAGGGCATCTATTGAACTAGTCCAATTTATAAATTCCTTCCCCTCCACCAGAATGGGAACAGGAAATTTATCATGAAGGGAACCATGCCCACAAGCTGTTCTGTTGGTATTTGCCATTCTCCTATCCTCACGATTTATTTTTTTTAACAGCATTCATAGTCAGTGCACAATTTGGTTGTTGGAATATATCTGGGTTTCTTTGTAGAAGCGAAAACTGCAAAATTCCAAATTGCCCTTCATATCCATGGTATTAACTGGATGAAATATATTTTGGAAATCACAGTATCCATCCTCAAACTAATCTGATTCAACACTATTTAGTATATAACTCAGCCAGAAGAATATATTCCTGAGCTATTAAAACTACTAAGTAGTAAATGTTGGGAGCATCTGGCAATAGCAGATTCACCAGGTTTAGCATTAGGAGGATTAGATTCTGTAAGGGGGTAAATTTAATCTCTTTGGACCATATGCTAAAATTTGGACAGCCTAAATCATTGATCCGCATCATGTCCTGCAAGTTGCTGAACTTCAGGCTTTGATGGATAGGTAAGTGGCATTATCATCAGCATCTCTGTGGCCTAAAGCAGGACAAGAAAAAAGAAACATTGTAGCAGCTATATTTATTAATTAATGTTTGTTAGTGCCTTAATGATTTGTTAATTTATTAATGTCCCCTTTAAAGGTACATGTCATTTGCAAAACTGTGTAGCCAATGAATATTTGCAATGGCACACCAGTTATGAGGACAAAAGTCACAGATTTATCAACTATTGGCAAATGAAACTACACTGTAATTATTTGTATTCCACTTTTTAAATGATTATTACTTATTGCTGTGCAACATCCTGAACATATGTGGCAAAGAGGGTCCTACCAAATGGTAGCTGATGTGTCCTATGTCAGACTTTAGTCTAAACTTTAAAGGTGCTGTCCAAGGTGTTGATCTCTTTCTCAAAAATAGGTTCAGTACCTTGGATAGCTCCTTCAAATATTGGACTAAAACCTGAAGTGGACTCACTGTACCATCAGTGTGGAAACAACCATTCACTACTGGCCCTTCCACAAAAGACCTTACAGTAGTAGGTGCCACTGTTTAGTCACAAGTATACATGTTTAGATACAAGTAAACCTTCCTGTACTGAGTGGAACTACCACAACTGTAATCTCATATTTACTGGGAAGTAAGCTCCGGTGAATATAGTGGAACTTAATTCTGAGTAGGTATGGAAAGGACTACACTGCACATAATCTTTTTTATCCCTGGACTCAGAAAGACTAGATGAACACTATTTACTCAAAAGGAGGAACTGTAGATGAACATTTTGAAAAACTGTCCAAAGTTTTTTAGATTATGGGTTCCAGTGGCCATGCTGGCTGGGAAATCCAGGAAGCTGAAGCAGGGAGGGTGTCATTCAGTGGGGGCTTTTTGTTATTATTTTTTTTAACTTTTCCAAACTGTTGCAGACATTCATTCTATGTTACATAACATTTTCCCACTCAGCCATGGAAACCCATTGGCTGACCTTGGCAAGATCATACATTCTCAATATCTCTGAATAAATCTTGCCAGAAAAACTCTATAATAGGGTTGCTGTATGTTGAAATTAACTTGAAGGCACATGACAGCAAAGTAGTAATAAGCTAAATTTCTTTTTTTTTTCAGATAAAAATATTCCGAAGCAAGCAAGAAGGCGTCTTATTAGTTGATGGTGCTACAAACAGGACCACTAGTCCAAAGAAAGCTGATATTTTGGATGTTGTGGGGATGTTGTATGTTGGAGGACTGCCTATTAACTATACAACTAAAAGAATTGGCCCAGTAAGAAAAGGAAACTTTTGTCATACTTCTTTTAGAACCCTAGCAGATTTTTGCTGCATCAACTGTCATCATCACCTTAATCATGTTGTACCCACACTGTGAAAAAAGGTACAAGGTGCATCAAGATGGATTTTTTTAAAAAAACGGAAAGTCTCAGAATTAGTTCCTGTTCTTTCCCATTTTATTTTGGAGAGCCATACATGTTTTGTTTATCCTAGAATATTTTCTGGCATCTTCTGGTATGATCAGAGACTTTTTATACCAGCTACCCAAGATGATTTATTGTAATCCAGTATAAAATTGGAAAGAACAGGAACAAAATCTGGGACTTTACAGTAAGTCCAGATGCCCCAAAGGATAAAATTTTGTTTTTGATGTCTTACTTAAATGTTTAAAAAGGGCTCTTAACCTCACTTGTGAAATTGACCAACTTGGTTCTTTTCCACGCTAGCTGCTTTCACCTACAGCGGACAGAAATGGCCTAAATGTTGCTAGTTCCATTTATAAAAGACCCGCTAAGAACTGCATTTCTTTTGATTTACCATTCAGCAGTTGATTCAATGGATCTGCTTTAGCTGGACAGAGGCATAGCCTGCCATCTGACCTTGCAGTTATGGATTCGTAATCTAGAGTTACAGATCTGTAACTGCTCTGTGTTCAGCCATGCTCCGCATTCACAACTGAGGCACTGTTGCCATGATCGTACATGCCCCCACAAAACCCACCTTAAACTCCAGGGAGACAGTCTGAGTGGTGGAGGTCTGCGGCACAGTTGACCAGCTCCATCTCATCTCCAAGCTGCAATACAATAACGAGAAGCAGGACCCTGTTGTTTCTCATCATACCACAACTTGGGGGCGGAAGGGGGCTGGCAACATTGTCCTGAAGCATCCCAGTTAGCCATGCTGCAGAATTTCTGTCACTCAAAGCATCTCCCTGGAGTTTAAGGTGAGTTTCAGGGGCGAGTTCCTTAGGCCATTTGTAGTAACATAGCTACAAATGCAGTGAAATGCAGGATCTCAACCTTTATAGTTATGTCTTGGAGGGCCATGTAGTAAAATAATTTGTCTGCTTTAGTTAAGTGTTCCCTAGTGAATCCTTTACATCTAAATTCCATGGAAATTTGCTTTATCATTCACACTGAATTCACATTTAAAATCATGGTTGCCAGTCCACCAAATCTTTCACACTAGACAGGAAAAGATGTTTGTTTGCCCCTCCCCGCAAAAAACCCTGAAATTAAAATCACACATTTTTAAACACTGTATCACACACAGTGGCCTCTCCTTCTTCATTGACCGTACTCAGAATGATTATTTTAATTGTCAATAGATCTTTCCAAGCAATAAAATGACTTGTAGAGTAAACAGCTTATTGACAAACTATCCTCTCCAGTAAGAAGCACAGCACTCAAAAGAGATATTTACTCCAAAGAAAATAAGAGAATGTGGTAATCTGAGGATTTGTTGGAAAAGAAACATTGAAAATGTTCTTCCAGGTGTTCTGAGAAGTTGCTGGCTGTCTATCCTTATATATGTACTACTCACAGTTTTTCTTGTTCCGAGGCCAAAACCATTAACAGCAAAATTTGGCATCTTTTAGCTGTATGTAGCATCTATGCACCTGCCTCGGAAACAATAACAAGATGGTTTCTGAGACAGTGATGATTTCATGATCTTAATGTCACAGTATCTTAATGTCACTGTGACTTTATGAAGGTTTGGCTGTGGTGCTGACCACATCTGTCACTTTCAAAGTGTTGTTGGCAGGCATGATTCTGTCGTATGCAGACACAGTGAATTAATGGTATGCGATTTCTTTCAGCATAGTGTGGCACCCTCTTCTTCCATGTTACACATTACTTTAGGTATGTAGTTCTGGCCTTGAATGGAGGGATTTTTCTCCCTGTGAATTGTCAGCAGAGGGTCCTGTTCTGGATCGAGGCCTTACTTTGGACCTAACCCTGCCCACCACCACCACCACCACCACAGTCCCAAGCTGCAATGTGTGTTGTCAAAAGATTCCCTTTTAAACAAATATTAGCTGGCATCCTGTTGGTGATTTAAAACAAGTGTAAGTTGGACTTATGCCTGTGTGAGTAGTTTTTAAGACATTACAGAATATAGAATTCTTTTTCAATTTCTGCAAGGAACCAAAATACACACACACACACTTAAAAATCTCACCTTTAGCTACAGCCATCCCAACTCAGGCATTTACTAGCTGGGGGAGACGGGAGGAGTGAAGCAGCAAAGAAACATTCAGCTATGTTTCTATGGACCTAGAGCACTAAGGTCATCCTCCAGGACCTTCAGAGGACCCCTAGGAAAATAAACAAACAAATAAACAAACTGGACCCACAGTTTATCTATCTCTCTACCTACCTACCTACCTACCTACCTACCTACCTACCTATTTATTTATTTATGTGATTATTTTCCCAGGCAAACAGCAGCAATAGGGTGAAGTAAGAGGAAGCAGCAGACGGGATAGTTTTAAAGCCCCTCTTACCCATAATGCTGGAATCCTTAACCGGATGGGGGCACTGTACGGAGCACTTCCAGCAACAGAAGAGAGATCCTGTATTCAAGCCTACACTTATTTTTAAACTCTATATTAATGCAGAGTAGCTCATGGTATAGTGGCTTGAGCGTTGGGCTATGGCCTTGGGAGCCAGAATTCAATTCCTATTCTGCCATGATAGGTTTACTTTAGGGTTGCCGTAAGTAAGAAACAGTTTGAATGTAAACAAAAACAGCAACAGCAAAAACAGCAGCTCACTGTTCCTACCACCAGCAGCAGCCCTACACACAAATCTTTTGAAAACATACAACAGTAAGAGTCCTATTAATCTAGTAAGAAGTCATTTGGCTTTGGCTGTGTCAGATAATGGGAGGCATGGGAACATGAATCTCTTTACAAGCTCATATATTAGGAAGAACAGGAAGCCAGCTGCTGGAGGTATCAAGGTGGCTCTGGCAGGATTCCAAACTTGTACAGTGACATTTCCATCCATTCTTGTCATGGTAGCATGCAGGTAAGGTACAGAAATATTAACTGTAAATATACGCACTCCCTTTTGTACATTGATCCCAGGTAAAGTTCTCGAAAGGATGGGGCATTTCACATTTCTGATATAATTCATAGTTCTGTCATACGTTTTTATATCACCACTGCTAAGCCTTTAAAAAGTGCATTGTGTGCAAATTGATTCTTAGAATGTAATTCTACGTGCAATAAACCAAGATCTGACAAACTCACATTTTATAGAACAATCGTGAAAAGGCTCATTCATTTCACAAGTGAACACAATTGAATAAAACTGCTCGGCGTTCCCTGGTGCCATATTTGAGCTTTTCCATTGCAAGACCAGATATTTTGGATAACTATGTGTATTGACACCTTTATTTTTCACTCCCTGCCCAGGTTGTCTATAGCATTAATGGCTGCATGAGAAATTTCCAAATGACTGAGTCTCCTGTTGATCTGGATAACCCTACTTCCAGTTATAATGTTGGAAAGTGCTTTGTCAATCCACAGGAAGGAACCTACTTTGCAGGAACAGGGTTTGCCAAAACAGGTACTGTTGTGCAATACATGGAGCATCAGGTTATTTTCTAGATTTGTTCTTTAGACCTTTTTAAGCAGACGATTGCCAAAGGAAGCATGAGCACATTGGAGAATAATGGCTGAAAAGTAAGGAAGAGGAATGAAAATAACAGGGGTTGCTTCCTCAGCAAGCCCACGTGAAGCTGGACTGGATTAATGACAACAATAACTGTACTTCATGGCTGTTATGACAGGGCTTTTTAAAAAGAGCTGCAAGTAAGCACAATTTTTAAAATCCCAAGATTCCATAGAATATTGAAAGTGAAATAATAGCACTATAGCAGTCTAGTGCAGAAACACCCAGAATTGAGTCCCCGTTCATTCACAAAGCCTTTCCTGCCACCGATCCCCATGCATCTTCCCATACATGTCTGCTTCTGCGGTATGGGGAAACAGTGAGAATGGTATTGGGTCTGATGAGCTGGGGCTGCAGATGGAGATAAGAGTGGCTAGAAATCACATTTTTTTTCTCGCATGAATGGAGCAACTTAGGATTTGAACCTATGATCAGACAGCTGTGCTTTCCTTTAATTACACTTGAGGAGATTCAGCCAGCCTCTCTCATTCAATCATACTCATGCCCTATGAGGACAGACTTAGAGAGCTGGCTATGTTTAGTCTGCAGAAGAGAAGGTTGAGAGGGGACATGATAGCCATGTTTAAATATTTGAAGGGATGTCATGTCGAGGAGGGAGTGGGCTTGTTTTCTCCTGCTCTTGAGACCAGGACAAGGAGCAATGGATGCAAGCTGCAGGAGGGGAGATTCCGCCTGAACCTCAGGAGGAATTTCCTGACAGTCAGGGCTGTCCGGCAGTGGAATGTGCTGCCACAAGAGTGTGGTGGAGTCTCCTTCGTTGGAGGTTTTTAAGCGGAGGCTGGATGGCCACTTGTCGGGAGTGCTTTGAGGGTTTTCCTGCATGGCAGGGGGTTGGACTGGATGGCCCTGGTGGTCTCTTCCAACTCTACATTTCTATGATTCTATGATTCTATGAAGTTACATACACATATGCAACTTTTCATAGCATCTCTGCTTGGTGCAGATCCTCCACGTTCTCCTATCTCTTTGAATACCCATCCCCATAGCACTTAGTTCATTTCTATTCCTCTTTTTGGCACTGGCATTAGCCTACTTTTGTTCAGGTAGTGATCGTAATAACCCTTCCACGTGTTGTTAGGGGAAATATTTTAGCAGCTGCAGTCAGCATGGCTAATGGTGAGGAATGCCAGGAGCTTCACTCAACAGGAAGGCTGCATGATTTTCACCCCAATTTAGGAGAATTAGCCATAGAGTGTCAAAAGCCAGATATAGTAAAATAACATATATAATGTCATATGTAAACACCACACATTTAGCATGGGTTTAAGCAGCTGGAAGCTAACGCAAGTTAGCCTTCTTTCCCCAGTGGCTAATGCATCAGCAGATGCCCCTATTACTGTGGTTCAAAGAAGAAGTAGGGGGTCATGTATGGACTTAAGGTGACCATCTGATTGCTGGTTTCAATACAGGAACAGGGTTCATTCATTTTTAGGAGCTGCATAAGCAGAAAAAAAAGACTCAAACTGGTGGAGTGTTTCATCAGTCATAGAATTGCAAGGCCAGAAAAAGTGCTACTTGCCAGCCTCAACCGTAGGAAACTAAGAGGGAGTGTTTTTTGCTCAGAGGACTTACTTTTTGGACATTGTGCCAGTGTCTCTCCTTTGGGAACTACTTGAAGCAGAACTCTAAGCCAAGCTGTATCCCATTACATGTGTGTGTATTGGGGGGGGGGCAAGAGCTCATGCCAGTTCACTGTGAATAAAATTATGAACAGTGTTCTGTGTTTCTGTGTGTAACAGAAAAATGTTATAGGTGATATCATGTGGAGGGTTATATTTTATGCTGTCTGTCTTCATCTTTTCTTAAGTTGGAGCATTTAGAGTGGGGATTGATCTGCAAATAGAATTTGAATTCCGCACAACTCGGCCAAATGGTGTTCTGCTGGGGATCAGCAGCCAGAAAATGGATGGGCTTGGCATTGAGTTAGTGGATGAAAATGTGAGTATGGAACAATCATGCTTGTGCTAGATTGTATTCTGGCTTCTTAACCAATTCATAAGACGGTTCACCAGGATCCATCATATCTTTGCACAAATACAGAGAGAAAACTATAAGCTTCACCCTCGTCACTTTACTTGCTGACTGTAATTATACCTTGCTCCTTTTGAGGCACAGAAAATAATGTCCCTCTGCATACACACATTTTACAGTTATTTCAAAGCTAAAATCTATAGCTAAAAAAAGTTTTAAGACCTGTATCTCCCAGAAACCCCCAGCCAACCTGACCAGGATTCTGAGATTTGTAGTCTTTAACAAATAAGGCTAGAATTCAGAATTTAGAAAAGGGTTTTTTGTTTGTTGTTTGTTGTTGTTTTACTACACTGCCAACATGGCCAGGATTATGTGTGATGTAGTCTAAAATTTAACTAAAACTAAACTAAAAAAAAACCTAAAAAAATAAAAGCTCTTGGTGTCACTTATATATGAATGTTACTTGACATATAGGTCACAACCAGACTGCTCTGTCTTATTTTCAGAGTTGATGTGTCACTTTGACCCCAAGCCAGGTTGGCAGAAGTAATGAAACTTCTGCTTGCCTTTCAAAAATCTTCTCATCAGTCTATTAAAATGCCTCCCAATGGAAACTCTGCATGGACTGCTCTGCATTTAGCGGACATTTTCCAAGTTGTCTGAATTCGTGGAAACACTGTAATTATCAAGTCCATTGCTGAAACACTATTTTGTTTCGATTACCCATGCTAGAGTTTGGCGGCAATAAACTGACAAGCTGTATTGCTCATAATTCTGAGCTTTCCTGCCAAGATTGGTCCTTCAGCTGCAGATTAATTTCAAGTGGATCTTTGAGTACAGCGCAATTTCATACATTTATGTTGATTAAGTATTTAATCACTGCTTTTGCTAAAGAGCATAACTGAGGCACTATTGCCTTTAATGGCAGAAGTAAAAGTACTATGAGCATGGCATGTAACTCTATAATAGATCCATATAAGAGTACCATAAGCATGCTTCATACACTCTACATCAAGATATACCTTTAAGGCAGATTGGATCTGACAGCACAGCAACCAGGCCTGCAATTAGCAGATTACTGTTTTATTTTGTTTAGTTTATACAGCTAATTGGTTTTCCCTAATTATTTTTTGTGATTTGCCTTCTAGGTGATGTTCCATGTCGATAATGGTGCAGGTCGGTTTTCTGCCATCTACGAGCCTGCAATATCAGGTAGCTTGTGTGATGGGCAGTGGCACAAGGTTATTGCACACAAGGTAAAGCACCGTTTAATGCTGACTGTGGATGGCCAACACGTGGAAGGTATCAGCCCCAATGCAGCTTCCACTTCAGCTGATACTAATGATCCTGTCTTCGTTGGAGGCTATCCTGGTGAGTATATAACCTAGGCATCCAGTAGTTTACAAATATTTTAGCATTTCATATAATGCTCTCACTGGAACCAAGAAATGTCAGGGGTACATACTGTCTGGAATGTAAAACAATGGCTAGTAAGTAATGGGAGAGGAATTCATGTATACTGTTGCCTGATGTCAGGGTCATCCCACGACTGGACAGGCAGCTGAACTTATTTCCAACAAGAGTAATTGGACAATGGACTCCTGGCAGCAGCAGACTAGGTTGTGGGGCACAGGGGGGCTCCATGGTCCCATTGGTTGGGCAGCAATCCATTTGTCCTCTAACAGTTGTTCATATTGCCCTTCTCCCCAGCATCTGCCATCGTAGGCAGCTGTCTCACTCTTGGACAGTACCAACCTTGCCTGAAAGCATGTATTGACACCCTTTCTGCTAATGGATGATCTAGTCAATTTTGACTCTTATCAACTGCCTGCTAACAATGATAGGAGGCAAATGATTGCTACTATAAAAGCTGTGTAAACCAACTATCTGTTTGACTTCTCTGTAGATTCTTTCACTGCTATGTTTCTATGCAGCATGGAAATCTGGCTGGCATCCTATATGGCTCAGAGTAGCATAGTAGTTCTGCATGCAGAAATGCACTACAGCTGGCCGTTCATGACCCCTAGACTTACTGTAGAGCAGCTTCAGCCCTTCAACAGCCATTCCATGACAGTGGGAGAGCACAGGAGATCAGAGAAGCCACTTGGCTATGTCTCTGTAGCCAGATGTGAAATGATTACATCATCTCCTAAGGTCTGCTGGAATCCTCCAGAGGTCTTAGTACATGATGTAATAATTTTTCATCTGGCTATGGGGGGTCATAACCAGATATTTCTCCAATTTCCCCACTCACCGCCAGGCACAGACTGGCAGTGGGGATGTGTGTGCTGCAGTCCAGTGGGGTGTTTTATTCAGTGCAGAAGGAAGAAGGGAATGCTAACCTCCATATTGATTAAAAAAAACAAAAAGACATACACAGGTATCAGTTTGACTTCCACCTGCATACACCACTAACAGGATTCCACTCTCTGTGAACTGAATGGGAACAAGAACAGCTGCTCAGAGAGTACGTCTCTTAAGACTAGGATTGATAGCCTTCTTGAGCTTAATGCAGCCATCAGATGTTAATTATCAAGCAACAGTTGCCAAGGATCATTCCCTCACCCTACTATTCCTGGCCAACTGAAGGTAATTTGATTAAGACATCCATGGTCAGGCTTTGGTGACACTCTGGGAGAAATGAATTCTAAAGCTGAGCACCAGGCCACCAAGAGTACTGCAGTGCAGTCCTGGTTTATCACTGAGAAGATGAAATAAATATCATAGCCTGGAAAAGTTAATGTTTTAAAACCATAGTGCTAAGAATGTTCTAACTCATTTTTCTGGGAGATGTCTAAACAAATAATTTTCACAAAGTTTTCTGAAGCAGCCATTAGTTGCCCACCCTAGAGATCATTCTTTAACAAATGGAGGGATGTAGTTGCTTCAGTATGCTGTTGATTGCCCAACATATTTCACAAACATATACCAGGACCATCTGTGAGGATATATCAAAACATTAAATGGAAGAATTAAGTGATTTCCAGTTTACAACAAACACTGTGGGGAGAAAATAACTATGCAGAGGAACTGCCACTAAATAATATTTATCAACATTTTGTTATGGAGAAGCTTAGCCATGATGACTTCTGCACATGTGTGGTTTGGATTTGTACATCTTTTGTTCTGCCTGGACAAGGTGGTGGTCTGCTGGGTATACCAGCCTTGAATGCAACTGACCTGTATAGCCTCTAGCATCATTTAACTGAGTGACCATTCACTCTATGCAATTATACAGTGCTGCACTCTACTTTAACTGCCATGGCAGTAGCTAGAGGGTAGCTAGAATTCTCAGCCAGAGGTTTATAGTGCTTCACCAAACTAGAAATCCCAGGCTTCCATAGAATGCTGCAAAGGCAATTAAAGTGTTTTAACTGTGTACTGCAGAAGAATCATATGAGGAGTTGAACTCCTGCATTTTGCAAAGCTTGTGGACTCCAGATACTGCCTTTGTGACTATCACATCACCAATTAAGTCAAGCAGCCCACAGAACTAATATCTACCCTTGGATCACTCTGTTCATAGAACTCATTCCTTATGCTTCTTTATAAGCTTGTTGCTCATCATAGGTGAATCGTGCTGAAGGCTGATTTTCAGGACCAGAATTCAATTCTTCTTGCCTGCACCACTTTGCAGCTTTGCATGTCCTGGCAGACATACAAACATAGAAAGAGTTTCATATTGTGTGAAGTGCCCATTGAGGCATTTCATCTGCAGCCATTTCAGCGTGGTTACTGTCCACAGTGGAAACCAAGTTGCCTGAAATGTTTGAGACTTCCTTCAGATTGTGTTCAGAGCTGCAATCATGTGGCTGTGGTTTCTCACAGTCTTAGGGAATTAATCCTCCCCCATGAACTCCCTCTTGGATCTATGGGACAACTGTGGCACTCACTGAGAGCGACAGCACTGCTAGGACTGTGGAATTTAAGTTCAGTGGTTTGCCTTTTTCACTGAACAATTCAGAAGCTGAGGCACTTGTACAAGTGGTGCAGTGGTTAAATGCTGGTACTGCAGCCACAACTTTGTGAGTTCAGTCCTGCAGGGCTCCAGGTTGACTCAGCCTTCCATCCTTCCGTAGGTCAGTAAAATGAGTACCCAGCTTGTTAGGGGCAATTAGATAACACATTGTAAACCACTTAGGGAGTGCTTAACATTGATAAGTGGTATAGAAATGTAACTGCTATTGCTATTTCAGCTTCTTGTGCCAAGCACAACCCCAAACTTAGCTTCCCAAAACTTGCCTCCTTGCCCTAAACTTCCTTTTCCATTGCCAAGGAAGTTATAAAGGAAGACTAGAAAAAGAAACAGCTGGATTGAATTATATTAATACATTCTAATCCATTAGCAGAGGTATGAACAAAACAATGGCTTCATGGCACATCACTTAAATTAATTCAAGAGTCCTATCTACTGCACATATAACAGCTGTGAATGATAGGGGTTGCTCTTCCATTGATTGGGATGTATTAGATTGACATTTCCACCCCCTTCCACAAGTGATCTCTGGTGTGAGGGGGGATTATGACAGAGATTGTTCTCGTGACAGCTGGACACTGTGGGCGGAGAGATGGAAATGTCAGTCTGCTGTATCCTGATCAATAGGAGAGAAGATCCCTATTCCTTGCAGCAGCAGCTGCCTGATAAGTTAGGATTGTGAGAGTTAAGGCAAGAAGGGCTATAACTACGTTAGTTAGGTAGCTAAGTAGCTGAGCTACAATCATGGCCAAGTGTTGTATAAGATAATCAATGCATAACTCCTAATGCAGAGATTTATGCAATGCAACCCCTGTGTATGCTTTCTGCCAATAGGTTACAGAATCAAAACACAATTAAACAAATCCTCATATTTAAGCAATCATATTAAAAGCAATTGTAAAAGCACATCAATAAAGAAGGAAGAAGTAGTGTAGAATTCCCTATTTTAAAAACTTCTTCCTCAGCTGCCAGTTGGTTGCCTGACCAGAAAGGTCTTTGCCTTCCTGTCTGCCTGCCTATGTGAGTTTCCACTCACAAATGGTGCCCAAAAAAATGAAGAAAATGTTTTGTTTTAGAAGAGAAAGATGTTGGCACAGCAAATTACTTTCTTTTCTCTCTCTTCTCCCTCCCAGATGGGCTGCACCAGTTTGGCCTGACCACTAACATCCGTTTCAAAGGATGTATTAGATCGCTGAAGCTCACGAAGGGAACTTCTAAGCCACTAGAGATTAACTTCAGCAAAGCCTTGGAGATAAAGGGAGTTCAGCCTCTTTCATGCCCAGCAAATTGACATGACATCATCCAGCTCTGATATAGGCATAATCACTTGAAAAGAAGAGAAAAAGAGGGCCTCACATGTTTAAAGAATCCAATATATTTACAGTGCCTTCATAATAATAATAAAGTATTCTGCAAATATTTTTGACTTCAGCCTGTGATATATTAAAAATGGTGCTACTTCAGAGTGTGCTTTAAGAGACAATTATTAAGTGTAAAACTGTTTTCCCTTGGAATTAATAAAGCAGCAAGTTACTCCTGTGTGATAGGTCAACCCTTTTCCCTCAGTTTGGAGCGATTAATTTGCATAGTTTTGAAGAATTGAATTGTTTTATTATTGATCCCTGTTCTCCAAAGTGTCAAGTGAGTCATGGTCCCCCTTGTATGGCTGTCTTGAAGTCTGTCTTGAAGTCCCAACAGCCACTGTGTGTATGTACTGTGTATACACCCTCTAGCCCTGTTCAGCTGTAGCAAGAATCAATCTGGCTAGTGCCGTTGCCCCTTGGGCTTTACTATTTCAGGGTCCTTTGAGCTGTTGTCTCCATGTCTGGCCACAGTATGGAACTCAATTTTTAACTGTAATGTTGTTTGGGCTCTTAAAGTGGATTAGCAAATGACCAAATCATTGGTTCCTTTGGCTTTCTGTGTGTGCCATCCAAAGGTGGAGGCCATCAGCCTGAGAGAGCCATTTCAGAACTAAGAGATTTTACCTGTAGGCATGGCATAAAAGGGTGGCAAGATTTCCAGAAAGAATCAAAGGCCTGGTCTTGGACATATTCAAGATTCATTTGCAAAAAAGGAGAGACTAAATTTAAAGAACATTTTGTGTAGTACTTTTATTTTATGTATTTGGCAATAACAAGAAATACAAGTATTTCTCAGGAACCGCCATATGGTCTGATGCCTCTAACCCAAATCAACATATGGTCTGATGCCTCCAACTTTTCCTTAGTTATCTCCCAACAATGAGCATCTACTCTAACTGAATGTGGAGCTCATGCTTGTCTCTGTGTCTGTAGAGGAGACGTGAACTTTCCCTTTGGGTGCTGTTCAGGGAAAATAGGATGCCCAAGGCACTTCCACATCAGTAACACCCACTTCAACATAATGTCTCAAGATACTCATCCAGCTACACATGGAGACCCAACATGCTGCAGTTCAAGAACCTCCGAGCCAAATAAACATGCAGAAATCCTCACCACTGTGTGAAGCTAGTTGTACATCTGTTGGGTCCTGGGGTGGGGGCGGAAACACTGCTATTGTATTACTATCTTCCAGCTTCTGAACCTTAGCTTTCTGTACTCAGTTTGTGTAATGAACTGCTCCCATGATGTACAAGACTCAGCATTTCCTTTGTATGTCTAGGGACTGCGGGGAAAGGGAGAGGACAATGGCAATGTCTGCTACCTAACCAGTTTGTGTAATGTTATTACAAAGAACATATTGGACTGAAACCCTAATATATCATTTGAATTGCAACGCAATGTTCTGTGTTTCTTTCAGTAATAATGATTACAATAAAATCATTCACACAAGTGTCCAGAATCCTGCTGGTCCACTACATAACTACACCAGTGTAAGTAGTGGCAGCAGGAGAAAAATGCAGTAGATGCAGCAGCCAGGAAGGAAAGCATCAGGAAAAGTAGTTTTTGGAACTGGCAATCGATGGCTGAGGTCCTCCATCAACCAAGGAGAGTATTATGCTTCATACACATGGTTCCATATGGGGCTGTCCTCTAACCTCATCCAACCCCCAATCTTCAAGCTGAAGGTACCAAGAGGGGCAGCTGCTACTGCTGTTTACCAGTAAAGAGGGGAGGGAACAGACGGCAAGTCAAATATGTCTCACCTTGGCTGAGATGGAAAAGGAAGTGAGAGGACATTCACAGATGGAATGTACCTTCTTATCTTTTCCCCTTGGAGCTACATTATTAGAGCTACCTCCCCTCCTTTTGCCCTCCCCACCAGTAAGTTGAAGCACCAGTTGCCCCTCCTGTTTTTGAAATCTGGGGAGGGGAAAGGTTTTAGATACTGGGCTAAGAACTAAGCATACCACATTTACATGTCATTACGTCACCAACAAGATTTCATTAATGTCTGCTTTCTGGCCAATCTGTGACAGCTGGATACAGTAGCAGTGAAATATCCCCCCTTGTGAGGTGTGAAGGCTCCCCCATTACTCAGCCAGGTGTGACGACTTCCTTTTACCTATCCATCACTACCTTATTGCTGCCACCACATCATCCCCAACTGGTGTCCACTCTCTGGATCGTTCTGAGGACCCCCTTGGAGCAAGCAGAGGGCTCTCTGAACACTGTACCCAGTACTGAAAGAAAAATAATTCAGAGGGTTCAATGAAAAAGAGTACTCCTTAGTAAAGATCTCCACAAGCTCCAGAGAGCTGACCAAGCCTGAATGCCTGGTTCTGAAGAGGTCCTTCTTTGAGCCAGGCACTGATTCGAGACAGACCTGGGAAATCACTGGTGCTGGTGTTGCTACACTGTCACCTGAGGCAGAAGATCCATCCCATTTTATGAAAGCCTCACATCCACACACTCAGATAGGCATAAGATAGTTTGCTGCGTTCTCCAAAAGGATTCCACACACACATAGCAATGCTCAGAGCGATAGGGTGCTTCCACAATATCGTATCTTTTCTCTGAAACTGTGCTCTTCAATGCATTTTAAAACTTACTAATATTAGAACAACCCCCACACTCCACCCACAGTATTTTATTTTTCATCTGTTCTGGAACAAAGTTAGTATGAAAACAAACTGATCATTTGAGATTATCTAGTCTTAATTGAGAGCATCTTTCTAATAATGAAAGCAAATACCAAGTCTCCAGCGATCACACTTTTTCCATGTTGCAAATTAATTATACTGAATAACATGTTGTCTCCTTTCTTTTCTTAATTTAATATAGTGTTTCTTTGCTTCTGGCTGTCATTACTAATAAGAACAATCAAGCCAAGCATGCCCTAGGTCCTCCAACTATTGTTCCAGGTTACATTTTGATGATGTTCTCCATCTCAATTTGATCTTTGTTGTACCAGCAAGTAAGTTCAACATATCAGTAACTGTTATCAGAATTGGTCAATACTGACCAACACCATGGAATATTCTTTTTGTTTGTTTTTAGATCTGTACCAGTTCTTCCCTAAGTGACTCTCAGTGACATTCCAAGGATGTTCCACATCTAAGCATTGGCCAAACTAAGATGTGCTGAAATGCCAGGATAGTACTTTAATGATTTGCCACTAGGTCATTGTTATATCAAGAATCAAGTAAACTGAATAGTCAAAAATTTACAATACAGTTTCATGGAGCTGCAAGCTTTGGATTTTCACACGCAGCCACAGGCAAATACCTATTAATTATATGAAACATACAAGAGAAACAGGGAGTACAACATTCTCTTTGAGGGGTTAATATTTAATTTTGCTGAGTTGTTCTCTTTACTATTCACTGAGAAGTCTGGAGTCTGCTATGGCACCAACTGTTCATCAGTTCCATTATGCCAAAGAGAGAGCATGTTTGACCAGATGGAATACATGGTTGCTAGGGAACACATAGCCTTCTCTTTCTCTATTATTTTAATCTGATGTTGCTTGCTTCAGAATAATGTAAGAAATTTCTGGACCTCTCCATGAAGGACAAGGGTGACTTAAGCCTTGTTAAGACATTATTGTTTTAGCTTGGTTTAACATGCAAGGAAGGGAGCATCTAGCCCCACTCCCCTCCATTTTAATGTAGCAAAAGAACATTGGCAAAGGAAAGTTTCATTCCCTTCCCCACATCTGACCATCTTGTGCTTTAAACTGCCCTTGTCCCTCTTGTTCAGCTCCATCTCAGTAAACAGACAGCAGGTTGCCACTTCAGTGAAAGAGTGCCAATGGATGCACTTAAATTTAATATTTCTGTGCTCTTTCTGTGTGTTTTAAAATACTGTTATTGTGAATCGTTGAGTGCCATCACGCTCAGAGGAGAATTGATGAGACGTACAAAGGAAACAACAAGAAAGCTTAAAAGCCTTTGCAAGTTGAGCTTCATAAACTCTTGGTTTAGCTTCAGTTCCATTCTTCCAAGGTTTAGGATTGCACCATTTTAATGACAATTCAGTTGCTTTCAGGAACAAGACATCTGGGAGATATTCCAAGAGATTTTGCTGCCTGAATTGAGTAGCAAAATGGAGCCAGTTCCCTGCTTCCACATGAAGACATTAACCAGAGTGTCAACAGAACAATGGCAATGGGACAGTGTCTTGTGCTACACTGGAGAACATCAAGCTAATTTAAGCAGGGGCAGGAGGAGGTACGGGCAGATTGCATTCCACAAACACAGAGATCTGTCTCTTTGTCTGCATTGCACACACCCCTACCTACCCTCTCTTAGCATCTGCTGCTGGGAGAAGTTGTCTCATACCATCTAACAATAGGACCAAAGCTGGAACATCAAATGGTTTACAAGTACTTGAGATTTCATGTACACCACAGGACAGTGACTAGCGTTCTCCCATATACTGACTCAGCCCAACTTGGTCCATTTCACACTCCAGAGTCATAGCACTTTAATTCCACTTTAACTGCTGTGGTTAATAGCGTATGGAATTCTGAGGTTTATAGTTTGGGAAGGCACTAGAGGAGTTTTTTGAGAATTCAAAATACCCTTCCCTAAACTGCAGATCCCAGGATTTCATAGGATGAAGTCAATGAAGTTAAAATGGGATCCCAGTGCTATAATGGTGGTGCCTGAAAGGGCCTCTGCTCAGTTTATGCTGAATCTGCATCAACCAGTTTCCAGATAAGTTACCTGAACTTTCTTTTGACTGAAAATGCAACACTCTCACTTGACACCTGCACATTTACCAATGAACACTTCCAAAAACATGTTAATTCCCTCCATAATAGCATCTTTTCTCAAAATTTGCTATTACAGAAGAACCAGAGGTGGTGATCAGAAATTAAACATTGCAAGTACTAGAACTGGCTGTCATTACCAATAGCTGTTCCCAGACCTCTCAGATGGGAGTTCAAGAATTCATTGTACAGCAGTAAGCAGACTCATGGTGGTTGCAGTAGACCCACCTGTGACTACCATTGTGTATTCTAAAATTCCATGTTTGTAGCCGGTTAGGGTGTGAGGAAGGGTATGTGTTTTGAATATCATCTCATCGTTCCTCACTTCTGCATAGTTTTTCGCAAGACTAAGTCCCAGTTCTGCAGCATAGGGATAGCCTACATATGGCAAACCACATGGGATGCTTTACGTACATGAGTAATTTTCAAATGGGTGTGTTACATTTGTGGTGAGCCTCGTCTAAGCCCACTCTAATCTAAGTGGTCCATTCGTAACATTTTGTTTCCTGAGGTAAATTGTCCCTCAGTTATCCTGCCACAACGGAGTCCAACTGGACGTTAAGGACCTGCGCATTCCAAGTGACAACCCATTTTTCCTCTCTTGACAGGATTTGTCCTCAGGAATCAGATCCTGAGCAACCAGAGTTAGCAAGTTAGACACATGTTTACCTTCTCATGCCCAATGACAAAACAACGCACACCAAATACAAAATATAAAAGTGGGAATATAACTGTGCAAATTAAGTTATATCAGATTTCAAGGTGTTGAACAACTGGCCATGGAAGAGCATCCTGCAGGCTGCTCTAGTTGCCTTAAGGAAGTTGGGTGTATCAGAAACCTATAAGCAGAAGCGGGAAGAGTGAGAATGCAACTCTTTTTCACACATGAGATCTTCTTTCCATGCTCATTTTGCTATTGCTCGATCAAAGCAATCTCTTTTCTGCCCATGACACTAAGTGGCTCCATGCCAAGTGAGCTCTTGTTTATGACTAAATACAAAGGAAACAATAGACTACATGAAATATATTGGGGCATTGAACCTTTTCCTGTGGCTTTAAGCACTGCCAGACAACTCAGCTCAAGGCCATTTTCCTCTCCAGGCCTTTGTATCTATAGTACTGATTCAAAGTCAGTTGAGGGCCCAAGGCCTTTCTAAAGCTCATTTAGAAGGCAGCACTGTAGGATGAAACAACTTTGCCAAGCAGAGCAAGTCAATCTCATTTTCTACTCTAATGGAATGGAACTAGAGCAGAATGATACATTTAAATATCCTTGTTAGTACTTGGGACAACTCAGCCATGGTGAGGCTTAAAGATCTCTGCCACATTGTCACTTCCTGCTTATGTAGGAACCTATAAAAAGTCTGAAAGACTTGTAGTGGTACATGCTTTATGACAGCTCTGCTGACTATCTGGCTTATTGCTTGCAGAGGATCATTGATTTGCCATGCTGGGATGATCACTTTTAAACAAATACCTCTTCACTCGACAAGGAAATATTAAATAGACTTTGATAGGTGAGCGCAATAATGCCTGGCTTTGATAAGAGAGTACCATAATGCAGCAGGCAATTTGCTATTGATTTTAATAAGAACTGAGATATAACTCTGAACAGCTTAATTGTATGATTCATATAATTTCACTTAAGAGTTTTGCTTTTTAACTGTAAGGATAATGGCACCAAGAAATAGTCCCACTGGTGGTAGCTGATGCTTCATCTCCTTTAGAGCATGTGGCATGTGAAAGCATCCAAGTGTCTCAAGCCCATTGGCAGAATATTAAATGCCTTTCGTACTGTAATGCTGCACCTACTTAACTAGCAGTAAGCCCCTGTGAACTCAGAGATACTTACTTTTAGGCAGGCATATACTATACAAGGATTGTGCTCTAATGTGTTCTGAAATACAGCTAATGACTATATTAAATACAAACGCAGACTCTAGGATTGTAGGACTGCATCTTTATTGGTGATATATAAAAACTTGGTTGCTAGTTCCTTATAGAACAGACCCAGTGAATCAATTGCAAAATGATAATTCAATGCCTATATAAAATCTATTGATTCAATTTGGTCTGTTTGACTCAAGACTAGTAACCAGATTTAGGCTAGAATCTAGATCCTCCCAAGTAGAAGAATCTACCGTATTTGCTGGCGTATAAGACGCACCAGCATATAAGACACACCCCAGTTATCCGCCAGCAAATACTATTTGCTGACATATAAGATGCACTGGTATATAAAACACACTCCATTTTCAAACAGTATTTTTCAGGGGGGGGAAGTGAGTATTATATTCCAGCAAGTAGGGTACACAACAAAGCAAGCCTGACTTTTCAGGTAGTGTTAAACTACCACTCCCATCCTCCTCACCCATCCTCAACTCTCAACATTTGCCTATCTCGTAACTGAATGGGAAACTTCCACAAATGGAAGCAATGAACTACATTCATGTAAATTTTACATAACTACTCAGTTTATAATTGGTTTGGTGGTTGCCAAAGAGCTGTTGTTCCATATTTTATAGTTTATAGTTCTCTTTTTTTATACATATTTTTATTGATATTTCAACAAATTAAAAAGATATAGATATACAGAAAGAAACTTAGTACACAGTGTAATGTCTTAACCAATGTATACATTTTCCTTCCTTGTAACCTGATTCCGAACAAATAAATATTCCTGCATTATTACAACCATGTCCCCTATTGCTTGTTTATTTTTTAACCGTGTTATTCACAGAGTAAAATTTATCAGATCATATATTTTTTCCTAACATTGTTGCTTCGACTTGGTAAACTTCACTGTAACTTTACTTAGACTTAAATTACTTATAGAACGTATATAGATTATATACATAAATCATCTTTACCCATTACCTTATGCGATCATGATAGCTTCATCTATTTAATGTAGCTTCATACCAGTCTGTCTTGTTTAATCGGACTTTATTACATCTTGCAATGTTTTTCAAGCTTTCACCTCAAATTATACATTTCTCTAGTTATGGAGAAACAAATTTATTGGGGCCCACCCTCTCTCTCTTTTCTCTTCTGTGTACCCCCTTAGTCTTTGTGTCAAATTATCTGTTAATTTGATTTCCTGCAGTTTGTGAATCCAGAGCTCAATATCTGGTGTTTCTTGTTTTTTCCACAGTCTGGCATATTCTATCCTTGCTAGGGTTATCATATATAGCAATATTCTGGCATATTTTTTCTTGATAATTGGATCAATCATGTGTAACATGTTTAATAAATACATTTCCGGTGTCTTCGCGAACTGAATTTGAAGAATTTCTTCTATTTTTTTTTTATGTTGTTCCAGTATTTTCTTGCTTTTTCACATGTCCACCAAATGTGGTATGTTGTACCCATTTCAGTTTGACATTTCCAGCATTTACCCGCTCCCGTCCAATAGATCTTTTGAAGCTTGAGAGGGGTCATATACCATCTATGGAGGCTCTTCAAATAATTTTCCTTGAAATTTTGGGCAGCTATAAATTTATATGTTAGCTTCCAGCTCTCTTGCCAGTGTTCAAGCTCCAAGATATGGCCAATATTGTGTGCCCATTTAATCATCACCGTTTTGACGGTCTCTTCTTCTCTTTTATAAAATAAAAGTAGCTTATATAATTTAGCAATTAGTCTCAATGGATTCTCTCTTATAGTTTTTTATTATTTCATGCTCTTCTTTCAAATTAAAGCCATACAATTTCTGATCAATGTTGAATCTCTCCTTCAGATGTCTATATGGGAACCAATTTATTTTTGTACCCTCTTCTTCTAGTTCTGCTCTGTCCTTGATTTTAACGGTTTCATTTGATTGTTCAGCCATTATATCTCCTTATCTTAACCAATTTTTTGTAGACTTCCATCTTCCGTAGAACGCCTCTTGCGGAAAAACCATAGCAGGGATCCAATATAGTTCTATAGTTCTCTTTAGTCACCTTGGAGAAAGCTGATGTAAAGCTGACCAATGGTATAAAATGTGGAAACAAATTAAGAAAGGAATTTGTGATTTGATGGTAGGATAAGAAGCTAAGGATAAGGGCCTGGTAACCTATGCCCCCCCCCATGTTGCAGAACTCCATTTCCCAACCAACATGGCCAAGGGTCAAGGACAATGGGAAATGTAGTCCATCAATCACAGGGATGAAGATCCCTGGCATAGATTGGTGGGAAGAGATTGGTCTATTGACATCATTCAAATACTGTTTTTCAAGAAAGCCACTGAAATATCCTACAGAATTTTTTGAACTTATTTTTTAAACTTACAAGTTTTTATAACCTTTATAAACTGATAAATATTTTAAACTTGTTTTTTAAACTTATAAAAACAGATGAAAAGCACAGATGAAAAATAATGGTTTTAGTATAAGCTTTAAAAGCTATGCTAAACACTCATTTAGCTGGGCATCTGTGGAATTTGACAAGAAACAACTGAGGAACACTGCTATCATTTTTCACCTTTCGGGCATCCACCTTACAATTATCAATTCTCCAAACCTAATTAGAGCAGAAAAGTGTTCACTGTTTTGCCCATAAAAGCCAAACCAGAAAAGGAAAGAAGAAGAAGAACAGGAAGAAGAAGCCACTGCTGCCCAAGCCAAAACATGAAAGCATTCTATTTTAGAGTAGAAATGGAGAAAACATGTATTGTGGAAGATGGTATCTGGAGTAAGATCTTTCAGGCTGAACATAAGAGAACAAAAGGAGGAAAGCATCTCTGAGGTTGTTTCTACAGAAATCAGTGGCATAGTCACCAACATTCCGCACATGAAAAACAGGACCCCTCTGGCCAAGCACCATCGGAGTGTGGTCAGGATGCAAAGGTCGTAACATTGTTGGGAAGAACACACAAGCTATGACAGCCTACTGCAGTTTGTGTTTGCCTGAGTCTTTGGGAAAAGACAAGATGCTGCCCCTCTCCTCTTTCTTTTGCCAAGTTAATTGACTCCAAGCTACTTTTGCATTTTGAACACAATTTCCAGCAACTGAAATAAGGACAAAGGGGGAAAGTGAGAAGCAGTAAGAGAAATAGAGACAATGTAAAAGTAGCTGAAAAAGTTGGACTACAGAGGATTAATTGGGACTGTCCTTGCCAAATTGTGACATGGGGAGAGTATGCAGTGATGGGCAGTTGTGGTGTTCCAGATGTTCAGCCTTTATCCACCTAGAATGCTGGCAAATGCATTCCAAAAATGTCTGGTGGGAACATAAGTTGTCTGTCCTGATCTAAACTATTTAGGGCATCCTTCACCAATCTGGCACATACTACTTGTCCTTCCCACTAAACATGCACTGCACTGTCACATCTGGAAAGGAGAGAGAAGTATTGGGCCCCATTTCATTATGGAATGTTTTTTCCAGTTCCACTCTTCTTTCCTGGAGAGAAAGAGAGAGAGAGGGAGAGAGAGGGGAGAGAGAGAGAGATTGACTGAGACGGAGGAGGGAATTTTCAGCTCTTATTCTTAGCTGTTATCCCTAGAAATGAGTTCCTTTTGCTGGTGACATTGTAGACGAGCAACTAAGTACAGACCTCTTATTCAATCAAAATGGATTTTTTTTTAACAAAAGAAGAATATATAAACATGAGTGACTGTTTCTGAATGCTAAAACAACTAAACTGGATTTCATAATGATCAAATCCTTGAGCACAACTTGGATGATAGAAATACATATATCTGCACACTCTAGAATTCCAAATAAGAAAATGAATAAACAAATGTATGGACTTCTGATCACCTCACTCCATCAAAACCTACTGATTACTACACATACTTACATGCCTCCAATTTCTACTAAGAACACACTACATAATCCATTGTTTACAACCAAGCCGTCTAATATAACCATATCTGCTCAGATTCACATGACAGAGTCAACTTTCTTGTATTTACAACAGGCATTTCTCAAATGACAATGCCCATCTAAGGAGATGAAGAACCAAGTTGACAAGGCAATACTAGGACACAGAAATCATTTTCTACACGACAGACTAAAAACACAAAATGACAGAACACTCCTAGTGGTCACCTTCAGTCCCTAGCTGACACCACACAAATGCATTATTAACAAACTACAACCAGTTCTGGAGAACAACACAGGCCTCTCACAAGTTCTAAGAGGGAGGTGTTGCCCTGGTGGCACAGTGGTTAAATGCTGGTACTGCAGCCACAACATTGTGAGTTCAGTCCTGCAGGGCTCCAGGGTGACTCAGCCTTCCATCCTTCCGTAGGTCGATAAAATGAGAACCCAGCTTGTTGGGGGCAATTAGCTAAAATACATAGTAAATCGCTTAGGGAGTGCTTCGCACTGATAAGCGGTATAGAAATGTAACTGCTGCTATTGCTAGCAAACAACTACTCATCTACAATAGAATACATAGCACGGATGATAATACAGGGCAAGACTCTGTCACAAACCCAGATGTCAACTCTCTCCCCAAATCAACTCTGGGATCGCTATTACTAAGGCCAGTAACATCACTCACAACAGCAGAGGTACATTTACTTGCTCATCTTCCAATGTGATATATGCCATCCTACGCCAGCACGTCACACTTTACATTGGACAAACAGGATAGCCTCTACGCAAGAGGGTTAGTGGACACAAACCTGACATTAGAAATGGCAATACCCAAAAACCAGTTGTAGAACCTTTCAATCTTCTTGGACCCTCAGTGATTTATAAGTCATGGTCCTTTAACAAGGAAGTTACAAAGGAAGACAAGAAAGAGAAACTGCTGAACTGAATTATATTCACCAATTTCAACCCATTAGCAGAGCTATGAATAAAGACAATAGCTTCATGGCATACTACATATATTAATACAGGAGTCCTCACTATTGCACATATAACAACACCAATCTTTTCCCAGAAAGTTTTGATCCCTGAGAAACTAACTTTTTGTAAACAGAGGTATTGCTTTCACACATCAGCATGAACAGACCACTGTCAAGATCTGAAAGACCCAAATCATCTTAAACAGCCATTTGAAAATTTAGGGCAAGGGTTTAAATTACATTCTATCCCACTGCCACCTGTATAAATTTCCCTTATGCCCAACACCTTAATTTCATTATGTACTTCATCCAAAAAAGTGGATTTATATTCATGAAAGTTCATGTGAAAATAAGAATCAGTTAGCCTTAGAGGTGCTGCTGCATTCCTTTTCCCTCCCTCTACTTTTTTTCTCCTTTTTAAAAAATTAAGCCTTCATTGTTCTGTGGCTGCACTACTGCTCAGGGCCATCAGCCAACTGCTGTAGCCTTCCCAGATACACAGAAAAAAACTGAGGTTGGACTATCTGTACTTGGCCCAGGGCAATCTAATAAATCTGTCTGATTCCAAGGAATGTGGATATTGTAACTATTACATTCTGAGCAAGAGGCATGTCTAAGCGTTTGCTAGCCTTGATGAGGAGCCTTGGGAGGTAGATTGCTCTATTCCATTTACTCAAATCTGGGCATCTAATTTACATATTATGCAAATTATTCCAACTATACAAATGACTATAATTTGCATTGTAAATATGCATATTTAGCACATTAATTCTGCATCTTTTTAATTCTACCATGTTTCAAACTTGGTACCATTTTCAAGGTATAGTTGTAGTGAGTTGGGGCCCTGTTGCCAGGCAGATGGGTTTTAGAGTTCCTTTTAGCATTATGGCCAAACGTTAACAGCTGCCCGGTGGCATTAAATAATTCATTTGTATTTGTGACCTTGTTGGGTACTTTTTGCATTCACTTTGCAGTTTGAGTCTGGGAAGAGATATGAAGGCTGAGAATGGATGGAGGAGATAACTTTTCTCTACTAACCTGCTTGCACAGTTCTCATAGCTGCTAAGAAAGGATTGGTCATGCTTTCAGACTTTCATATTTCTCTTTTTACTTCTGTACTGTATAACCTTTGGGTATCCACCTTTCATTTGGCCTAGGCCTGTGGTGCCCTACATCTCTAGCCGTAGGGATTTAGAATTCATGTCAAGACCCAGTTCTCTACCACTGGCTGTGAAGAGTGCTGGAGCCCATCAGCAAAAGGACTTTAATGCTTCCCTGCTGGATACTATCTGCTGCAACATTTACCATCAATTAAGCTTATAGTATAGCAATACAATGTGTGAGTGCTGAGCATTGCAAGCACCCTTGGACAGGTGTGGAACTACATCCAAGACAACAACTGATCTAAGAGAATGAGATGGAATAATGTTTAAAGTGTTGGACTTGGAAGAGGGAGACTCAAGTTCAGATCTGTTTAAGTCATGGAATGTACCATGTGACCTCTCAGTAAATCAACCTCACAGGTGCCTTGCTTTTTGCCTTACTCTATCCCCTTTCCTCATACTATTGCCCTCACTTCTTACTGTCCCAATGCATCCCTCCACAACCTGTGGCTGAAAGACAGAGATGCACTTGTTTCTCATAGAACAAGTACATAGAACATAGAACAAGAGAAAAGTGCCTCCAAATTTTCCCCATATCTCAGTTCCTCCAGAAGCTAGAGACTTACTGTGTTTCTTCTAAATCTTGGCCAGATGATGGTCCAAATGAGTAGCAGATGGCATGCCTAGAATCCAGGTAAAACCTGGCCATACTGTCAGGTCACATATAACCTGCGGACCAGAGGGCTTTCCACCATTACCAATGCAATACTATTGAAAGCTACCTAAGAGAAGCAATCACATCCTACTCCCCTGACTTGAGGCAAACATCTATCAGCGTATCCAAGGATGTTCCTGTCTCCCAAACAGGTTGGGAAACTTGGCTAAGGGTTCCATATTGTCAGTATTCACCAAGAACACCTGGTTTTCCTCCCCAAACTGCCTGCTATTCAGCTATTAAAAGCCCAGTCTAAAGTTGGCAATTCTGTTATGTTTCTTGAGTTGCTGCCTATCATTTAAATACTTAAGGCATTTTCATGCCTGTAGCTTAAAGTGCTTCTTGGCTCAAGTGTAATGTGAATGTGGAGTCTGCATTAGCTAGAATGTTTACTCGCATCAAGTAAAGCTTCATGTCAGCTTCCTTTTCTAAATGAACAATGACTGAACATTGACAGGAGCTACATACCACTCAGCAGCCATTTAAGCCTCACAGATGAAAACACTCTTTACAAAAGTGAAGGAAGCTGTGAAGCTGTTACAACAACTGTGGCCCACACCTGATACGGAAGAGATAAATGAGCACCATTAAATTCCTATTAGGTAGCTAATTTGTAGAACAACTGGGGACAATCACAATGCAGTGACAAAATTAATGTTTAGGCTTTACAAAATACTTTTCATCTTCAAAGCACTCCTTCCATACTAATTAATTCATTCTGCTAAATAAATAAACTCACTCACTCACTTGCATACACACACACACACACATTTTTTTTTGCTTTACCCTTATCTTTCAAAATCCGTTTCAGCTTTTGTTTGGCTTTTGACACTGATGATACTGTTTGCTCTCATCTCTGGACAGGTGCAGCCTTCAAGGTACCCCCATCCAGTAAGGAGATTCCTCTCCTTTCCTTGCCTTGCCCCCATGCAACAATTAATGTTTTGTAGGTTTTTTTAAAAAAAATTTCCACTGGTACCAATGGAAACTTGTTTTAACCCTCCTGTATGTACTAGTGGCAAAAATGGAGACTAGGTTGATCTCCCCATATTCTCTTTCTGCACTAGGGAAACACTTTTTTATTTGAACAGGCATTTGGACAGAAAGTGGATATGCAGAGAAGATTTTTCGACTGGTGTGTATGCTGCACTTTTATTGTTATTGTTGTAGAGTCAGAAGGGTCCCCATGGGCCATTGCATCCAACCCCCTGCTCAGTGCAGGATCTAGAGCTAGACATTCCCTGAAGGCAGCTGTCCAGCCTCTTCTTGAACACATTAAGAGAATGAGAACCCACCACCTCTCTAAGCAAGTGGTTGCACTGCCAAAACACTCTTACTAGGAAAAAAAGTTCCTTCTAATATTCAATCAAAGGCTATTTCTGCACTATACTGTTATAGTGCTCTTCTTCCACTTTCAGTATCCTGTGGAATTCTAGAGTTTGTAGTTTACTAAGGCCAAAGAGCCTCTCCCTAAACTGCAAACCCCAGGATGCCATAAGATGTTGAAAGTGGAATAAGAGTACTATAACTGTTTAGTGTGGAAATGGCCAAAATCTACTTCCTGTCACTTCCGACCATTGGACCTTGACCTACCCCCTCAGGCAGCAGAGAACAGGTCTGTCTGCTCCTCTCTGTGACAGTCATTGAGATATTTAAAGAGTGCAATCATCTTTGTCATGTTTTTAAACAATTTGGTATTGTTTTAAAGTAGAGTGGTTAACTGTTTGAGGATAGGAGACCACATTCCCCCCCCCATGAGATATTAGAATACTATTTCCCTAATTATCTTTTTAAAAAAATGCTTCGAATTCCACCATCACCACCCCCAAAAAAGGGTGGGGTGTTCTCACCATATTTTGCCCCCTCCAAACCATTTTAGGCCAAGAAAACACCTTTTGCTCAGCATAGCACTACCTTTCTGTTGTGGTGGGATTGTGTGTTCCTCTGAGGCAAGAGGATATATTGATGTTAGCAGTGCTGATAGCAGGGTCTCTTGTGTCAAGACATACTTTTTCTGGGAGACAAAATAAAGGTGCCAAACAGCCACTGAGCACCAGTGGTAGTGGAGGGGTGGGTAATCCTGGTGGAGGATCTCTCAGAGACAACAGCAGAGCACCACAGTTAATGCTTGTTAGTAGTGTGTAGAAGGAGGTGACAATAAACCACTTTTGAATGTATTTTACCATGAAAACCCTATAATGGGACAATCCAAAATGTAATAAGAGATAGCACCAAAAGATGAGACTCCCAGGTTGAAAAGCACTCCATGAGCTTCTATGGATAACTGTAAGGACTGCTGTGGCTAAAGATGCAACAGGACTTCATCCTAAAGGACATTCATTGTTGACATGCTCCGAGGTGAAAGTCTGAAACTGCACAATGCATATTATTTGAACACAGAATTTGAGAAGCATGAATCACAGAAAGCTAGACACTGTAAAACAAGAAATGGAAAGTATAAACATTGTAATACTTGAGATGAGTAAACTAAAATGGACAGAATGTGACATTTTCAATTGGAATAAAACACAGTGTTTGACTCTGGAAATGAAAATCTAATAAGAAATGGGGTGACATTTATAGTGAGGTGAGATATAGCAAAAGTAATCAAAGGATACAAAGCAAAATCTGACAGAATCATGTCAACAGGAGTTCAGGAAAAACCTCTCAGTATAATCATAATCCAAGTTTATGTTCCAACTACAGAGGTAGAAGAAGAAACTGAAAGATTCTCTGAAGGGGTCCATAAGGAAACTGATCATATATCAAAACAGGACTTCTTGTTAATCATAAGCAATTGGCATAAGTAGGAAAAAGAGCATAATCAAAGTTTGTAGGAAAATTTGGTCGAGGATCAAGAAATGAAGCAGGAATGTGAATTTTGGCCTTGCAGGAATTTTGCAAGGCCAAAAGTTTGTTCAGTGCAAACATATTATATTTAGACAACCAAAGAGACGACTGTATACATGGACATTACCTGATGGCCAATAAAGAAATCACATAGACTACATAACTGGAAGAATAAGATGGAGAAGCAGAAGATGGAGAAGCTCCACTCTTTCTGCAAAAATAAGACCGGGGTGGATTGGGTCACAGACCATGAACTGCTAATATCAAAAATTAGAGGAAAGCTAAGGAAGAACATTAATAAATCATTGCGCCAAAACACAACCTGATAATGTAGATTTAATTTAATGATAACATAAAAATAATTTTAAAAGCCTAATTGATCAGGAGCCAGGAGAACTCTGGACTGAAGTCAGGGCACTGTCAGGGAAGAATGGAGAAAGATACTGGCCCTTTCTGCACGAGGCGAGGGAATCGCTCCATGCCATTACCTACCACTTCTTCTGGGGTCCAAAGCAACGCGAACTGTCCCTGAAGCCCTTCCGCAGGGCTTCTCCTTGGTCCAGGGTGAATTGGAGCAGTGCGAGGTCTGTAGATCCGTACTGCTCCAGCTTCCAAAATGGCGGCTCCAGCTTCCAAAATGGCGGCTCCAGCTTCCAAAATGGCGGCTTCTGGCTTCCAAAATGGCAGCTTCCGGTTGGTCTTGGGTCCCGACCAACTGCTGAAGCTCACCACACCTAAAGGCCGCCCTCTGCAGATCACAGGCTCACATTGGTGCGAGCCTGCAAATCTTCACAAGGGAGCAGGAACGCAATGGTGCCTTCCAGGAAAATAAAGACCTGTTTTTTCCGGTCTTTCAAAAACATGCTGGAGGACCACTTGGAGTCATCTTGGAGCGGACTGAGGTGCGGATCTCCAGTGAGTAATCCACTCCTAGTCCCCTCCAAGTTGTAGATGACCTCCCTGCGAGGACGCACTGCCTTATTCTAATTGCCTGGTGTGGAAAGGGCCACTGTCTGCAGCCAAAAAGAAAGAAAAGCTTCTTTGGATAACAGATGAAATTCTTCAAGCAGTTAAGGACAGGTGAAAAGTAAAAGGGAACAGAAATAGTATCAGAATCCTGAACACAACTGTCCAGTGACTTGTGTACAGGGACAAGGAGAACTACTATAATCATCAACGCAGAGAAACAGAAGATGACAACAAAAAGGTATAACAGATGACCTCTTTCAACAGATTTGAGAAATGAAAGGGAAATTTAAACCAAGAGTGGGAGGCTATATAATCAGTAGGAAACATACTACATGATCAAGAAGAAATAAAACCAGTGGGCAAAATACATTAAAGAACAATATAAAAGAGATGAAAGGATGGCAGATTCTTCAAGAAAGAACCATTTGAAGGTGAATTCACAATTTTAGAAAGTGAAACAACCGCCCACACATTGGAAACACTGAATACACATTTCAGTTCCTGAAAAAGGGCACACCAGGGATTGCAGTAACCACAAGATGACTGCATTAATCTCTCATGCGAGCAAAGTGATGACCAGAATCCAATACAAAGGTTTTAACCATATATGGAATGAGAAACACCAGACATCCAAGCTGGGTTCAGAAAAGGAAAAAGCACTAGGATTCATATTGCAAGTATGTGTTGGATAAGCCCTCTGTTTTATAAAGTACACCAATTTGATTGTGTAGATCATTAAAAACTATGGATTGCTCCTGAAGAAATGAGTGTGCCACAACATTTGATTATCCTGATGTGTAACCTGTACTCAGGAAAAGAGGCCACCATCAGGACAGAATATGGAGAAACAGAATGGCTTCCAATTGGCAAGGGAGTCAGGCAAGGTGGTATTTTATCATCCTATATGTTTAACATGTATGCTGAACATTTCATACAAAAAGCTGGATTAGACTTGGAGAAACAACACATGAAAACTGGAGGAAGGAACATGAGCAATTTTAGATAGGCAGATGATACCATACTACTAGCAGAAAACAGCAAAGACCTGGAATGACTACTCAAGAAAGTCAAGGAAGAAAGTGCAAAGGTAGAGTTTCTGCTGAACATTAAGAAAGCAAAAATAATAAACACATATGGTTTATATAACTTTAAAGCAGACAATGAAGACATTGAGATTGGCAAAGTTTCTTGTGCTTACTCCCAGACAAATGCAATTTCAGGCAATTGATCTTACTTCTGAGCAGGTATGAGAATGTACTAATAGATGTTTACAATTATAACAGAAGATGATGCATTTGTATCTCTCCTATCAAAATCAGTGGGATACTGAAGTGTTTAGCTTGCCCTGGATCATCTGAACAATTTCCAGGAATTACCTGAAATGTAATATGATCCCAGTTGTTATTTTTATGAAAAGTATTAACAGCTTAAATACTCTGAAGGCACAATATCCTGTCTGATCTTGGAAGCTAAACAGGCTCAGACCTGGTTAGTACTTGGATGGGAGACCACCAAGGAATACCAGGTGCTGTAGGTTATAGGCTTTCAGAGGAAGGAACTGGCAATCCTACCTCTGAGTATTCCTTACCTAAGAAAGCCATAAGTCAACATGAGAGTTAAAGGCACAAACACATGTGCGCGCGCGTGCGCGCGCACGCACACAGACCTAAATACCCTGAAGGCACCAGATCATGTCTGATCTTGGAAGCTAAGCAAAGTCTGGTTTGACTAGTACAGAGAGGGGAAACTACCAAAATATACCAGAAGTCGTATTGACAGCAAGGCAATGGCAAGACACTTCTGAGGGCCTTTCCAAACCCTGAATTCCATAGGATGTTGAAAGTGAAATAGCAGCATTATAACAGTGTAGTACAGAAAGGCCCGGAATACTCATTGTCTAAAGACTTCCTTTGAAATGTATGAGGTTGCCACAAGTTGACATGCAGCTTGAAGGTATATAACAACTACTACAGTTGTAGGTTGGATCTATGACTATACAGGGCAAACCTTCACAGACTGGATAGTTCAGTGTGCAGGACAGAAGGGCAGTTTCCACTGATGTTCGTTCTGCTCTCTAAACCCTTTTGGCAAGAACAGTGTCTGCATTGGCAATTTAGCCTAGAGGCAACAGGGAAAGGAGGAATATTTCTGCTTCAGTCCAACAGGAAGCCTCCACAGCTTTCAGTATTCCTCACCTAGAGTTCATGGGAATTGAATTCCAACCACATATATACTTTGCCCATTCAAGTGTTATGAAGTCCAGAACAGTCTCTGTCTATATGGAGAGACAGTGCTGGGACTTTATTGGATTACTTCAATGATAGTTACATTACTTTGTTTCTCTCCTCCATTTTTGCATGGATTCTTTACTTGCCTGAATAACAATTTGTCACAATGGTGTGTAGACTTAATTTAAAAGAGCTGATAGAAGAATGACTGTATCCTCAAGGCAACTATGTAATTATTGAAGAAACACTCTAGAAACTCAGAAATGGCAAATATATAGGAGGTAATTCATGGTGAATGGACTTCAGCAATTCCCATCCATTTTTATTATTTTAACTCAAAATTGCTTCATTGCAGTGCCCTATCAGAGAGTCCATTCAATCTCCCTGTATTGTTTCAAGGATGTGTCTGGAGAAATGCCAGGAGACAAGGAAAAATAATTATTTTATAGACAGTATGTGTTATGGCTGTCACAGTCTTTATTAAGAGGGCTGAAAACCCAGAGTAGCAGTGAACTATAGGAGAAAGAAGGCTGGGCACTTTCGGCTTCACCTGGAATAAATTACATTTGCTACATTAACACTTCTTGTTGGCTGTTTCAAGTTTCAACTTCCTCTCATTCTCCACAGAAGGAAGCGCATTTATCATGCTCTAGCTATGGAGATCTTGAGCCATTCAAGCAAACCAGCTGCAGAGTTTTCACTTCAGTCCTGTAATTAAGGGGGCCGGGCCATCACACAGTGGCTGAGTGAACAGTTTGGCCATTTCTGCACTACACTGTTATAGTGCTGTTATTCCACTTTCAACATGCTATGGAATCCTGGGGTTTGTAGTTTAGGGAGGGGCCTTTGGAATTCTCAGCCAGAGAGCTCTTTGGCCTCAGTAAACGACAAACCCCAGAATTCCACAGGATGTTGAAAGTGGAATAATTGCACTATAACAGCGTAGTGTGGAAATGGCCTTTGCATGCAGACGATCCCAAGTTTGGTCTCTGGCAGCTCCAGGTGGCAAGAAAATATCAGCTAAGGCTCTCAAAAGCTGCTTGCAATCACAATCGACAATACTGGCAAACTGCCTAAGATTGTGGCAGACTGTGAACTTTTCCTGATAAGAAGCATGAACTCTGACAGTGTAGCTCTTAGAGGTTTGTTGGATTTTTGCCAGTTGTTATCATCACCACATCCATTAATTCTATTTTTAATTTATTTTATATTTCATTTTTTGTTATTATTTTTGGACCTGTTGGTAGTGCTTTCTTGGGTCTCCTCCAGGTCTCTTCCAAAAGGTTGGTTGGTTGGTTTTAATAGAGTGTAGTTTGCTGGGGTGCTGCTGTGATTTGAAGGGCAAATTTTTCTCCCTTTTTTTTTTTAATTTGGAACTACATTTCCCATTTCACTGATGCACTCTAAATAAATAAATAAATTATAAAGGGATTATAAATAAATTATAAATAAATTATAAATTATTTTATAATTCATAATAATAATTATTTTAAAATAAATTATAAATTATAAATAAATTATAAAGGGATTAAACATAGTTTTTTCTTCCTATATTTATCAAATTTAAAAGAAACCGATTCAAGTGTGGGAATTTTTCAGCTAGAGTATGGAATTGCTACAAAACAGTTTGGGAGAACAGAAACAATGTCAGACTATTTTAAAAAACCTGAAAAACGCAGCAACATGTATCTCCTAACATATTTGCCTGATCTGCCTGTGATGGCAAAGGAATCAGGTAATCCATAGCAGACACTTAATTTTGCCTATTAAAACAAATCTTCATCAGCTGTAATCCTCTTACAAGAAAACTTCTACCGAGCATTAGGTGCAGACCATCACACAGATATGACTAAAGTGATCCAACGTGTTCAGGATTCTATTTGGCAAATCTTCCTCTCTTCATTCAATATGTGTCGTGCAGCCTCCTCTTTAAAACTGATGCACCTGGCAATGATCAGGATATCTTAGCAAAGTTGATTTACATTGCAATATCACCCTGGCCTCATGAGCTCAGTGTCACACTACAAGACTCCAATGATACAGCATTTGGTGCATTTTAAAAACATTTTTGATTGGGACAGCAACCCAAAACTTGATTGCTGGGGAATGCAATCTTAGTTTTGACCCAGGACACACATGGAATAACTCAATAGGATCGCTTAAGTAGAGGATATGGACTAAACTGTTGAGACCTCATAAAATAGGGGAAAGCGTTAGGTGAGGAAGTGCAACAGGATAGAATGTACTGATACTTTTGTGGTGTGCTTATACAGAATAGGCACTAAAAGCTACAATAACATACAGCCACAAACTACATAATATGAAACAATACTTTTGGGCGAGGCAGTAGAAATGCATGTATTATTTCTAAGCAGAGATTGGAAAAGTTAAATTTCTGGAGTAAAATTCCCATGATCTCTGAACCAGCCTGATTCATACCCACTCAATTAAGTGAAAAAAAATCAGATTAAACTAATCTACTACAGGACAAGCTTCAAAGAGAAAACAACCAAACCTATAATTCCAGCTAAAACTACTCAAACATATCGCTGACCTATACTCATTTAGAATTATATTTCCCTTCTATAACAGACTATAAATCAAAGGAAAGAAGGAAGGAAGGAGGCCAATCTTGAACTTCAAAAGTTCTATGTCACATTCCAGTTTAAAGCAGCTGAAAAAGAATTCTTCAAAATATTTCATTTTGTCACCCATGGGGTGAAGAGGAACACAGGCTTTTTACCACCTGAGATGTGTTCAACAAGACAAGGAATATATATTACCATTCTGCTACTGTTTAGTAAGGTAATAATAAACAGTAATAAACAGTTTAAGGTAATAATCACTGTACGTATTGCATTTCAGTTCCGTGTCATTCACTGATAACTTTTCCCACTCATAATTATGTATAATAATCTGCCAAATGAAACAATTCTCTATGCATCTGATGAAGTGTGCTGCATCATTATGAAACCACATGCCAAATAAAATTTGTTAGCCTTTAAGGTGCCGCAAAACTTGTACTTTTGCAAATGCAAGAATATTGAAACTCCAAACATACATTTCTCTGCACAAAAGTGGGGGGACAAAAAAAAGACCATTACTTGCTGCTCATTCTTTTTCCCACAAATCTGCAACAGTGTTCTGTATTCCTTCCTCTGCAGACAAAGGTCAAAAACAGAGACAAACTTGACCTTTCTCACAGCTCTCAAATGGCTACAGGTGGGGAAATACAACATCAGTTGTTAAAAAGAAAACTGCTCCTCCTCACTATTGTTGCTGCCTCTTTCAGATTAGTTATGAGCAAAATGCAGCCCTCTAGATACTGCTGGGCTGCAGTTCCATTAGCCATAGCCAGCATAGTAAACAGTGAAGAATGCTGTCAAACAACATCTGTGGGTGCACTTTGCCTGCCTCCACTCTTGCTGTTATATGTGATTTTCTTGGCAAAATATACTGAGAGAAGGTTTGCCATTGTATACCTCTGAGACTAAGGGAGTATGAATCACTTGAGGTTATCCAGTAGGTTTCCATAGGATGTTGACCCTAGTCTCTTGAAATCCTAGCCCAATACTCAAACTACTAGACTATGCTGGCTCACCATCTCTGCTCCAGGTCCTCACAAAATACAACAGTCAATTGTTCAAACTGACCAAACACCCACAAGCCACAAGAAGATGGTACAAATCCTTAAGCTGATTGACAAGTGACAGACTTGGGAAGGCCCCATGTGCTTTGTGGAGGATTTGGATGCCAAGGGCCATGAAGGTTGATGGGAGTTGTAATCCAAAACATCCAGAGGATGTCTGCATATCCTTTCCCTGGCCCAGCGCATTAGAACAGCCATCATACTTTGGAGGACAATGTGCTGTGAGATTCCTTTCAGACTTTTTGTGATTTTGCTCATACGTCTTCCCACAGTTCTTCAATAGCACTATGCTGTCCAGTCAGTGGGAAACTGTCCTTTGAATTCATCCTAAGCACTTCTCTTCTCTTCAGTTTTTTATTTTGTGCCGTACTTTTAAGTCAGAAGAATGGCCCAAGAATACTCAGCCAGCCCACTTCTTTTTATAGGTCATTTTTAGTAAAAGCCACAAGTGCAACAGATGGGGAAAAAACAACCCTTTTTTTATGCTATAAAACAAGTCTCTTTTCTGGCCTTACTTCCTTTGTGCTTTTGCCAACAGATTCAGTACAAAAGACACACAATTGTCAGGCCACTCAAAATACTGATAGAATTGAGGGAAACTGAACTAAGGGAAACAGTATTTCCTGGAGACATTCTCATCACAAGGCGGCCTCAGAAAAAATCCAAATTTCTAAATTTCAAAATCCTACTAAGCACTGCCTCTCACCCCAATGGCCCTGTACGTTTACATCATCTTCCCAGAATACTTTTGTCTCCCCAAATGGATGTTCTTTCTTTCTGTGGGCTTCTTGTCAGCTTCTACCCTATTCACATCCTGACCTGAAACAAACTGTTTCACTATTCTCCTAGAGGAGATGCACTGTCCCAGACCAGATGCTTTCCACTTCCCTCTCCTTCTCCACTGAAATAAGTTTGAAAACTGCTCAGCATTTTTCTCATAAGACTGAACTTACATTTACTGTATGTATGCTATATATGGTGGTATGTATGGAAATATTCACAGTTTTGAACTACAGTTCTCCCTCCACATTCACGTGTTTCACTTCCGTGGATTTGATTATTCATGGAAGTGCCTGCTGCCCCCCCCCAGTCTCCCCCTCACACTCTAGGCCCTCTGTGCGGCAGGAGCGTACAGGATGTCTGCAGCCTGGGTTCACATGGGCTGCCCTGATCAGGATCGAAGGATCGCACACGGCCAGCGATCCCCACATCCTTCCATACCCTGGGGCCTGAGCCCAAGAACAGACCCGCAGGATAGTGCAGCACTGGCAATCACCACCTCCTTGCATGTCCCAAGGCCTGCGCTCATGAGGGCACTCGAGACCAGGCCCGCAGGACCATGCAGGGCCAGCAATTGCTGCATTCCTTCCTTCCCCCAGGGCCTGGGCTCACACCAGCACTCTGGAGCAGGCCTGAATAGATGTGTAGGGCTGCAATCGCCACGTCCCTGCATGCCCCAGAGCCTGGGCTCCCACAGGCACTCTCGAGCAGGCCCGTAGGGGCTGAAGGGCCAGCAATTGCTGCCTCCTGCAGGTCCCGGGCCTGTGCGCTGTAGGGGAGACCTGCAGAATTGTGCAGGGCCAGGATCGCAGCCTCCCTGCATGCCCCAGGGCCTCTCCCTTTCCCTGCAGTGGGCAGGAACATGGAGGGAGAGAGGGCACTGGACTGTTCATGATTTTTTGACATTTGCAAGGGTTTTCTGTCCCTATCCCTTCATGAATGTGAAGGGCCTATTGTATAGTGTTCACTATGGGCAAGGGACTTTGCAGTTTTTAACCTATATTGTGATGTAGCATCACAATGTGGCTTTGTTCAGTGCTTTGTTCACCACCGGCTTTGTTCATCACTGGCTGTGTTCAAAGGTTTTGTTCTGTGGGCTGCACATACAAAAAAAACCCATTTACATGCTGTATGGCAGCCAAAGGACTTTTCTGCACTAGTGTTAGCGGGCCATACACCCCATGTCCATAATATGTCTTAATTAGCAAACTATTTAATTGGCAGGAAAAATAAATTGTATCCTGCTATGCCTGGAAAGCTTGCTGGCAAAGAGGAACTGGCTGCACATGTGCATTGCAAAACTAGGTCAGAATGAGACCCTAGGGCATGGCTAGGTCACAGTCAGGAAAGCCCCAAACAATGGACTTGCAGATGTCTCTCAATGACTCAACTTTAAAAACAATAGCTCCTGAAATAGCTTCCACAGAGAAGCTGATTGTCTTCAACCTTCTCCCTTTCTCCATCAAAACTCTCCCTTCTGTCCTCTCTCCTGTTCCACCATTAAGGAGCTTTCATGATTCCCATTAGTTCTTTATCACCTAATGCATAGGCTATTAGCTCATTCCTGATCCCACTGTCCATGCTGTGGACTTCATTGTCTACTCTGTCAGAGATCCATTAACACCTTCCCCCTTGGGGCAGAAAAAGAATATTTAAACCCCGGCTCTGAGCCAATCAACTTGTAGTACAAATTGTACTTTTGGCATACTGACCATCACTCTGCCACCCCAGTTCCTAATTTGTACTAACCTTGGACTCCTACTGTAAGCCACATTGCTTCCCTTCCTCTCTGCTGGATTGGTAAATATCACCCACTTCAGCCTAAACTCTCGCAATCCAGCTTTTCCTCCCTTTTCCTTCAGTTAGCTTTGTGTGATTGTGAGACTGTTTGGATCATGTGTGTGTGCAATTGTTAATCCCCCAGTAAAACAAACAAGCTTACTTTTGAATCTGGCTGGTTTTTCCCTGCATTGGTGCCGGTATACTCAGGTACAAAAGATCTTGTAAGAGTACTCCCCTCTCACAGGCCTCCTCTTTAAGCTAATATTCCCTACCGTTTCACAGAAGTACTAGTATTATGGTGGATCCCTTAGTTACCCACATTCTGGGGTAACACTAGTATTCCTCTTGTATAGGCTCAACATTTTCAAGGGGGAATATGTCATGCCTAACAGTTCCACTCCTAGTATCTGTGCCGTGGACATTTTTCTGCTTGAGGCAGAGCACAAAACAGCATCCTTTACTCACTCAAGTCAAGGTACATATTACCCAGAGGTAGCCAACCTATCTGTGCACAAATTCCCACAAAGTGCCTCTCCCTCATCTCTGTCAGCAAAAGCTCTACAACAGCAAATTAAGTTAACAATTTGGTGCCCCATCAAGACACTGAAAATCTACTGTCTGGCATGGCTGTTTTATTTTACCCAGTGACAAAGGTGACCCATTTGGCTGGAGACTGTACTTCCATAGGTCTTCCAGGTCAGCAGCTATCCAATTGATGCAGAAATCTCAATAGTATGCAGAACCTACAAATCTACAGCAATATGCAAAAAGAGGGCACTACTCCCAATAAGAATTCTGGGGGGGGACTATGAAATTTTCCTTCACTCCCCAAAAATTTCTAGCCTTTCAGATAAAGTGAGACGCTGGCAATTGTCCATATCCAGGAATCTTATATTTCCTGTGTTCACATTCCCTTGATAACTTTTTTTGCCTGTTTTCTTTAGGAATAGCTCCAATGTGGTATAGAGTTTTCAGTGCTGGACTAGGACTCTGGGTTCAAATCCCTGCTTAGCCATGGAAACCCACTGGATAGTGACCTTGGACAAGTCACACCTTCTCAGCCTCTAACAATGGCAAAAGCAAACCCCTCTGAACATATCTTGCCAAGATGCCATGATAGGTTTGCCTTAGGGTCACCTTAAGTTGGAAATGACTTGGAGATACACAACAGCAATTGCTTCCTTTCTGGTTCTAGTAATAATGTTTAAGATTTATCAATTATTTATGAAAAGGTACCATCACTTCATTAATTATTGTCTTCCATTGTTACTTATGGTTTAAATATGACGACGTTAATACTTAGGTCATGGTATGACATCAATGTTTGGAATCAAGTTAAGTTAAAATAGTAGATTCATGGCAGTAATTACATATGACTGAAATACTTTTTCTTACTATTTTTTTTAATAACCAGGCAATCTTAGTTTTTGAAATAGGAATGAGATAATAAGAATTATTAGTGACAAAGTTCATCTAGATTTTAAATAACATTTTAATAGTTAAGTACAAGTATGTACTAAGAGTTGTGTGCCACAAGGGCAGAAACCAACTTTTAGTTATTTGTAGGATTTTTAAAATAGCTTTGACAGATATTTGTAGCTTTTTAAGGTTTTTTTTTTTGGTTTTTTTATTTGTATTGTATTATTATGATGTGTTTGTAATTTTATGTATTGCTTTGTAGTTTTGTTGCTTCTTTGTCTCCTTCTTTTCTTCTAATAATAATACACTGTTTCTTTTAGATGCCTTAACTGTGTTTCTAAATGTTCAACTGAAGCTTTAAGTTACTACTGTGACAAAAATTTGGGGGCTGAAGGAACATTTCGTTTGGGGCAACGTAATTGTTATTTAGAAGAGAATTGCCTTATTCCCCCCACCCACCTAATAGCTATACCCCTGTTTTCTAGTTTTCTCTTTATTCATTCCCATAGGTCGGGAGTGGGAGATATTAGTATATTGGGTGAGGGACTCAGCAAGGAGACACAATCACAGGTATGTGGCCAGACTGATTGCGGTGGGAGTGAGCAAGACTCCTGGGCCACCATATGCCACCTGCCCTTTCTGCCAGTCACTGCTATGGACAAAGAAAGATAGAATCCAGAATATAGTAGCAGCAGTTATACTAGCTTTCAAATGCCAAGAGAGATTCTTCCTTGGCTGCACCATTAGAACTGCTCTTGTCACCTGCCCTTCCTCCTCCTTCTTCCACAGCAAAGAGTGTGGGAATGGATGTGTTTCTGGAGAAGCCACCAGCATTGACAAGTAGACATAACAGCTAATCTTTTAATATAATTGTCCTTGCTGGGAGAACAAGCAAGAAGCCCATTTCCACTTCTTGTCCCTAGCCCCTAAGCTATGTTTCTGCACCACTAGACTCTCTCCCTTTGGCTTGCTTCTGGTTCTTTGACTATAGGACCATAACAAACTAGGACAATGCAACCTGTATATGTATGGTGAAAACATCTGAGAACAGTCCACTACTTGCAAGTTTGTTGACATTTGTTAAACAGAAAGATACAAGCAGTCATCCTTCATCAGAATCAGAGGCTTGGCCATATCACATCAGCCCTAAAATGTTTTTATGAAAGAAACAAAATATGATCAGAGGCATTTGCTTATGTTTTATGGAACAGCACATGCAAGCTTATAGGATTTCATGCCTGATCATGTTTTTCAATTACTATAATGTACAATGCTCAAAGCAATGAATGGTTGAGCATTCAGTGCATGGCTAGCTGTGCATTAAAAGACACGCACAGCACACTCTGTTTAATTGTAAAAGACAACAGCTTATAAAAGTCAGTGGATATTGCATTACAACAGGATGAACTCAGTACAGCATTGAGGAGATGGATTATAAATGCTTGTGGGATAGGGTACCTTTCATCACTTATTCATGGAGGCTAGCTTTTGCTTAGACTATCAATAGACATCATTCATCATATAAAAATAAAATCAGCCCCAACTGAATAAACTGACTTATAGCTACTGGTACCTGTCTCCTGTTTATCAATGAAAATGTGTCTTGCAGTATCAGGGAAGCCTACTGGGAGAATCAGTGTTAGCCCTCATTAAGTCAGGATGAACAGATTCTGGAACAATTTTCATAAGTGTGCTGCTTAAAAGCAGTCTCCCATCAACTAGCTGTAGAGGCTGGTGGCTTTGATGTCCCACTTAATCTGATGTGGGGTTTGGTATGAAACCTTTAAAGAAGCTATCCAAGGTGCTGATCTCTCTTTCCAAAATAGATACTACACCTTGGAAAGCTCCCTTATGCTCTTTCCTGAAGGGATTCCCTGTCTCCCCACACACTATTCAATCATTTGTCTGTTCAAGGAATGGCAGCTTTGTGCATGCAAGTAGCAAGCAGCAATGAAAAGGAGGAACTGGAAATAATTCCATCTGCTCTTCCCACTTCATCACCATCTTGCCAACCCAATGAGTTGGGAAAACAATCCACAGTAAAATGTTCGGATAATTTTTCCAACCAGGACTATGGAGTATGGATACATAGCCCACTTGAAGAACAAGCTGTGATTGATCTGATACCTGTTTCTTCATCTGGAACTGGAAAAATTCTGAGGGCAAAGTAAGCTATGAGGAAAGAAGGTGGAGAAGAAAGATAAAGGAAGGGAATGCTTGATCAATATTTTCACATAATGTGAGCCTATTTTGTATCTCCTGCCTAGTTGAATAAGATATTTATGAACTGTACAAAACAATGGTAAAGAACACTGTATAAAACAATGGTGAAAAGATGGTGAGACAATGGGAGAGGACATACTGAGATTTTAAGTTGCTGGACAGAAAAGTTGAGGAGAACAAGATACCTCAAATTTGGATTCTAATAACATTGCTTTGTGGTACAAAGGATTAAACCAACACTGTGAAATACATGATAAGACCAACTGAAGAGAAGTGTATTTTGCAGTAACCACATAATCATTGCATTTATTTCCTATACAAGCAAAGTCATGTTCAAAATTATACAATAAAGATTTCTACATATATGAAGCAAGAAATACCAGATGTCCAAGCAGGGTTCAAGAAAGGAAGAGGCAGCTGGAATCACATTGCAAACATACATTGGATAATAGAGCAAACCAAAGAACTTCAAAAGAAAATCAGCCTGCGCTTCATAGATTATAGCAAAGCCTTTGATTGCATAGCTCATGAGACACTATGGATCACTCTTAAAGAAATGAGTGTACCACAATATACTACTGTCCTGATGTGTAACCTGTACATAGGACAAGGAGCTACAATAGGACAGAATGTGGAGAAATGGAAAAGTTTCCAATTGGACAGGTGGTCAGGCAAAACTGTATTTTATCACCCCATTTGTTTAACTTGTATGCTGAACAGATCATATGTAAAGCAGGATTAGACTTGGAGGAAGGAGGCATGAAAACTGGAGGAAGGAATATCAACAATTTAAGATATGTAGATGACACCAAACTACTAGCAGGAAACATCAAAGATTTGGAATGATTACCAAAGAGATTCAAGGCAGAAAATGCAAAGGCAGGTTTACAACTGAACACTAAGAAAACAAAAATGATAACCACAGATAATTTACATAGTCTTAATCTTGACGATGACATTGAAATAGTTCAAGATTTTCAATGCCTTGGGCTTAGTAATCACACATAATGAAGAGTGCGGTCAAGAAATCAGAAGAAGACTAGGACTTGGAAGGGTAGTTAGGAGGGAACTAGACATGATCCTGAACTGTAAAAATATAGCATTGAATACTGAAGTTGGGATTATCTATGCTATTGTATTTCCAGTTTCTATGTATGCTTGTAAGAGCTGGACAGTGAAGAAAGCTGATAAGAGGAAATTCAGCTCATTTGAAATGTGGTGCAAAAGAAGAGTTCTGTAGATACACTGGACTGCTAAAAAGACAAATGAATGGGTCCTAGAGGAAGTCAAGCCTGAACTCTCCCTAGAAGCCAAGATGACTAAACTAACGCTGTTGTACTTAGAAGTCATGACTCACTAGAAAAGACAATAATGCTTGATAAGCCAGAAGACAGCATTACAGAGGTATAGATTCAATCAAGGAAGACACCTCCCTGAATCTGTAAGGTATGAACTGGGTGGCTGAGGACAGGGTAACTTGGAGGTCTCTCATCCACAGGGTCACTATAAGTTGAAGTCAACTTGACAGCAATTAACAAAAGGACATCTTCAGAACTGTGTAGGAAGCTGCCTTTTTGTACAAACATGAACTATCCTGAGATCACTTCTTAGTCAGAAGATCTGTTCAAGAAACACAGTACTGTAGTGTCATGCCCTGCTTCCAGAACATTGACTCAGGGTTTGAAACAGGGGCCATGCCAGAGGCTGAATCAGGGGGCATCCCAGGACCTGCTGTACAGGTTGCAGTGCCACAAATAGAACAGGGTGTAGTGCCAACTCCAGCAGAGAGTCTTGTCTCTTCAGACACAGAAGACAACTTACCAGTACCTACCTTTGCTGAGCACAGACAACAAAGAAAGAGCCTACATCAATCCCAGAGAATTTATAACCTGCAACAATTACTGAGGCAACAGCTGCATTAGGCTGCTGACCTATATAGCTGCCGCCCTTTGCCTCCTGGAGTTGTCAGAGTTTATCCGACCTCTCTGTTTGCTCCATGCCTTGCTGAACTCTGTGCCTGACTCTGGTTTGGACTGACTTTGGACTTGCTTGCCTTTAAATTCTATTGGACTTTATTTTTTGACCTTGTGTTTACTGAATGAAAGTAAGTAACGTGCTGGGAGCTATTTAGTTTGTTTTGTTTGAATTATCAGCTGTGCTGCTGAGACTGAGATAGGCCACATAGCAACTTTTAGCTCTGGTAACAACAGTTACTGAAATGAGAGATAGACAGTGACTATAATGCTCAGGACATTTCAGAATCTTCTCTCTACTCATGAATAAGCACCATCCACACTGGCTATTACACTTCTACTATTCCCATATAGGTGCAAAAAAACATTTTTACAGACACCATATGCCTTTTAGAACAGAGGCAGGAAAGATGTAGCTTTCTGGATGGTGGTGACTGCAAATCCCATCAAATGTAGTCAACTTAGCCAATGGTAAGGGACACTGGGAGTGCTGGAGTATGCAATCTTTCCATGTCTATGTTCACTGAGAGTTAGGTGGCATGTTACTCTCCAAGAGTATAGGCACGGCATGTTTATGGCTCCTTCCCATCTGTTTGTTTGTTCACAGATGTAGGTCTCCTCTGTTCTTGTCTCCTCTTCTCTTTCTCCCTGCCTGCCCCCATGAAGCATGTGTCTTCCAAGATCTCTCCCAAGCTAAGAATGTCCAACTTTTCCTGATACAATGTAGTACAGTTCTCCCTCCACATTAGTGGGTTTGACCTTCTCAACTTTGGTTATTCATGAGGTGCACACGTTCCTTCCCTCCCCATTCTCCTCCTCCCATTCCATTTTGTTTTTCCAGGCACGGAAAAGGACAAAAGGCAAAGGAAACAGGGGAGGCTTGTGCAAGTCTTACTTCTCCCCTTCAGAGCTTCCCCATTCCCTTGCCTCTAGCCCAGTGGTTCGCAACCTGTGGGTCCCCAGATGTTTGTGAACTTCAGCTCCCAGAAGCCCTGAGCATTGAACATAGTGGCTGGGCCTTCTGGGAGCTGAAGTCCACGAACATCTGGGGACCCTCAGGTTGAGAACCACTGCTCTAGCCCCAGCATACAAAAGGGAAGGAAAAAGGAAGAGGATTGTGAGAGAGATTATTTGCTTTTTTCCCACTTTTGCAAGGTTTTATACTCCAAACCCTCATGAAAGTGGAGGGGTCACTGTACTTTCTTTACTTTCTTCAAGAAGATGAATCTGTGTCTGTTATGCATAAGTAGCTGAAATAAAACTACTTTTATATATCTTACCAAGGAGACTAAGGCCATTTCCGCCCTGTACTGTTATAGTGCTATTATTCCACTTTTAACATCCTGTGGAACTCTGGGGTTTGTCGTTTACTGAGGCCAAAGAACTCTCTGGCTGAGAATTCTAAATGCCCCTCCCTATACTTCAGATCCCAGGATTCCATGGAATGTTGAAAGTGAAATAGCACTATAACAGTGTAGTGTGGAAATGGCCTCAGTTTGATTTCTTTCTCTGCTGGAGTTTTCTTGGAGGGCGAGATGATGGGCTGGTTACTGCTCCAACTTTTGCTTAGCATTTTTAGATACTCTCCTAAAGAGATCCACCAGATCTCTCACATTTCCCATTAAGGACCTGCAGACCAGTAATATCTGTAGAGCCAAGGCTTCCCTTCCCATATCCATTTCCAATGCAAATGCACCACTTACATGTTAACAGTTCGACCAGCTAGCACTTAGCTGGGGATGAGAAAGATGAAGCCCTCCAGATGTTGTTGCACAGCAGCTCCAAGCTATCCCAGCCAATGGTGAGGAATGCTTGGAGTGGCAGTCCAACAGCACAGCATCTGGAGGGCCACAAAATTCCCATTCCTTCCCCACCCTCTACCTCTGTGTGCCCTTTCTCATCTTCCCTCTCTGCTTGCAGCTTGTATTGAGCAGGTAGCAAGACCAGTGTAAGGATGAGAGCTATACTGTGGCCTGTTTTAGTTCCTGCAGGCATCCCTAGAGCAGGAGGAAGGAGGGAGACAGTTTTCTCTACAGCCCTATTGGGATCCTCCCATGAATGGATAATTCAATGGTTGTGCACATGGCTTATGGCCTTAAGAGAGAGACACAATATGTGCTGATTAGTCTCAAAGGAACTGTGCCAAATTTGGGATGGGAGAGGAAGAAACAGCCCATGTCAGCTGAAGAGCTTCTGCCCAAGTCTCAAGCAGTTAATGCTCTTCAAGTGGCGTGAAACCCAGCTGAAGCACATTTTCCCCCCAACAAGGCAAACTAACTGGCTGCCAGCAGAAACTTTTAATTAGTTGCAGTGGAGCAACTACAGCTTCTACAAGAAGGTTTAACAAGAAGCATCTGATCTTTCACCCGCTGCACGCAGATCACCATGACTATTACGGAGAATAAATGCTGCCAGGATTCACAAATGGAATGAAGGGTTTGAGTAGAGGTCTAAAGAGGTGTTCCACCTGCACATTTACACAATTCTTCTTATAATTAATAGGTTAACTCTCATGTACTAGGATGGGAAAGCTTACAATGTGGAACTTTCTATGATCCCCAAAGACAATTCCAATGTCTTGTGGGGCCTATGGGCCATGTCCAAAACAGTGTTTTGAGTGCAGAATCAAATACGTTTCACCCAAAGCAAAAAAAGCACAATGAGGAATAAAAAGGGGAGGAGGAGAAATCAAATCAGTTCCTCTATGGAATGGTGATTTAGAAATTGTCTATACATTCCTGTACTTCCTGTTTCGTAGAATAATTCCTACCCTGCTGACTTCCAACGTTCCTACCTCCAATGAAAGACAATTTTTTTTTCCCAGTTGTACCAACTTACTAACAATCAGAGCACATCATTCCTGTTTTGTGATATTATTGTATACCAAACCAATGCCGCCACCAAAACAACCCCCAAATCACCCAGGGTTGGAGGAGAGGAAAAATTCCAAATGTTTTAGGCAAAAATAAGCTGAAGTCCAAAACACCTGGAGGGCCAAAGTCTGGGAACCACTGTACTAGCTGAACACTCAGACTGGTGTGTTAGATGTATATGCAAGGAAAAGAATGTCCTAGCAGGTTTATCAAATTTTTTTCTTGCAAATCTTGTCGTTTGGAGCCACGGCCTCCTTGGTGGTGGCTGCAGCATTGTGTGATTCCATTGTGCAGATTGTAACAATGCATTCCTGTACCTTCTTGGTGGCAGACTTGGTCTATATGGTGCTGGCCATGATGGAAGACCACATAACACATAAAGATCCCTAGATTTGTTCTGAGCCAGTATACGGTTGGCCTTCCATGTTCACTAGGATTGGAGCACAAGACCCCTGCAAAAATGGAAAAACCACAGACATCATAATGTGTCTGTGGCATGGTGGAGAGAGCAGGCACCCATGGTCCAAACCACGTCAAGTCAGTGTGGTGGCCCTGTTCTTCATCTCTCTTGCCCATCTTCTCTTGGTGCAGGTGGGCATGGGAAGATGGCTTGTGGTACTGAGAAATCAGGCTGTGAACCATCCTTAGCTGGCCAGGCAGTGACTGGTGGACTAGAAGCAGGACCAGAAGTGGTTTTTTAAAGAGCTGCATAGCCTGATCAGAGCTGCTGAGAGGGAAGTTTCCCCTGGAAAAGAAGCAGTTGAGGTGGAGGAGCTGAGGTCGGAGAAACTCATAAATTATCAAATCCATGAAAGTTAAACCTACAAATGGGGAGGGCCGACCCCATTGAAACAATTTACTGCAACCTCAATTGCACATCAGAACATTCTTCATGCTCTTAATGTAGCTGTCTTCTTTCTTCCTTCAAAGACTACATACATGTTCAATTGGGATGGAATTTCTGTGCCCTAATCGATATCATTGCACTGCAACTCCTATCAACTCCAGCTAGCATGAACAATTTTGGTCAGGGATGATAGAAGCTGACAACATGCTCACATGTTTCCCACCCCTCATCTAGCATATATCTAATGTAGGAAATACAGGTATAAGAAAGTGATCCTAGGGTAATGAGTATTATTTAAACTGCAGCTGTGTATGCACTGTGGAGTTTCATATTTAAAGAGAATACACAAAATATGGAGCTAAACAGCTCTGCTGACAGAAAAAATAGGTGTGAAACTGTTTACCCTGATCTATTCTTGATACCACTGTGGTTTCTGTTAACTAGGTTTTGCAGTGTTTTAGACAGTAGAAGCCTTTTGAAGAGTACATATGACGACTGTCCATGCCATCATATTTCCAATTTCTATGTTTGGTTGTGAAAGGTGGACACTGAGGAAGGCTGATAGGGGGAAAAAATCAACTCCTTTGAAATGTGTTGCTGGGGAACAGTTCTACAAATGCCCTCGACTGCTAAAAAGACAACTGAATGGGTCCTAGAGGAAATCAAGCCTGAACTCTCCCTAGAAGCCCAAATGACTAAACTGAGGCTGTTGTACTTTGGCCCTATCATGAGAAAATATAACTCACCAGAAAAGACAATAATACTTGGTAAGATAGAAGGCAATAAGAAAAGAAGAAGACTGCATTACAGATGGATAGACTCTATCAAAGAAGACATGTCCCTGAATCCGTAAGCAGGGCAGCTAATGACAGTGGCTTGGAGCTCTCTCATCCATAGGGTCACCATAGGTTGAGGTCAACCTGACAGCAGGTAACACAACCAACAAACAATGTACCTATCATCTCATTATCTACCCTGGAGAATATATAATTATAAAGAAGTATAATTCATCTCCATCTGAGACCTTTTCTACCAGACATATACCTTTATCATCTTTCTATTCTCTATATACATTGTAGAACTTTTGTCACAAATGCCACTCTGAATGTTTCTTTCTTCAGGTGAATTTTTGTTTGTCTATAATGGTTTCAATATTGTTCAAACTGGATGATTACCTTTTCTGAGATGTCTACCAGGATACAAGGCAAAATGTTCTTGTATAATGGTATCACTCAGTTGTTTTCTGCTATATGGAACGCAGTATTGACACTTGAGAATTTCTTCCTCAGGCTTTTAAATATTTATTCTCTTTTCTCCACCAAATAATGCACATTAATGGCTATCTGAACATTACAAAGAGTGCAGTTTAACAAATAAAGCTGTACAAAATGAGTGGTGCTTCTCATTGTCAATGACAGGTTAGAAAGGGAAAGTTTCCAGTAGCTAAAAGTGGACCTTTTGAATGGATGTAGATAATAACTCTGCTAAAGCAAGATGAAAATTTCTGCCATGCATGCACTTCATTCCAATTTATAGTATTTGGATTCACACCTCCTATATTTTATATTTAGCAAACATCTAGCACTGGCATTTTAAGTTCTCGTATCTTCAAATATCTTTGTCTCCTGCATGCAGGCAGTATTGATGGATAGCCACTTTAGCAATAAATGCCAAGATTTCCAAACAATCTCTAAAAGTATTTCAACCATTTCATATTTGAAGGCATTTTGCTTTTTAACAGTGGAACTCAACTGTAGAGTAATGCTGCCACCTATGGAGGCTGTACAGGGAAGACCTGCATGTCAAAACAAAACAAAGTAAAAATAAATATTAGAACTGAAAACTAAAGAAGAGGACAAGGTAGAAAGCTGCTGTATTCAGTACCAAAGCAGCATATAGCCTCTAACGGAAATGCATAATCAGTTAGACATAGAAATATAGATATAATAAAATCTGTTGATGTTCAATTAGTTGCCTTCTCAAATAAGGAATAGGCACATGCCAATGTGCATGGCCAGATTAAGGTAGTTGGGATCCTGGTGTAGTTCTGAAAAACAGATCTTCTTCAGACTGGTGTCGTATTCAGGGCTAGCTGTGTCAGCCATGCAGCAAAATACAACAAAATCCAGAATCCACCATAGAGTGATAACCTTTATTACCCAACCAAAATCCAGAAAATACATCATGCAAGCTTTCGTAGCTTCTTCATCAAGCAAAAAGATGTTTTTGTTTTTTTAAATCACACAGATGTAGAAAGGTGCTATGTTAGAGTCAAGGCCTCCATTTTGTCTCAGAGATTTTTTTTCTGTTGTCATTTAAGATGGTTTAGAAGAATGCTTACCATTTTTTATTCACTTGTGTACTCCTTGGCAGCCCATTTCCATAAACCATTCTCCCATTACCACCACATCCTTTCTTCGGGGAAAGAAAAAGCCCCACCAGAAAGCTTCTGTGTGCCCTGAAGAGACATTTCCATACCCACAGAAGGAAAGGCAGGGTGTTAAACCAGCCATCCTGACTGGACTTCTCCATCCCATTATGCCCTGTTATTCATCTCAATGTCTCTGTAGTCTCAGGATTGTTTGGTTCTGGCGGAAAGCACAGGGAGGAACAACCGGTGCTGTATGTTACTCCCTCAGACACATTCAGGATTGAAATAGATATCTCCACCAGGTGCACTCTCTCCTTGTGGAGAGGGACACATGGGGGAGGGACAGAAGAATGTATGCACATAAAGCTTGAGAAACCACCTAGTATGGATGGGGCTATGGTTTAGGCAACTTGAATAGAAGCCTGTGTGTGCATACAAGCAGCAGAAAGACTTTTTTTTTTTTTTAAGTTCTGGGACAGAAATGTCAATGCTTTGGGCAATCAAGAACTGCATCAAGTTGTGACGTCTCCAAGAATGACCTATAGTTTTGCACTTTCTCCTCCATTATTCAATCCCCCCCCCCACATACCCCTACTTATCCTTGTTCCTACTCCTAGCAGGTACATGTGCTCCAGCTTGGAAATCACTGCTCTAGAGGGATACCAATGCAGGCAGAAGCCATTCCCCTTCTTGGCCACGTGGGAATTGTGGACAAAGGCAATAAAAGACAGTTAATAAATTTTCAACTTGTTAGCAACAGAAAAGTAACTTCCCTTGAGATCCAGGTTGCCCCTGTCCTGTGCAAAGCCAACTGTCCCGTTCATAGGCAGAAAACAGTGAATTTCTCAAGAAATCACTGTGCTGTTGCATCTGTGTGGGGGGAAATAGGTAAAACTTAACTGTAGTCCATATGAAAGAGTTTTACTTTTGTTGGAAGTAAAAACACCTGGTCCATTGCTCCCTTTGCTAAAAGCTTCCACTGTTGTGGAAAAATTCGGTGTCTTCAAATCCTGTGTGTTTGTAAACATCTTTGCCTGATGAAGAAGCCAGTGAAGCTTTCAAAGCTTGCATAATGTATTTTCTGCATTGGGTTGGTATTGTTGTTTTGTAGATTTTGGATTTTGTTGTATTTTGGACAGGTATATCTTTTGGAGGGCTGTCTTCATGCTGCTTCAGTGCTAACTTGGTGGTGCTGACAGGCCACGTAGATCTCTCTTTGAAACAGAAGTCACAGAGACAGGCTATAGCTACTTCCATGGCCTGTGTAGCAACCAGCGTGGCCCAAGGCCAGAATCTCAGAGGTGGCAAACCACAACAAACCAGCCACATTTTCATCCAATCTCCAGCTGAGGTGGGTGATAAACACTACCAACCTATTCTGTTTCAGAACTGGGTGTAGTTCCAGGCCACCCTGACCATTCTTTCTGTGTCAAACACTGATACACACTACTACTAAAGCATAAGTTTATTGCTGGTGAGTGATGCAGCAGACAGTACACAGCAGAGGAGCGTTCCAGTTCTTTTGCTGATGGGATCTAGTGTCCCGCATAGCCAATCGTAGCGCTGGGCCTCCAAACTAATTCTGCCCAACCTATCCCTGACTGACAATCAGATCACTCATTGCTGGCTATATGGGACATCTGTGTTGGGATGTACCTCACCAGCTGAGACTTATGGAAGATAGATTCCCAAGAGTTACATAGCACAGAAACAAAGAAAACCAAAGTGTGAGCCATCTCCTTTCTCCTAGCTTTTAGAACTATATCAGCAGGATAGCAACAGAGGAAAATCCCTCCCCAATCCTAGTCTGTTTCCGACTGCATACCTTTTTGCAGCCTCAAACTGCCAAGCTAATGCAAATCAATCAATTAATCAACCTTACAATGTCATTAATACAAATTAACAGTTCCATGCCAGTGGACAGCTGTTACCATTTGATCATAATGCTAACAAGGACTCCAAAACCTATCTTCCTGGTGGAAGAACCTCAATCTACTACACAAACCTTAAGGAGGGTGGTGATAGATCTATAGGCTATAGCCCCTCTTTCCAGAAACATTTGTGTCTTGACAGCATCACAGATTAGGAAGTGTGCATGTGTATGCATTCATGCTGGAGCTTCTGCACTGGAACATCGGCTCCAGTCACTGATACTCCAACTCTGCTAACATGAGACTCAAATAGCAAAGGCACAGCAAAATCATGGAAGAGAAGCGTAACAGTCATAGGAGTCTGGTCCACTCAGGTTCAACCAGGTGCTGAGCTCTGTTAAAGTGAAATGAAACCATGGGTACAAGAAAAAGATGGTTTACTGATGACATGGAGATGTTACAACAATCCAGCAATAATAGCTAAAGGTAAAAATAGCTCATGTCCCTTTAGCTGATCAAAGCTGTCCTCACCACGGTTGTTGTTCACCAAGGTCCTCATGGTGAACCACAGATGAAGTCATGAACCAAGTTTCTGGGCTGGATTATTGCTCGGTGCACCCCCTCAGGACCAGATTACCAAACTGACTCTCTTCCAATCTTTAAACAACTTTTCTCCTTGATTTTGAAAGTACTGGTAATTTCTCAGGCCAAGGGAGAGATCATCCTACTCTACAAAAGAAGAGCTCCCCAGGCATTCCAAAACATCCTTACAGCCTCGCCTCGCCTAGCTGCAACTTGCTTTATTAGCTAGCAAATGCCCATTTACTAAATTATACATCTTTTAGCATATAAATCCCATGAACACAGAGTGAACATGAGACCTCAATAACACCCCTCATCATTCTTCCTGAAATGGATCCACTACAAGACGCACAGATCCAGTGTGACATAGTGGTCTGAGTGCTGGATTAGGATTCTGGAAACCAGGATTTGAATTCTCTCTCTGCCACTGTGTGACCTTGGACAAGCCACACTCTCTCAACCTCAGAGGAAGGCAAATGCAAAACCCCTTTGAAACAAATCTTATTAAGAAAACACTGTGACAGGGTTGCCTTAGAACTGACATTAAGTCGGAAGCTACTTGAAGGCACACGACAGGAATCATGATAACAGATGGTACAGCTTATATATTTATCAACATCTAAATAAAGAAAGTAGAGTGAAACATATGTGAAGAGTCCAGCTGCAAAACAATCTCGACATTTTTTATTACCCCAGTCCCAGTACTGACCTCACCAATTAAGCAACGATCCTTTCACCGGAAGCAGCTAGTGTTTGTAGCAAGTGCAATCTGTTGAACTACACAGAACACTTCCACAAGTTGAAAATTTCAATAAAACTAGAATAGTGCTTCTCTCTGCACCAACTCACAATATTTCATTTCCAGACAGAAGATCTAATTGTTCACAATGTAGGTGGAGGAAATTGTTAAATTTGTGTTCAAATGTGCTTAGAAGAAGCATGGCGGAGTTCAAATCCGTGATTATAAGTACAAAACTAGAAGATGACTGTCACACTGGATTAAAGTAGATGGAAGGATATGACTTCATGTATCTTTCATATCACAGTGGAGTTATCTTTGAACTGCCTTTTTCCAGAATGCAGAAAAATTTTGGACTATAACTGCCAAAATCATCCTGCCAGGAAGGCACTGCAACTTTCCCAAAAAGTAATGTTGGCTTTCTTCTCAAGCTCTGACTTTTGTTATGCTTCAAAGAACTATGGCGTGCTCAATCCAGCAACATGTACAAGAGGAAAAGAAAAACAGACCCACCATTTTTCATCTGAAACATCTCATTTTATATACAAATCTAGACAATGCAGAAACAAAACAAATTAGGCTGTTCACCTACTACTCAGTGTATCTTGTGTGTACTTCATGTACACATGTAATAATTCAATAGTAATAGTTAAAATTAAAACAGTATTAAGAAAATCCATTTATGTATAAAAGCTTTTCAAATTGTAATAAAAAGATAATGGCACTAACCCAGCAATGATCTTTTTTTTTAAAAAAAGAAAGGAAATAAATCTACAAGCCATTATTTGTTTTTAATGGCCCCTACTGCTGTTCTCAATAGTATCAACTGGTCCTGATTTAAACACCTAGATTTCCCTTCACATATTGTTATATGAAACGGCTAAGGACTATAAAAGTATCATAAACACAATTTACTGCACTGTGTACCTAGATAACATTTAAAACTTAGATTCTAGAGTCAAAAGTATTGACTTTTAAAATTTCTTCTTTATCAGGGACAGTTGGTGAAAGGAGACCACTCATCCAACAATATGAGGTGAACTTTCTCTTCAACAGTTGGACTTTGCTTTCCCTTTCTTCCTCCTGCAGCTCATACCTCTCCCCAAATATGCTCCAAGAAATCCTCCAGTTTTCTGGTCTTGGAAGCACAAGAGAAAATCCATTCCGTTAATGGATTCCATTCCACTGGTGAACAAACATTAGACACAACCAGAAACTACTACTGCATACCAACCCATGGAGGGAAGGCAAAATTGACTCATACTGCTAACTGTTGGTACATAGCAGTGGAAAGAGAGAAAGTCTGAAAGGGTTAGTGATCAAGACAGACTTTTCCTTTCTCCACTACAATGAACTGAAATGTCTAGTGGCAATTCCTGAGAGGGAGAAGGGGGGAGGGTCACCTGCCACAACTACTCTTATTAATGGTATGTTCACGTTACTTAGAGACAATCTTTAAAACTGTTTTACAGTAAGAGACTAGAATACAGTCCACTGGAGATGTCAGCAATGCATATGTCATTCAAACAGCATCCTTCTGTAGCATCTATTCTTTACAGTGGCCATATGACAACGATGACAGATGTATATCAACAAGCCAGAGAAGCTGCAAGGGCAACAATGGCACAACAACTTTGTGCCTAATTGGTTATTGCCCCAGGACAGCTTCCTCTGACCTTGTGACCTCCAGATGTTGTGGTCCTGAACTACAATTTCCATCATTCTAGCCAGCAGAGAGATGGTGGCTGAGGATGATAAAGATATAATCTTATTAATCTGGAGGTTGTCAGTTTGGGGAAGGTGACGAATGACAGCAAGAATTGCCCCATGATGAAAATGAGAAGGTACCTTGAAACATGAATCCTAACTCCAGTACATTTCTCAACAGTTTGTTACTTTGCTGCAGACCCCTTGTTGTTTTTATTCTATTTCCACCCTCCCCCCTAAAAAATCTGTTGATTTTGTTTTATAAAAAAAAATGTGCTGGCATTCCCATATACATATACGTGGATCATTGTCAATCACTATTCACTGGCAGCATGCCCCATCTATTGTAGATAAGCACTTATCTGAAAATAATTAGCCACAACTCCTCCGTTAGATCACTGTGGGGAAAAACACATTTGATTTTTCATAGCTCCGTTTATCTTCACTGACAAGTGAATAATTTTGGGTAGCAACTTTGCCATTAAGAATGCTTGAATAAGCATTCCCATGGGATATAAAATGATGGCAACTTTAGAGATGTGACATTCAGACAGCTTAATTTGTAAAGAATGCATAAGAATGACAAAGTACATTTAATAATGAACTGTAAACGTTGTGATGAGACAGTTTGCCAGCATAAAAATGTCGCTAGTGAGCTCTAATTTATTTTCTCCATTTCTATACCACTGAAAAACCAAAGATCCCTGGATGGTTTACATGGAATGACCTCCTTGGCTTAGGCGGTATCCTATCCAAAATGCCATCTTTGGGCAGGACTGAAACACTGGTGTTGAAAAGCCGAGTCCATTTACATGGGCCATTACACTGAAACTACATTAAGAGGAACTTCACGATGCTAAGTACTGCTTCACAGTGAAACAGATGGCCTCAAATAGTGTATGACTCCTTCACTGGCAATTTTTAATCAGAAGTTGCATGGCTGCCTCTCAGAGTTGCTTTAGCTATGGATTCCTACAGTCCCAGAGGGATGGACTAGATGATTCTGAAGACCTTCCAGCTCTATGATTCTAGGTCATGTATCAGTATTTTCCAGAGTATGTTACCCAGTCTGAATACTGCACATTAATTTTTCACATTGGAAGATCTATGCAAGTTTCAGAGCTTCCTAGATTCCACAGCGCCTTCTATTTTTTTGCTGCATTTTTATACAAAGAGACATAACTCTTTATCTCCATATAGTCTTCTTTATCCTAGAATGTTTCTGTAAGTGGCTTTTTGAGAACTGAGAAGAGGGTTCAACCTACGGCAATAAAATGCAGATTTACTTCCACGCATGAAGGGGCGGAGACAGTACTCCATTTTTCCGCCATGACGATCATGGGAATCTCTCCCAGGTACAATTAGCTATGTCAGTAGGATCACATCATATTCTTCAGAAATGTATTCCTTGGAACACTGACGACAAAACATCTTGTAGGACCTGGAACTATAAATAATCAGCTACCTGCAATGGTAGGCAGCTACCTCCTTCCATGGTATATGTCACACTACCACTTCTTGGTTTTTACGTGGCCTACAAGTACCACATTTGGAGAACTAGGACCTATGAAAAATGCTATTCCTATCTCAAAGTTTATAGATCTCTTTTTAAAGGGAAAAAAACTGGTCCTTTGTAAAAAAAAATTTTAAATGAAGGTACAAAGAGCAACTGGAAAGTACAAATAATCAGATGGGACCATTTCAAAGGCACAATGGCTCCCATAAGAAAAGAACTGTACACATTGGCCTTGCATAGCTTACTCTTACCCTGCATTGCTACAGTAGCTCATACTGACATGAGACAAAGGGAAGGAGACTCCCTGAAAGCAAACTGTAGCACTGACAATATCTCCTGGACAGTGTCGTTCATCAAGTATCAAATGAGCACATGCCCTTTTATTTTGGTACACCTGAACATTTATGGTATTACAAAACTCCATCTGTAGCATCTCTTTCTTCACAGAGATTCACAATCTCAGTAGTTTTTACATTTTATAATCCATTCTGCATTTGGGTTTAGCTGATACAAATCCTTCATGTAGGTGTCTTCATCTAGGCAGCGTTCACCTGTTAGGGAAACACATGTGTTATGAAAAATTATATACTGCTAATATGAGTAAAATTTACTTTAAAATACACACCGATGAATGCAGTGCAACTTACTTTGGAATACCTATTCATTGGATTGTAGGAACACTTAAAATAAGAAGAAAGACACCAACAAGTGGATGAAACAAGGGCTGTAACTCTGTATGGGGATTTGAAACAAGTGGTAGCACTATGCTCTAAAAGCTTCATGCAAGCTTTCTCAAGAGAGCCTTTAATTCTGGCCAGTTCTGGCTCTATGATGGAGGCAGTTAAGTCACCAACCATCACTAAGTCAAAATACTATGGGGGAGACTATAACAATATCATCTACTAAGCCATTTACCACTGGGAAGGCAAGCCCAGAATGTTCCAAGGATTATTTATTATATTAAAATATTTCTACCCCACCCCACATCTTGAGTTCTCAGGGCAACATACAGGTAAAACCAATATAATCAGATTAAAACAATTTAAAAGAAAAAAAATGTATTTCAATAAAGACATATTAATCAGGTAGGCAAGATAATAAGAGGATATTCCTGTCCTCTTCCAGGCCTAATATCCCAGAAAAAGGAGGGCATTTCTTTTTATGCATGATGCTTCGTAGTGTTCAACGATCTTTACTGTTCATTCTTAACACTTAAACTGCCACTACAACTGTGATCATCTTTGCATCCATGCATAAAAATTGGGCTCCACCATATAAAGACCCTCTTCCTTGCTGAATAGTACACAGTAGGGTTTCTTTTTTAATACTGTGTGACTGTACTGAAATGACCAGCTTGTTCTGTTCTGCACCTCGCCACCCAATTTTGCAGCATCCCTGGGAGCCTCAGGAATGCCAATTTTTCTTTAAAACAAAGAATGTGTTTTCCATGTTTTGTTTTGTCCTAAAATAGTTTTTGAAGAAACTGGAAGCAGGTATCTGGTGACTTTCAGCTTTAGGGTGTGTACGAGACAGACACATACCCTTGGTAGAACACATGCGGCAAACTGTTTCCTGGACAACTGAACATGCCCACTGCTCCTATACTGTAAAACTACCGGAAAGTGGGCTTAAAGCTGCTTCTGCCACATTAAACGTCTTGCTCTGTGTGTGTATGTGCTTTCAAGTCGCCTGTTGACTTATGGTGACCTCATGAATTCCATGGGGTTTTCTTAGACAAGGAATACTCAGATAGTTTTGCCAGTTCCTTTCCCTGAATTATAGTCTACGGCACATGGCATTCATTTATTGTCTCCCACCAAAGTATTAACTAGGGCTGACCCTCCTTGGCTTCCAAGATCAGATAGGATCTGGTGTCTTTAGGGTATTTAGGAAGCATGATAAGCTACCTCAGATTGAGTCAGACCAAATCCTAGCCCTGTGCTGTCAACTCTGACCAGCAGTCTTAGCTCTGCAGGGTTTCAGACAGGACTTTTCCCAGCCCTGCCTGGAAATCCTTGGTGTTTCCTGGTAGTCTCCTATCTACAGGCCCAATCCTGCTTAGGTTCCAAAATCAGATGATAATGTTCACATTCAGATGATATAGTGATGTTCTCCGGCTAAAGAGCCAGCTTACACTCACTCCCTATTTTCTGCTACTGCCCAAGGCTATATACAACCAGTCATTACAATCTGATCCTCTCATCTATTTGTCCCATGCCCAACTACCATGCAGCAAGCAGTGTGGTGCAGTTAAATCCCTGCATCACATATTCAGAATGTAGACATCAAAGTAAAAGCTTCTAGCTTGGACCTTGACATGATTAACTTTCATATGAAATTGACATGGCAGCACTTTGACTGAAGTAATACCTTCAGTATAATTTAGGCTGTACCACATGATTTAACCAAAGTTTGAATCAGCACCGGTTCTATAGAATAAAAAGCCTTACCAATATTTCCTCCAACTTCATATAAAAACACATCATATTCCTTCACATCCGGGACAACTCCACTACAAAGTAATGTCACAAAATGATAAGGCATTGTAACAAGTCATTTACAATCAAAAGCTACTATATGTGCTTAGGACAATGCTCTACAGCTCAGAAAATTGCCAGTGTACTAAAATCATATCTTCCCATCTGTTAACTAATGGAAATAAGCATATCATACTTGGATGATAATGGAAATGAGAGCTACACACCACAAAGAAATATACAGAATCAAAATTATATGAAGCAACTCATATACTCAGAAAGATGTAATCTTTCTATCCATTTTTATACTGGGTCATTTAACTTAAACCATCTGGCTTGATTCCATTATTTTTACAGAAATGCAAACAATCAATATTAATGGTTTTAAAAATACTTCCACGGTTGTACATACTATAAAGATTTTAAGACTGATGTAGACAATTCACATATATTTTGACACACACACAAATGGCTTCACTTGCAGAGCAATGTGTTTAAGTCATACAATGCAACTAAAGCATGTGATCTCACTGTCAATGTACTGGGGAGGATTACCTTTTCTTCAGAAGCAATGCATTTGCTGTGCCATTCATACCAAAGCTGTACAAACAACAGCTTTTAGTATTCAAATCTTAGATCCAGAGCACTTGCTTGCATTTGCTATCTTTTGGAAAGGGGAAGTTAATGAAGAAAGGCAACAGCTCCCTGTAGTAGTGGTGTGACTTAGGGGTGAGAGAACAACTGGAGCCTACTATTCTAATGAACTGCAAGGTGAGAGTCATCTGTCAATAATGTGACAATACTATATGCATGGTTGCAGTCTAGCAACCGTCCAGGAGATGAAGTAATTCTAAGTTTGGGAGCCCAGCGATAAGGCCATATACGCCTGATACTGGCCTGACTTTGCAAAATGAACAGTCTCACACTCTTGTAACAAAGATTTAGAACCATACACAGCTGCAGAAACAAGATATGGAAGACAATTCCTACCCTTAGTCTACAGTCCTTCTCGGCCCCCCAAATTGGCATCGTGGTCAGAGTGGCCTAGGAGGCTGCTAGTAGAAATCAGTGATACACAGAGTACTATGTGAGCCAAAGTTACTTGCTCTGATGGAGTGGATTTTTTCAAAAAATGCAATTGTAAAAAATAAATTATTTATATCAGGGAAGGCAACCTGGCAGTCAAGATGTCTGGCCTAAAAAGCCCATAAAACTCTTAGGCAGCATGGTCAATGGTAAAGGTTTGAGGGCACGGAACTTAAAAACATGTAAAGGGCACCAAGTTAGCTACCATGAACCTACAAGGAAAAAGAAAATGACTTCTTAACTGTTTAATGTTTAAACACACTGGTAATTTAAAAAAAAAATCTAAGAAAACTCTTCTTCCTCAGTCTTGTCTTTTCAACAATGTCATGCAAAATACAAACCCTTGAGTTCCTCAGTCAGCTCACAGATTCATTCCCAATGTTCATGAGATGTCATGGCATATTTGTGGATGCCATAGTCTTGTCTCTTCATCCATGTCACACGAAATGACACACACACACACAAACACACACACACTCATTCATCCCAACCTGAATTTCTTAGCCAACTCAAAAATCCCTTCCTAGCCTCCATGAGGTCATGGCATGTTTGTGGATGCTGCAAAATATGACAGCCCAGTAAGACTCTGAGAACAATGTAGTTGGTAAAATAAGTTTTATTTCCTGACTTTTAAAAAGTAGACTCAACAATGTGAGAAGCAACAATTAAATGTCACTTGAACTCTCAGCCAAAACTGTCAGTGTTTTTTCCCTTTTTGATGCAGAAATCCAAAAAGAAACTTAAAAAAAGAAATACTAATAACAAAGCATTTAGGGAAAAAGCAGCAGCCAGACTCGTACCTTTTTTGGCTGAGGAATCTGGCAACAACATCACCAGCTTTTAATTCTTCTGTCAGCTGGATTGCCATGGAAACTTTGGAAAGATGAGGCGCTTGCACCCGTATTACTCCCTGAGGAACATCAGCCTGCAAAGCAATAATGAAATTGGAACATAGCAGCTTGCAGCTGGCTTTGAGGAGCTTCTCAAAACACAGTGCAGAATAATTAATTTGGACAGATCACACACTGAATGTTCAAGTTAGACATATTGTTGTATACAATGCCAGTCTCCCTGCCTTCTACTCATAAAATAATTTACCAGTAATGCTTACACACCCATACCTTTTCTACAGTGATGGCACATAATTGATGTAAACACTCATAGAAAATAAAAACTTGTTACCACAACATTTAGGAAGATTTCCACCAAGTTATTCAACACACATTTTAGATGTCAAATTTACATTTCAGTCAAATGCTCTTTCTACGTTGAAAAGAAACAAAAACTTCCTTCCTAATTTTGTGCTTACACTATCATAACAAAGTTTCAAGGTTCCTAAAAGGATGAATTTTCAAATCAAATGTTTTTTCCTCTTTCAGATATACTACTGTGTGAAAGAACATTTATGAAATTCTTAACTAAAGAGTGTCAAGAAATGCATTTTATTTTAAGTTCTGAATAACCTGTATCTCATATTGAATCCTATTTTTTTTAGAAAAAGAACATGTTTTCCCTTTAAAAAATCGCATATATGCTATATATGTAACATTTGATTAAACCTACAGGTTACTAGTACAATTCTTAACATACCCACTGTAGGTTCTTTATTACTAAATTGGCTTCCTGTATGCTAGGATTTAATAATGCAAGAGGAAGAATTAGAGTACTAGATGAATGGGTGGTACCTATAAATGTGGGTAGTTTCAAGTGATTCTGCTATACCCCATTTCCCAAATAATTCAGCTCTAATAAGAGAAAAACAGAAAATTTAAAATAGCTTGAACATTTTAGAAAAACGGAGGCATAGAGATCAATACTGAACAAGTTCAGCAGACATATTTAACCTTGATTTTACACATCACAGTAAGCTGCCTTTGAAAAATAAAATGAAACAAGAAAACTCAAACTTTGGTTCATTATTCTGGCTTGTTAGTGGGGGAAGAAGCCAAAGTGTGGGGAGGGATGGAGGTCAGGCTAAAGAAACCGCATACAAAGAATACCAATCCTGCTACCATGAAAACCCAAGCATAAACGGTTGAATGCTAGAAACAAACACATCCACAGCTCTCTAACCATCTTAAAATCTAGACTGAAATGAGCAGGGGGGGGATAAATTAAGGTATAGGGCATAAGGAGTGACACCTCCCAAACTCCTTCTGGATCTCTACCAAGACACCACACATGAGAATACTATGTTTTTATTACATCACTCTAAACTCATGGTAGTAAAGGAGAGCCTGACCATCTCTAGATATATTCAGTACCACACTCTCTTCAAACTGACCCAAACTTATTGGGGCCAACTGTAAGCAAGTAAATGCTTATACAATACTCTGGCCTGGCCTGTACATCACAACTGCTATGTGCAGACTGCCCAACTGCTCCCACTTGGAGTTATAAAGTATCACAGTGCAACTGTATCTTTCATAGCTGGATAGGAGACAGAATTTCATTAAGTGCTGCTCAGGATTTCAGAGTAAGAAAATCTTGTTCCAGCTCCAGTCCCGCTTTCTATTCAGCCACTAATGGTATCAGAACCCTCTCTATGGCCCTTTCTGCACCAGGGTATTAAAATGGTGCAGAGCGACCTCCAACGGAGGTCTTCTGACCATGGAGTGGATTGGGGCGGACTATTTTCGTAGTTCCGCACCTCAATCCGCTCCGAAGCGACTGGAACTGGTCACGCAGCGTGTTTTTTAAAAACCTCTTTTAAGAGGTTTTTAAAAAGCATGGAGTGCGCAGCCCCGTGCAGCTCCATTGCCGCGCTCCGGTGCAGATTTGTAGGTGTGCACTAGTGCATGCCTGCAGATCTGCAAGGGGCGGGCTTTAGGCTGGCGAGCTTCTCCGGTTGGTGGAGAGCCTCTGCAAGCCAGAAGCCGCCATTTTGGACGCCGGAGGACTGCCGAACAGCGAGATCACGCTGCTCCGCATGGCAACGGACTTACCCGGCTGCTGGTAAGCTCCATGTTAGCATGTTTTCCCCCGTTTCCCCCTCCACGTGCGGAAAGGGCCTGTATCTGGGCACTATAGTAGCAGTCAAGAGCCTGGATCCTGTTGAGCAGCAATGGAGTGTATGCTCCAGGGCAATAAATGGCTCTGAGTACAGCAAGCACGGAGACAGTTACAGTGGTAGTGGAGAGGCAGAGCTGTTGAGTAGAAGGAACGCCTGCTGCTCTGCCACTGAGGAACTGCACTGTGTAGAGAGGTAACAGATACATATAAGTGTAAGCTTACTTGCAGAACAATCACTGGCACAACCTATAGTTACGCTGGCATAACACCCCCAACATAATTACGGACTGAGACTTAAGCTAAGCTACTGGGGAAGTAAAAAGGGCTTGCTAAACCTCCTCCAGGAATGTATTAAGCCATCACATCAAGCACATAAAGAATTTTGGCTTGTTCAAGGATAAGCCAACATATAGATGCATACCCTTGATTGTTTTTGTGTGACATCTGAGCCTGGTAGGAGATGGCACTCCATCACATTTTCCCCCAAAAGCCAGAAAAACAATCCAAGAATAAAATAGCAAGAAGGAAATAGCAAGAAGGAAACATGACAAGAGAGAGTGGAACCTTCCCTTACTTTATATCCAGTCCACTGGCTGAACCCCTGCCCTTCACCCCAGCCTGGTCAGGTACTAAATGTCAGGACAACAATCAAGCAAGGTGGGTAAGAGCTCAGTCCCTGCATACCTATAACCTCTTAAATCCTAACCTTAGAAACAGATTCATTTGGATGTGTGAATAAGGCAAAAAAATTAACATGGCTGCCATCATCATTTCTAATTTGGCCCTAAGATGTTAAAACTTTGTTCTTCGGAGGAGTGCACTTTTGCATCCTTCCACAAGATGTCTCTAATTCACCAACATTGAAAATACAATTTTAGGTGAAAATGGGTTTCGTAAGTCAGAGAAAAAATTGTATGCTAAACACTACAAAGTGCAAATATTTGGGATGTATACTGTTATGTGTCATATTTATATTTGGTCTTACCATATTTATGTTTCCCTGATCCTAACATAAGCTGAATATAATGAAGTTTTTTGTGTTATATTTAACCAGCTGAGAACAAACAAACCAGCATGCATTCATTGAGAAACTGGTATGTGAACAGATGAATAATGGATTCTTGAAGATAAAGTCAACGGAAATTCGCTTTTGCACCTACTATAGATGCTTCCATAAAGTGTTTTTGAAGAGTGTGTTTTAATCTACTGTTTGTATTTTGAAACTGTTTTACTGTTGTGACTGTATTGATATTTAATATGTTGTGTACTGCTTTCAATGCCACTTTGGCAGCAGAGAAAATGTTGGGGATAAGCGTTACAATGCTATCCCATAAAGAGTTAAAACTGGCCCTCACTTTCTTGGCTTTTCAAAAAGGCATTAAGGTATAATTTTTCAGTGTGTCCCTTTAAATTGCAATTAAGTTGCATTAGCGCCTGGAATGTTTTAGTATTTCTGATTTCTGCCTTTTAAAGGAATTATTGCTCTATTTTGTTATGTTGTGTGCCGTCCTGGTAACTTCCGTGAAAAGGAAAGAAAAATGTAGAGTTAGTAATAACAATGACAGAATTGCATTCTTTACAGTTTCGCAGATGGCTTTCAGGTTCTCTCTGCTGCTACAGGAAACCATTCACATTCTCATGAAGATCAAGAAACTTTATCTTGAACTCTAAAAACGAAGTTGGCAAACTAAATGTGTATAAACCACATCAGCTAGTAGAATCAGTAACAAGAAATTAGTCCTTTATGAGATTCAGAGCTTTCTTAATGCAATGTACACAGGGATGGCCTGTCCAAGAGGCTTGCCTTAGTTAGAAATGCTGGATAATGCAAATTTCGACTCCTTTCATCAGGGTTGTCATATCCATTAGGCACTTTAGGCACAGTGTCTAGGGCCTACAAAAATTTTAGGGCCTATGAAAACAGGATTAACAAAAACAAAACAAACCAAAACAGGATTTGGGAAGGAAAACAAGATTTTGAAATAAAAGTTATTTTATATTTTAATCCCTAGTGGTACATTGAGGTGAGGTCGGCAGCCAAATACAAGAGTGCCCACATCCTACGGAAACCTTAATGCAGGCTTGCCTTTCAGTGAGCCACAACATGGATGCTACTCTGTACAACCACACTGCAGCAAATGTAGCAGGAAAGTAATCAGTATGGCAGAGTTACCTGAAGCAACTGTCTGCTTGATGCATTACTCTGTGCGAACCCTATCACAGTGAGAGATTCAGCGAGTGAACTACTAAGGTTCAAATATTTACAAAGAGCTAATAAGGTTCAAATACTTCTCTCTGAGGAGTCCTTCCTCAAAGTGAGGCATTACAGGAGAAGTGTCTTGACAACCAACCACACACAGGCAGTCAGCCTGACCACTTTAACACATCATGCCTCTGCCTGAGGGAGGGAACATGCCAGGCAATGCAGGTAGGATAGTGAGGGGATGGTGGCACTTATCCTACCACCTCAGGCAGTGAGAATTCTTCTGCTGCCATTGGCTCTACAGTTTAACACAAGTTACTACAATTCTTAAATTCATGATCGGACAAAAAGGCTATTTCAAAAACACCCTTGGCTTTGGGTTCTTGACCTGAAGTATCTAAGATACATAAAAGAAGCAAAAATTTCAAAAAGCCAAGAGTGTTAACTTTTCAACAGCTGGCCATTTTAAATATTTTGGCCAGCAGAACTCCATACATATTGCATATACTTGTTTACTAGTACCTGAGGCATCATTTTAATGAGATCAGATTTTTCAGATAATAACTGCAGTATTTATATGTACTGGGAAAGAAGTTTTAACTATGAAAGCCATACTGCACATTTGGAGCTATCTTTTGCCCTGGTAGTATGCCTACAGTTTCAGGGTGAATTGTGCAACTCTCATTTATTGAATGTTACTTGCTTGCTTACCTCGTTGAGGCATTTTACATCACTGACGCTTTTGTCTTGCTTTTCATGCTTTTCTCGGTCATAAGCCATTTTTTTCAGCAGTTTCCTCATTGCTCTGTCTTTTCTCTCCTTTTTCTGACTCTCAGCATTTTGTTTTCTTACTTGATTCACAAGAAATGTAGGAATCTAAGCAAACATACAACATGCTATTAGTGATAATATTACCACTGTTTTGAAGAACTATCAGAAATATCTCTTTGAATCTTTATACTGATAAAACTCTCAGGAAGGACACTCAAAATAGAGTAGTCTTTACGCAGCTGCCTATGTCATAAAATATACTGCTGCATACAACTGTCTCTCAATTTGATGCACTACTGCCAAAAATTGGAAGAGGAGAGGACATCATGTTGTTCTGGAAATTACGCAGCGTAGCAAGAAGTTCCTTGTTAACAGTTTGCTGCCTTCCATATTTTTGTTGGTACGTCTGAGTAAAGTAGTCCCAGAAGGACAAAACTGAACTTCCAAAATAGCATTCGTATATGGAAAATAACCTAGAGTTACGACATTTGTCATGTTTGCTTATTTGTCCATTTTAGAATTTATACCTTGCCTTTCAATCTAATACCCAGTTGAGACAGATGACAACCATTTAAAAATGACAATAATTAAACATATTCCAACACTATTACAATAAAATCAGTTAAAAGCAATAAAACAAGAGATAGCAGAAGAGTAAAACATAGCAGTATAAACACCAACCTTTAAAAGCCCCAGGAAAAAAAATGTAACCGTAATAAAACCGTCTCAGGTAGTCCAAAGCAAAATGTTTCATCCACTATAAGGCTTTCACAAATACTTCATTAGAAAGTAAGTATATTTCTAAAAGGGACAATTGCTCCCTGCCTGCAGTTAAGTTCCTGGTTAAGGCGAGGTATATGTGTTGCCTGCTGGATATTTTTATACAGCTTAATGGATTCTGTATGTTTTTAACTTGTCAGCTGTCCTAGGACCAAATGTTGCATAGGACAGTATACAAATATTTTACACACAATAAATACACAATTTCTAGTTTCTTCTGAGTCACAAAATAAAGTTAACAAAGTTTGGTTTACTTAATCCTGTAAAAATAAATATTCAAGTTATGTCATAATACACAGTCATGTATTTTATACGTATGTATTTTATGATTTACTCCATAAATGTTTCAGTGGAGAATAATTACATCATCCATCTACTGAATTCTGTCAAGTATTCATGTGTTCTAGATTAAGCATTAACCCTGGACAATCTACTGGTAAATTTTGAATGATGCCATTTGTATATTCTGTAAATAAGCTTAGAGACAAACATTTGCACCTGAACTCTGAATTTCTTTTATGTCATGTTCATGTTAATTTCTTGAAAGTCAATATGTTAAGTCACCTGTATCCTTTACAGGAAAAAAAAACTTACTGGTGCACTTATTTCTTGAAGAAATTATTTTAGAACAACAAAGAAACAAGTAAACAAACTCACAGTCCAAAGGAGATTTTGGTATTTAATCATAGAACGCATGACATTTGCTGTCCCAGCTGCCATAACAAACTCGCTTTGTTCTGTAGTCTTGGAACCCAAACTATGGTACGTGAAGAGATTTGGGGCCATAACCATGGCAACATTCCTTAGGTTCATTTTGTTCTTATCTTGGTGATCAATTACCCTTTGAAGAAATTCAAGCAGCGCCTGAAAGCAAGAGTGGTATTAGAGAAGAAGTTGTGTGCAAGGTCACAGAACAGATGAAATATAGCATTCAAGGAAAATATTTGGGAAAAAATGGTTGAGCTACATGTACAAAGTATGTCCCATTTGTACCTTCTGTGGTAAAACTGGATAAATATTTTGTCCACAAACCAAACAGAATTTCTTTTTACCTCCAGCAGAAAAACAAATATGTGACCCAGTGTGGTCATTTATTCTACAGCAGCTTCCTCATGCCATTCAAATATAATTTGGGGAAGGTCTCTGGAGAGAATACATGGTTTGCTAATTTGTTACTTTTATATCCTGCCTTTCTTCAAATGAGCACAAAGAGGTGTACACTGCTTCCCTCCTCACATTATTCTCATAATGAATCAGTAAGGTAATCTGAATCTGAAGTAGGTCATTCAAGGTTATTCACTGGCTTTCAGGAGACTAGAATCCAGGTCTTCTAGTTCCAGTCCAGTACTCTGACTACTACGCTACACAGTCTCACACTGCTCAGCTACATTAGGCATCTGTCCATTCCCAGATTACAAAACACTTCATTCATTCTTCGGTTCTTACAAGAACTATGTGTCTAATATCCATTATAACATATCTTTGGGAATCTCTGAAGGCACTACTCAACAGCAAACTGGTGGCGGTGATGGTGTATATGGAACATTTACAGGAATGTAATAGTTGAAAGGGGGAAGATAGGACTGTTGAGTTGGAAGGAGCCTTTCAGGCCAACCTGTTGAGGCCTCTGCTTAATACAGAATATCCACTTATGGCAAACCAAGAGATGGCTTCCCAGCCCCTGCCCAAAGACCTCCCGTGAAGAAGTGTCTACTACCTATCTAGGTAACTGGTTCCACTGTCAAGCACCTTTCACCATCAAGACAGTCATATGAGATCTAATCTCTGGTAAATAAAAATTATTAGATCTAGTCTTGCCTCCTGGGGAAACAGAGAATGCTTCTTTCCTTCTTCTATGTGACAACACTGCAAATATTTCAAGGAGGATCTAATGTCCTCCATCCTCTTCTTCTCCTAAATATACCCAGTTGCTTCAACCTTTATTCATGAAACTTGCATGTCACACCATTGAGCATTCCTGTCCTCTGAATCCATTCCAAACATGTTTATGGTAGAAACCTAGGTGGAGCTCTAGCCAGTAGGAAGGCAGTAAGCCTACTCGTCAATTATTTGTAGCGGCTACTTTTGATTTAAAAAAAACAAAAAAGCACACAAACCACTTTTTCCTCAATGCAATTATATAAATGACAATATTGTATAACAACAGTCTAACCTTCAGAGTATCTCTGTTTTCCTCTGGGAGAAGGAGAACCAAAAGATTCAGTGCTTCTAGCTGATGCCTCCTTGTTGGAAGTTCTGCCAATGAAATGTGAAAATACCAGATTTTGAATAATTCTGCACTTTGCTTAGAAACATTAGTGTATGTGAAACTTCTTTGGTGATACAAAACCAATGCTGCTAATTTCCTATGCAAGTTTCAAAAGCACTCCTGCCACATGTTCCACTTTGATTTCAGACACTGCCTCATGACTCAGCTGTCACAGCAGTCTTTATATCTCAGATAATGAGTCTGGCCTCCTTTTGCTGCTTCATTTTCTACCACAATGTTTCTCAATGTAAGAGTATTTAATAGAAGATAAATCCTTCACAGATGAGCCTGCTATTTATGCATGTGAAAAGGAAAGAAGTTTGTGATACTTTCTGAAGCACAATGTCCTTTGTTGAGCACATGTTTACTGTAAGTGCATACCAAATAATTTCTGATGCTGAATCCAGGAATCCCCAGTCTCTGCAGGATTTCCAAGCTATCATTTCAAGCCAACAGTAATACTGTTATCAGCGGCGCTCAGCAGGCTTAAAACTGTCTCAGCAGATAGTTTCTTTAATATTTTATTTATAACCTAGCCATCATGGCAAAAAAAAACGCAGCTTAAAAAAACTGCTCGTTACACACACACACACACACGTCAGCTGTGGAAATCTTTCTACCTATAGAAATTACTAGGGTCCATATGAACACATTACATTGTTCATACGCAATTCTTTTGAACAAGCAACAAGCAAATAGCACATAAAAGTAATATATGAATTGACCTTATGGCTACTATCATTTAAACCATTCCTTACCTGGTCTACTGCTTCCCAGCATGAAATATCACACATTAGTAAGTCTTTTTCAAACTTGTCCCAGTCTTTTGGATGAAAACAAGTGAATAACTATTTTTGCACTCTAACCAGCCAATGCCTCTTCTGGACTGACCAAGAAGGTTACATAATAAATGCTGAACTAAAAAATGTGATAGATATAGCTCAGGCTATTCACAAAAACTGTACAAATAATGAACTCTAAAAGAATTATTCAATTTTTGCAGTATTTCTTTTCCTAAAATATCTAAATATTTCTAAATAGGAATATAAATAGTCTCCTAAAGTTATACTATAATACATTTTGTGCTGCAGTTACTGTATATACTGTATACTATACATATATATATATATTTATAGTGTGTGTGTGTGTGTGTGCACGCGCGTCTGCACTTGCATGTGTGTATAAGTAAAAAGAAAAAAATTGATAGAAAATCATCCCCCCAAAACTGGGTCAATTTAAGCACAGGTCAACGCTGGAAACAGATGGCAATGATGACAGCTGTATGAGCTTCCCACCATTTTGGGAAGCACAGCGCCTACCTCGTTGCCCAAATTGGAGAATGAAAGGCAGTCCTCTCTCATTCCCTTGTTCCTCACCTTCCAGATTGGTGTTTAGCAGCAATGAGGGGGAACCCGAAGGCAGTGGTGTGTCCACCATTTGGGGCATTTGAGATAGAGTGGAGTAGTGATAGCCACTTTTAATAGGGGCTTATTGTATATGCCTCATGAGGCTTTGCAGTCTCTCTGCAAGCCTCATGAAGTGAGGCTTACACAGTAAGCCCTTACTAAAAATGGCCACTGTGAACTCGAGGTGAGGCTTATATAGTAGGTACTTATTAACAATGGCTGCTGTCACTCTTCTCCACCTTGAGTGCACAAAATGGTAGGCATGCTACATTCTTCAGGCTCCCTCACCTTGCTGCTGAACACCACTTGGGCCATAAAAGAAAGTGGAGAAGGAGGGATGGAGTGCTGTCTTTCTTTCTCCAGTTTGGGCAAGGGAGGAGTAACGGGGTAGGAGTGCTGCTTCCATACCCTGCCATGCCAAGAAGGGCTTCTTGCCTCTGTCCTCCGTCACTGTCTTTTTTGCTGAGTGCCTAACAGAGGCAGTTTGCTTTCTTTGTTCTTTCTCTGCATCTGTATTTGCATAGATGTAGACATGTGAAGGTCACCAATGCCCCCCCACACACACACAACTGTAACCCCCTCAAATAAACAGATCCTCTCCTTCTCTTTAGTTCTCCCTAAGCAAGTTCCCGCTATATATTTTTAAAAGGAGAGGAAAAGATTTGTTAGTCACATGTCCCTAAGTTTTACCCTTGACTTATCCACAGGTCATAGCAAAACCCATAACTTTTGACTTTTACATGAGTTCAACCTATACACAAGCATATACTGTAATTATGGAATATTTTCAATAGCCTGTAGTTCTACAGATCGCCTCTGGCTGTGGATCACTGTTCCCTCCAATACAAAAATCCCATTTTATTAATTTACCTGAATAAACAAAATATTTGTTATAGAAAGTAATTTTGTGCCTTTGTTTTAAATGCATGAAATCTTCAGAGCAATTTGCAGATAATTTCACAGAGTTCCCTCTAAGTGTGTTATTCTGCTGGGAAAACCTGCAATCTGTCAGCTGAGCAGGTCATTTTTGCCAATACTCTCTGCCTACACTCACATACACCTCAATGATTCAGACACTTGGAGGACATTTGAAACATGGAATATGGGCAGAGGTAGAAGGAACTGTCCAGATTGCCTTGCTTCCGGCTCTGCTGATAGAAGAATCTGCTGGATCAAAGAGGACTCTGTCAGTAGAGTGACACCAACCCAATAAAAGCCATAAATTTGCAAGCCAAGGAACATAAACTGTATCCAGAAAGGATCAGGAGTATAAATTGTTGTTTGATCATCCCACATTACAGACTGAAGGCAAAACGAGTACTGACATGTATCCATGCTGTACACTCAATTTGTGATATGACTGCCTAGGAACAAAAATTGTACTTACTTTGCACATCCTGGAAAGCCTTGAGATATTCCACAGTAAGCAGTGGCTGAGGCAGTTGTCGAATAAAAAGCTTCAGAAGACTCGCTGCATCGTGCTGCTTTACATTTTCCCAGCTGAAAGTCCCTTCATAAAACTTTGCTTCAAGCTCCTGGCAAAGATTCTAAAAGACACAAGAGCAGAAGAAAAGTCAATGCAGACAGACACACACATCATATTTTATGACTTTTGAAAATAATATTTTAAAAATATTGTTGTTGTTATTGTGTGCCTTCAAGTCATTTCTGACTTATGGCAACCCTAAGGCGAATCTATTTTTTTTTTTTCCTGGCAAGATTTGTTCAGAGGAGGTTTGCCTTTGCATTCCTCTGAGGCTGAGAGAGTGTTACTTGCCCAAGATCACCCAGTGGGTTTCCATGGCTCAGCAGGAATTTGAACCCTGCTCTCTAGAATCATAGTTCAACGCTCAAATCACTTCACCTTGCTGACTCTCCTTTAAAATTACTATCCATGTCCAAAATGTTGTTGATAAAACTTCACCAACATTTTAATATATTGCACTAGCTTTCTGCCTCAATTACACAAAGTGCATGCCCACCAGTCTATTTCTGAAAGCATATTCACAGATGGTGCTAAGGATATCTTTTTGGATTTCTTGTATGCATAATGCTATGAATATAACTAGAGTGCACTTTCATTCTACAATAGCTCTTTATGCTCACTCTTTATCTAATAATATCCAGTAGCACAAGATGTTGTTCAAAGTTTGAATTTTTTCATTTAGGATCACATACGGGAAAAGCCCTCTGAAGATAATGATGAAGATGTCTTAACATCTCTAAAAATTAAGATCAAATGTTGCAGAAATTTTGATGAATTTGTTCTATGTAGTTTTCAGATAACTGAAACATGACGGATCCATTTTGATGCCAGTCTTCTTAGCTAACAAAAGTCCAAAATATTCCCAATTTGGATTTCAGAACATTTAAAGATACAGCTTCTCTTGCCTCCGCATACAATGTTCCACTAGGTTTGCCAGTTGACATAAGGGATATGACTCCAGTCCCTTTAATGGCTGCTTCAGCAAGTGCCTCTTAAGCAATCTGATCTGATGGACCGGCGGTGTTTTTCCCCAGTGTGCCATATTTGTGCCTATTAGCAGCAACTCTTTCTTTCTTGAAAACTCTTCACTCACTGGCAGCCAACAGCTTGTGGACCAGCACCAATCCATGGACCACCAGTTTGAGTAGCACACTTCTATACAACTATTAAAGGGACAGAAGCCCTGCCCTGTTCACCTGACAACCTATTTTCCAAAGACAGCTTCTATTCAAGTCTTTCCTAGATGCACACTTTTTTCTAGAATGAACACTTTTACTGGAAACATTTAAAAGGCAAAGTGGTCACACTGGATATGAAATAGAAGACAGCATGATGAGTTCTTGGGGAAGCAGGACAGATACAAATACCCTCAATGGGAAGGAGGCCAAAGGCTTGTTTACTCAGTTGGCAAATCACAATCCAGATACAGCAATGAAAAATCAATATGGAAGAAGAATATAGTGGTTTTATTTACTTTCTCCCTCATTTCATAAAAAAATTTGCTACACATAAAAAGCTTAAGAGTTTTTAACAACTCACATCTGGAGATGTAATACATTTTAACACACAGCAATCTATATTGTAGGTTCCTATATTGCCCTGTGCTTCTACTCTCCCACTCAACTTGAACAAGCAACAGGTCATTGTCTAGGGATTAATTTATAATGTTTGTATCTTAGAAACACTTTCAAGATTTTAGTGCTTAACCTCATACTGAACACAAATTATCAAATGTAATGGGATTATAGTGAATACTGTACAATCTTCTCAAAGTTGAAATGTTATTTTACCTTCACTCTTGCAGCAACACCAGGTATTCGAAGAAGTCCTTCTGTTTCCAGCTTTCCCTCCTCTATATGGGAAATGAGCTGTAAATTAAAATGGAAAGCACCTCAGGATTGCTGACTGTTACATTGGCACATAAACAAGAGAGAAAAATTGGTACTACTGTAACCATGGAAAAATTCCTCAGTTCACAAAGTCTGTGTACAGATAAACCTTTTTACATACAAAAAAGTGAGAACTAGCAGCCCACCAAATATTAGTGGACTCCAGTTCCCATTATACTCAGCCAACCCGGATGAAATGAAAGCAAGTTCATCTACATTTGGAAAGCCAGAAGCTCTTTGCTCTTGCTGTGCATATGGCCTCCATATCAGCAAATTCTGTATCCATGAATTCAGCCTACCATGATTTGAAAATATTGGGAAAAAATCCAAAAAGCAAATTTTGATTTTGCCATTTTATATAAAGGATACCATTTTAATACACCATCATACATAAAGGGGCATGAGCAACCACAAAGGGGGGGTCCTGGATACCAAACCTAGTGGGTACCAAGGACCCACTGTAATCTCATGCACCCAAGAATACCTGCAGGATCAAGCTACCTGATCGTGGTTGTAAAATACTACTTACTTGAAAGGGTAAATTGTACAAGGCCATTTCACACTGCATCTGGTCTACACATGACAGAAAATGGGCATGTGTCTTCTGTACAAATAAATTCCACTTGGACTTACATCAAATGTTTTAGGTGAAGGGGAAAGTTTTGTATGAACTACAGGAGGAATCTGTATGTGTAGAGCTGTATTTACACAGATGTTTTATATTTTCTGTGGAGAGTGCATGCAATTCATTAATGTACCCCCCCCCCAAAAAACCCAGAGTTAATGACAATATGAGCTGGCTCTTATGCTCAAGCATGAAAAAACTTTGCTCCAAAAGTGCCTTCATATTTATATTTTTGGTGTATTATGACTGAATGTGCACACCAGGTAAGAGTGACAGGTAAGAATATTGTCTAATTTATATTGTTTATTTGCATTATATGCTTTATAAAAGGCTACAGCTTATACTAAGTACTATTAACTGTGAGTTAAAGCCAGTTCATATGCTTTTTTTTTCTAGCTCTGTTGCACACTGGATCACATGCAAATAGCATACATGTGGAGCAGAATAATGTGGAAAGAACTGACTCAACAGGCTTTACAGATCAACTTTTCTGATGAGGGATTTTCTGATCTGATCTGCAGAGTACTGAGAGCCCCATCTGCTGTCAGACAACTCACATGAGTTGGTGGTGATGCATGACTGTACTTGGAGTAGTCTCTACTAAAGAAAACCCATTTAATCCATTGGTTTTACTTATATGTTGATTTATAACACAGTTGATTTAATGAATGTTCCCTAGTTGAGACTAGCAACTGGATTTAGGATATTGTAGAAACTGTCTTTTAAGATGTTACAGTGGTAGCAGCATCTTTCTGAAAGACCCACAGAAATTGTGCCTCTTTTAAAAGAATTTGTATCAGTGGCAAAGATCCAAAAAGTTTATTCTGCTGATGAGGTGCCTCCATTAGCAGCACCAATGCCCTAAAAATCTGTCTTCAAGGGCTGGGAAGCTGTCTGGCCCATAATTTCAGATGGCATTGAGGTGGTATGGGAGTGGGGAAGGGAAGAAAGTCCCTAGGTTATAGCACATAGCCTACATTACAAAAAATACTTAAGAGCTTAGATCTTAGCATTTTAAACAGAAAGGTGGGATAAAAATATTTTAGCAGACAAATGAATGTCTGCAATTCTCATTTGAAACAGAAATAAATGCCACATGTCAGGTCCACAATGTAACTGGAGCAAATAGACATGTTGTATTAAGAGATGCTGAAATTCAGGAGTTGTTGAAGAAATGAATTGACCAGCACACTTACTTTTTGGAAGATAAGTGGCACCCTTATGCCTGGCACCTTCTTCTGATCTTGTTCTAGCAAAACTGACAGTGGAACACCAAAAAGACCAGATTCTTTAGAAAGAAAGGAAAGATGGTGGATATGAAAACATATTCAGAGATAATATTTTTCATTGTGTTAAATTAACACAGATTCAGACAGACTGGGCCTATTACAATTTTCTGCTCACTTAACTTGGGATAAATCCCACAATGGGACCAACTTCTAAGAAAACATGCAAGTGACTGCTCTGTAATTAGCATGATTGAAAAATTGTGTGCTTGGTGATAGAAAATCCTCTTCATTTCTCTTTTTCTACCCATAAAGTAAGCAAATCTGCATATCCTTATAATTTTGCCAGATCCACATTCCTGTACCATATTAGAAAAGGTGGCCTGTTAAAATATGTGTTTTCAAAACATTGCATCAGCTATCCAACAAAGCTGCCCCACTTTAGAATTCTAGTAAATTGATGCTGCCCAAGGGACTTGAAATGCTATAAATATGTATTGCCTATATTACTCCGACATTATGCATTTCTTCCATTTACTATTAATAAGGTATGTTTCATTCCGTTAAGTAATAGGATTTAATTTTTTGTATTTCTGACATTTTACCTCTTTGTAGTTTGCTACAGCTTTAATTGGTAATTATGTCTGTTCCTAAGTTTTGTTCAACATGTAAAAACATCACTGTTCTTTAACAATAAATCATGCATTGCAACTGAGCAGAAAAATCCTCGATACAAATCTCAGCTATAAAACTCATTAGACAGAAATAAGCAAGCCATGACTGCATTTAACTCAAGTCCCTGTAACATGGCCGTTCTTAGAGTCTTACGATAAACATCAGGAAGACAGGATATACAGCATATGCAAAGGTCAACTGATCTACAAAAATTCTGCATTTTCTTATTCTCAGTGGGATGTTTCCACTTGTGCCATGACCACTGATTAACCTCTTAGCTTTGATCTGTAGGATTGGAAAGTCTTTGGAACAGATCTGTAGGGGTGGTGGCAAGATGAATTGTACAAAGAGGAAGGGGTAGTCCACTACATGAGCAGACATGCATCAATGGATCAACATAAGATGTACTTAGGTGTGATAAGTTATCAGACTTCTGTATCATATTTACACAACATTCTAGTACCAGCTTAAGAACATATGTCAGTTTATTGATGAATATCAGACTTTGTAGACCAAGCATCCCCTATACAAATGACATGGAACAAAAACACTGGCGAAAATAGGAAGAGGCCCAAGAGCTCTAAAATACTTCCCTGAATCTTCCTTCTGGTTCTCATTAGAGTAAATCCACTGAATCAATGGGAATTACCTATGCGTTGAGTCACTATACAACAATCGATTGAATAGGTCTACTCTGCTTGGGGCTAACCAAGAAGATTCTGGCCAGAGAATACAGAGACACCTACATTCACGAAATGAAACAAAGCAGTGTTCTCCTAAAGTAGTATCTCCCCTGAACTTCAGTACACTGATTTAATGTATACAGATTTAAGCATACACAAATGGAAGGTGGTAGTGGAAGAAAGATTACAAAATCCTTATGTGACTTGTTCAGAACTAAAGCAAGTTATTTTCTTGGCTATGGAACAAAACTGCATTCAGGGAACTCAACTGTACTCTGCAGTATGTCTCTCATCACACACTGCTGCTTTCAATTATTTAGCTACTGTACTGTCATCTCTGCTGAACCCTGACTGCAGGTTTTGGCGCAGGAAGGTATTCGATTAACTGGTAACATGTTTCAAGTCATTGTAAAACATTAAAGAGGAGGTCAGAAATACAGACACCTAACAAAATGCCAACATTTCCTGAGCATTGATGTCTACCTTTTTTAAAAAAATCAGCTTGATACTTCCCATATTGAATTTCGCTAGTTCTGTGTATCTTTTTAAATACAGCATTATTATTCTTTGGCACTGAATTTTAATTTTTTAAAGCTGCCATGAACTTAACACTAATAGAAAACTAGTAAAAACTTTTTTTTAAAAAAATGTGCAAAATAAAACGATCCCTGTCTGGTATATATAGGTGGTACAGTAATCACAACAGAGTGATCTAAAAATGTAACAAACCCTCAACCTAAAATAAACAGTCTTTAATATAAAATCCATATATAAACATGTATTTGAAATTCAATAAAACTTACAAAATCAATGTTAATTGAAAAATAACCATAGAAGTCTAAGGAGTAAATATATGCAAGTCAAACAATCTCATATTCATAGCCTTGGAATCCATTTGCTTCAATAAAAAGTGTATTCCTTTTCGAATTACAGTATTGGGACTTCTTTGGGGGGGGGGATTGCATTTCCAAGAGTTATTTTGGGTTTTTTTTTTTACATTCATGCACATATAAAGCACACACACTCATGGGCAGGGTAACCTTACCTGCCATTTTGAAGAGCTCTGATGCCAGAACCTCTGGCATCCAAAGTCCAGCATGGCAGAAGTGAAGGAGGAGTGGTATTTCTGTTCTCTCCCTCTCTCCTATCTATCTATCTATCTATCTATCTATCTATCTATCTATCTATCTACCTACCCACCCACCCACCCACCCACCCCTCCCTCCCTCCCTCCCTCCCTCCCTCCCTCTCTCCCTCCCTCCCTCCCTCCCTCTCTTCCCCTTCCTGTTCCTCTTTACTTTCCATATTTTCTCCCATAAGCAAATGTAGTTTATCAGCCAATTTGGAGGGGCATCCAGAGGCCAGGCCCCCCTCTCAGCACAACCCCAACACACCTATAACACTCTGATGTTGGAATGTCAACATCTAGGACATTTTATGAATATTTTCACAATGATGGAGGTGGGATGGGAATGCAAAGTTGAATATCCCTCTTTCACCCTCAGAAAGAGAAGTGCAAGGACTGCTGTTTCCAAAGCAATGGGAGAAAAGCACAAATATTGCTTTTAAAACTTTTAGATAGAGGTGTGTCTTCATATGATAACTTACACATAAAAAGCAACAACAGGTTTTGTTAAAATATTTCCAGGTGCCCAAATCTGTATTAGGACCCTCTCTGCCGCAACTGTATGAAAGGAACTAAACAAGTACAAGTGGCCATAGAACTTTCCCTGTCCCTGGTATCATATAGTTTTCCTGGTTTGACTTCTGACTTCCACATATTGACCACGGATGCCTGCACTGGGGACACCTATATACATGCAACAGAGAGAGGTCAGGGTGTATAGGAATCCGCCTTATACAAGGCCAAAGCTTTGGCCATCTACCCCAAGATTTGGCAGTGACTTGCTGTAGCTTTCCAAGACTTTGTGGAGAATGCTTTTCCACCCACCCTGGAGAGGCCAGGGATAGTACCTGTAGCCTTTCTGACACAAATTGCCTGCTCTACCACTGAGCTATGTCCTTTTCCATTAATGAATGGTAAAAACATCACCATCCCATTAATGAATCACAGCTGGTATTTCTAACATATAAAGGGTCTAATATTGGGACCAAAGAAGGAAAGCTCAATAAGAACAACAACTTTCTTGAATGGGGAGTATTATCATTGTGAATAAACATGAAAGCCATCCCCTCCTACCTAACGGAGACTGTATTTGCTGTGGTATAATTCAAGCTAGTAAAACATGCACACATAGAAATGTGGATGAAAATGTATATGCAGAAGGAAGTTGGAAATTTATACTTATCCCTTTGGACTGAATAAAATGCTTTAAAAAATAAGCCAAAATGGAAATAAGGATGTTGTCCCACAAAATAAAAATAAAAAGCTCATTCACTGTCTCAGAAGTGGGGAAAAAAATACCAAAATGGTAGCCATAGACACACATCATATAGTTACAGTTTTTAGAAAGAACTGCTCTAGAACAGTGGTTCTTAACATTTTCTTTACTGGGAACCCCTTGTAAATATAATTTGTTGCCGGGGACCCCCAAGACTTAACTCAAAATTCAAATATTTAAATTTAGATGTAAATATTCAAATATTTATTCAAATTTACAAATATTTATTTATTTAAGGCTTACGGAGACTAGGATTCAAATCTCCACTCAGACACTGCGTGGTTGTGGGCAAGTCACATTCTTTCAGCCTCAGAGGAAGGTAAAGGCAAACACCCTCTGAACAAATCTTGCAAAAGAAAAAAAAATCCCAGTAATAGACTCACCTTAGGGTTGCCATAAGAGAGAAGTGACTTGAAGGCACACAACAATAAAGTGCCACTGACAGGGGGAGGTTCTTTCTAGTCATCATGTCTCTCTCTTTTGAAAACTCACTTTTAGTGACCCTAAAGCAAAGCTATCATGGGGGCTTTCCTGCCAAGTTTTGTTGCCTTTGCCTTTCGCTGAGGCTATGAAAATATGATTTGCCTGAGGTCAACAAGCAGCTTTCCATGACTGAGCAGAGATTCAAGCGCTGCCACTTTGTCTCTTTTGTCAGGGATGTGTAGCAAGGCAGTGCAGGTGATGAAACTGCTCCCTTGGTGAAACTACTCCTTCAGCATCTACATCCCACCCAAATGCTGCATTCCTGTTGCTGCCACTGCTGTTGGTTTCTAGCAGTAGGGTGGGGTCCACAGAACTCAGGTTAAGAACCACTGTTCTCGAATGCTATTATATTGCATTTGCTTTGTTACACAACATAAAACGAACACCTTGTAGAGATCTTCAAGTGCTAATCCACCTTTCAAAATTGCTATTTCATCCCTGTCCTACGACCACAAGCACCGAAGATGGCTTTCCAGAAATCAAAGTGAACACTGGTTGAAAGTGCTCAAGCTGCTGAATACTTCAGATTGGAACACTTTAGAGCAAAGCATGAATTCCAAGCACATGCACGAGGAGAGGGGGAGGGTGGGGCAAGATGCAAGTATGAAGATCAAGCTTACTGAACAGGCTCATTGAAAATACATCAACTAAACAGATTACAAGTAGTAAGTACTAAATGGCACACGCAAGTCACACAATGGAAACATTTAGAGAAATGTATCTATCATACCAACTCTGGGGATCATTTGGTAGACACCTCTTTCATCCTGTTTCCTTCTCTGTGTATACAGCAGCTTACTTTGCTAAGTGGCATGCTATATTCAGAGCTAACTGGATATATATTGTACTGACTTTAGTGGCAGAGATTTAAGCACACTTAACACTTTATAGCTGAAATGCATAGAATACAAAAGCATGTCCCTTGGCTTGGACTCTATAGAGTCTACAAACCTGGCTACATAATAATCACTGACATGGAAATATCACACTACCCTTTACAGAGAAATGAATGGATTTTTTGTTTATAGGTTCGGGTTGAACACAAGTAAGACACCCGTGCAGCCTTTTAAAAAAAAAAAGTGGCAGGGCAGAAATTACAATGCAGAATATCCAGCTAGCACTAAAACATATAAACACACAAACAAATGAAACCAAATAAAAGCTGCTCACCTTTTATTTTAATTTTTATCGCTTTTGGGGGCTTAAGTTCTACTCCAAGTATATCAAAGAAGGCGGTTAGTTCAATCAGAGCCAAGGCATGGATCTTCTTCATATCCTGAGGTGTAAGGGCCCCAATCTTGGTTACACCCGTTTTGTCTTTTGGCAGTCTGAAACTCTAAACAGAAGGTTTGAGATGGCATCCATGATAATAAGCTGATAGCAGGAGAGTACAAGAGGAGGCATGCACTATTAAGATAGGGTCAAACATGTGATTCATAGCTCTTTTACCCACGTAATGCCCCTTTGTGTGAGTAGACAAGTAACAAAACACAATATTTGCATAAGTAATTTTGTCACAGGTAATTCCAAAGGGGAGGAAAGGATGACAGATGAAAAATGAATGTGTTACTGCAAGAAAAAAAGAAGCACTTACAGGACGGGGTGTGTCATCTTCTTTGCCCTTTGTCACTTTGCTTATTGGGTTATCTTTGAGACTAGCTGCCTGTTCAGAAAATGACACTTCCAGATTTATGTCTGCTTCAGCTGCTGGCGCATCATCTCTTGGGCTGTTACCACCAATACGTTGGCTATTTGCTAGAAGTAACAAAAAGGGAAAAGAGGCAAAATAGCTATGAATTTTACACAGGCTTCTTCCTTTAAATTTGCAATTCATAAAAATGAATTTACCAGAATTGATTGTTGGATTAATCATAAAAATCAAAGAGTGGCAGGAGTCACAAGAGTCATCCAGTCCAACTCTCTGCCATGTGGGAATGCACAACTAAAGCATTCCTGAAAGATGGCCATCCAAATGCTGTTTGAAGATGGTGAACAGAGAGTTCACTATCCTTTAAAGCAGCCTCTTCCACTGCTGAACAAATCATACAATAAAGAAGTTCTTGTTAATGCTTGGGTGTAATCTCAGTTATTTAAATTTGAATCAACTGCTTTGTGTCCGAGTTTCTTGAGTGGCAGAAAATAAAGTTTGCTCCATCTCCCACATGACTTTCTTTCAAATATTTAAAGATGGCTATTGTATTACTTCTCCATCTTCTCTTCTCCAAGCTAATGACTGGATGAATCCAGGGATGTGTGGAGTTCTATTTACAGAACAGTCTACTTCACCTAAGAGAAGAGGAGACAATGATAGCTGGTCTCCACTTTTCCCTGTACTCCTTATGCCCCCCTGGCGATCTGATCTTGAGGACTGGGGTATCTTCCAGAATAGCCCAGGAAGAGGTGTGGAGACTGTAGGAAGAAGGGAGATACGTGAACAAAAATAGCCTTTCCTGCACTGCATTTTATGGGTTCATATTTAATCACAACCATCTTAAATAAACCAGAAGGGCTGAACTGTATCCAACCCAACAAACAGAGCTCATAATAATGAGACAGATTCTCTCCTGGTTCACACTGATCTATCACTTTGTATAAGTTTTACCCCTTGAAAATAAATTTTATAGTTGTTTTGCAATTGTTCATCATGACCTTTTCCATTCCCTTCCTCTCCAATACAAGAGATTTTTTGTAGGCCTAGCTAGCTTACATGTGCAGCAGAATAAGGTAGAGAACAGAGAATACACAAATTAAACCTACTGGTAATATGGAATTTTTTTTGAAGATATTCATTACTACCCTACATTAAGAACACCCTTCAATGGAAGATCAGCAATTCAAGTTACAGGTCAGGGGTTCAACTTTCTGCTCAGCTAATTTAGTACTGGCATGAGCTCTTGTTGCTGATGTTTGTTTCTGTTTTGTTTTTATCTATGCTATATTTCACCTCTGCTCTGAAATGGTAAGAATTACTGCTCCTTCTCCTACATCTGAATACTCAGGGCACATACATTAAGTGGGTATGTTTGTTTTAAAATATTATACAGAAAGAATCCAAAACAATTGTCAGCTTCCAGACATGAATATTTAACTTTTCAAAGATGGACATCCTACATAAAACACATGTGAGTCTCTCTAACATGGTATGGCATAGATGTACTATGCATGCAAATGAACAGCATAACATGACTGTAAGGCACTCCTACTGCCAGCACAGTGTAGTTGTTTGAGCGCTGGACTATGACCCTAGAAACCAGGGTTTGATTCCCTGCTCCACCATGGAAACCCACTGGATGACACACACAAAGCCCCAGAAAATCCCACGATAGGGTCACTTTAGGGTTGCCATAAGTCAAAAATGACTTGAAGGCACACAGCAACAAGGCACTCCACCTTCCTTCCATACTGGGGTTGACAACTATGACTTCAGATGTTTTCAGTCTACAGTTTCTCCCCAGCAATAGCCATCGCAACCAATGGTGAGAGATTATGGGAGTTCAAGGCCCAAAAGAACACGGAAAGCCACAATTGTCCAATACTCCTCTATTCAAACATCTACCATAAGCTCTTGAATCCAAGAACTGAGTACACTATCTGCCCTGAGTGGAGCTGTACTCCCTCTGAGGGAGCAGGTGTGTAACATGTGAGTACTCTTAGATCCATCTTTGTCACTGAGGGTCTAATTGGAGTCCCTGGTTCATAGCGTTTGGGATGAACTTATCTCATATAGTAGCTACAGCCCTTCCTGGACAGGGGTAAATTAGCCACAGTAATATATGCACTGGTAACTTTCCATTTAGATTACTACAATGTATTCTATGTGAGGATGACCTTGAAGACAATTTAGAAATGAAGTAGCTAAACTGATGACCAGAACGTCATACAGAAACCATGTAACATCTTTTGTAAAAAATTACATTGGTCACCAGCATGCTTCCAATCTGAATTCAAGATTTTGCTAATGACATTGACATTGAATATCCTAAATGGCATGGGATCTTTACACTTGAAGTAGTACCTCTTCAGGTATATACCTCTACAGATATATACCTGCCCAAGGTCCATTCTGTGTCCCATCAGTCAGAGCAATATATTGCGGGAGACATGGAAGAGGACCTTCTCTGCTATGGAACGCCAATTTTGGAATGCCATTCCCTTAAGAGTCCTGATTGGCACCAATGTTGCTAACTTTCTAGTTCCAAGCTAAAACACAGCTATTTTTTAAGGCTTTGGGAGCATGACTTACAGAACATCTGTAGATGAGGAACAGGGCTTTACCAGCTTGCTGTAGGTTTAACACTTGCAGTCTGTAATCTCTGCTTCACTATGGGCTTCCTGGAACTCTTATGGCAAGTTTGTCACTTTGCAAGACTGAGAAGAGACCTAGTAGTTTAGGGAAGGTGCCCACCTGCTAGGAGATATAAGATGGACTGACTCATTGGAATAGGATCTGGAGGAACTGTTTTACAGTGGCTCCACTCCTTTCCGAAAGGATGAGTCCAGAAAGTGGTGCTGAGAGATTTCTGTTCAACCCTTTGGCCATTAACCCACTGAGATCTTCAGGGTTCCATCTTTTCCCCACACTATCTACTGTATAAAAGCTAAAGCTTACATGTAAGTTTGTCTGTTTGTCTGCGTCAGGCAGACAAAGATCTCACACGATTGGCTGTGTGAGGCAAGAAGACCTCATATGACTGGCTGGCTGTGAAGATTCTATGGAATCCTGGGGTTGGCAGTTTAGGGAGGGGCCTTTAGAATTCTCAGCTGAGAGCTCTTGGGCCTCAGGCTGGTTGCTATGGAGATGAGGCCTACCAGCAAGAAGAAGGGCAGTGTATCCCCTCAGAAATCAAATCCTTTATATGTTAACAACTCTGAATATAGTTTGGATTGGGGAATACGGGAATAAGTTACAGGTACTGGAATAGGCCAGTCACTATGGAGACGAGGCCTAGCAGCAAGGAAGAAGACAGGGTATTCCCTCAGGAACCCAACCTCTGTATGTTAACAACTGTGAAGACAGATTGCATTGGGGAATATGGGGAAAAGTTACATGTACCAGAGAAGACAGTTTGGTGAGTTCTTAAGAGGAAAATTAAATCCTGGGAAACGCCAGGTAAATACGCTAGTCTTTAATTAAATCTTGTTTACAATAAAAATTAAACTGCTGCAAGAGGTTTCCCAGTGTTTTGGAGTCTGGTGTCACCAGTATGTTGATTACACTCAACTCTTTCACTTCTTTCCACCTAATTTCAAGGAAGCTGTTTCAATTCTAAACCGATGTCTGTTGGTTTAAACTGAATGGATTAAACTGAAACTTCACCTAGTAACAGATTAAACCAAATCTTATTCCGGACTAGACAGAGGCGGGCAATATTCTAACACGGTGGTTCTTAACCTTAGGTCCGCAGACCCTGGGCGGGGGGCAACGGAGCCCTGACAGTGGATCCACATAGGGTTGCCCCTCACTTTGGAAAACAGGGAAAATTTTGGATTTTAAGAGACTAAAAATTTCGTAGCTAGTTGTGGCTGGTTGATGCAGCATGTCCTGGATTTCTCAAAGGCAGGAGTGACAGTGATGGCAGCAGCAGCAATGACACACCGGCAGGAGTCTTATTTGACCCCAGAGGCCCTGGGAACTACTGCGCAGCGTGCCAGAGAGCCCAGAGGGGATGAAGGTGAGATTAAAACCAAGAAGACAAAGGAAGACGCCCAGCCCAGGCCTTGCATGGTGAGTTTGGCAATGCTGCTTGAGTCCAGGGCTGGGTAGCGTGGCAGAGCTTTGCTTACAAGCTGCCACATGAATAGAAGGGATTTCCTTTACTCTTCCGGCTGCTTGAAAGTGAAGTGGTGAGGCTCTCTGTGCTCCTTTGGAGGAAAGCACAAAAGAAATGCCATTTGTCTCTGAAAGAGCACCAAGAGAGAAGAGAGAGTAGTCCTTTCAAAAGAGGCACTTAAATCTCTATATTCTCTAGGTGCTCCTTTGGAGAGAAACAGCATTTCTTTCATGCTTTCCCCCTAAAAGCAGCACCCAGACTCTTACTTTCCAGGTCCTACTTTGAGGAAATAGGCAAAAGAAACTATTATTTAAGTCTGCCTCCCATTCATCAACTTTCTTTAGGAAATTCCAGTTTATTCTACTCTCCTGGCACTTGAAGGATCTCAACATGCTGCTCCACAGACCATTAACAAGCCTCCTTTTCTTTACATTTTGTACTGGAAGAATAAGGGTGAGCAACTGATGAGCAATTTTAAACAAATATTTGAATTTTTTTTTAAAAAACTGAATATTTAAATCTAAATTTAAATATTTAAATCATGAGTTATGTCTTAGGGGTCCCTGGCAACAACTTATATTCACAGGCGTTCCTTGGTAAAGAAAAGGTTAAGAACCACTGTTCTAATGCATATATGGGCATATTTTGTGCAGTAGGAAAACAGAAGGTAGACTAGATAATAGACTTCTTTGAACAATCAGCCGTAGGAGCTTTAAGGAGGAACAAGGTTATTTCTTAAGACAAATATATGGGGAAAAGATGAAAAGTAAGTGACCACTGTTATTTTTCAGGCTTCATAACTTTACATTAATAAAAGTGCATTATTAGGAACAATCTCACTGTTCCATTTGTGACAAAGAAAGATGTTTGCATGAAAATATGTCTAGCTACTTTAGATCCAACTGTGTTGCTGCAGGCATTATCAAATATATTCAGTACTCCGAATACTACTACTACTACTACTATTATTATTATTACTACTATTAATTATTATTTCCCAAAATTGGGACTCAAAGCAGTTCACAGTTTAAAAGAACAATACAATTAAAAACATACAAAAATTGATATATATATATATTTATCTTTCAGTACATGGCTACAGGGTTTTATTGGCACCTAGCAAGTCCTATTTTCATTGCCTTATTTTTTAATGATTTTCTCCATTACACACATTTTGTCAATTTGGGGTTTGGTCCAGAGTGTCATCACAACTCACAAACAGTGACAATGTGTCTTCAGTCAATGTGTTGATGAGGCTGTCTCTGTCATTTAGTATGGTCATGCAAAATAACATTTAGTGCCATGCAGATCAGGGGAAAGTGTCTGCTTGGTACCAGCGCTCCAGCATTTTGTGGAGCAGGAGGGAAAAAGTGCTTAGAATAAGCACTGGACAGAAGTTAGTCAAACTGTAGATCAATATATAATGAATCACTCTTTGCTGGACAGGGTTGCACTTTCCTTGAAGACAGAGGTTTGCAGTTTGGGTGCCCACCCAAATTTAACCATGAGCCTGGATACTCCACTTTTGTCAGTGGCAAGGAATACATTTCAATTCCAGTTAAAAATTCCTGGAGATGTCCAGTCTTGCCAAGCGACATATGGCATAGTTGCATCCCATTTGGATGACTATGAAGTGTTCTATGTGGAGCTGCCTTTGAAGAACATTTGGAAACTTAATCTGGTCCAAAGATATACAGCCAGATTTTTATTTGGTGTTGTCTACAATCAGCACCCAAAAGGCACCAGATGCTGTCTGATCTTAGAAGCTAAGCAGGGTCAGCCCTGAACACTACTTGGATCGGAGATCATCAACAAATGCCAGGTGCTGCAGGCTAGATTTCAGAGGACAGAACTGGCAACACAACCTCTAAGTATTCCTTGCCTGTCTGAAATTCTGTCTGCTAACCGGAGTCCCAGTTCTGTGAAAAAGGCAGGATATAAATGAAAAAATTCATCATCATCATCATCATTCATCCATCCATTCAACCACTACCACTCCAAATTCATTCATTGCTGTGGAGCATTAACATATAATAAGCCTCAATTATCCCTTGCTTACCAATAATGGAATCATAACTAAACAGTAACTTTCTGGGCCATTTCATGAGTTACTATTGTAAGTTATCACAATTCTTCAGCCATGAGGTAAGTTGATATACTTTGGAAAGTATAAGTCATGTTGGTTGATAAGAGGAAAAATCACGAATTTCTCATTACTTCTGTTTTCAATGTAAAGATAGTGTCTAAGCATGAAGACAGAGTCAAATAACAACTGAAATCTACAGTGTGACGGGAGATGGGCCTTCGTATTTTTATTTTTATTTTCAAATTGTGTCCTAGCTGTCCTAGGTGTAACTTGAAGCCAGCACAGTTCCTAGCAGAGCCTAATCTAATTAAGTCTGTTGTCTCCTCCCACACTGCATTTGCTGACTTAATGCAGAAATCAGTATCAAACAGACTCTTTCTCTCTCCCTCTCTCTCTCCCTTCCTTCCTTTCTTATTCTCTCTCATGCACCCACACCTATCTGTTTGGCATCCAACTTAATAAAGAGTTCTGGAGAACACAAAAAGCTTTTTAACCGCTTTGTGACATTTTGGCTAGTCCTAATAAAGGTATTGTCTGACCATGGGTTATTTTTAACTGCAGTCTTTTATCTGAATGTGAACTAACAGCACTTTGTCAAGAGATAAAACGATTATGTTTTCTTCATCTTATTTATTTATGCATTTCTTTATTGGTTCACAGCCCTAACCACAAAATACCCTTCCAACTTTGCTGAAATCCTTTCAGCCACTTGAAGGCTATTTAATGTATTTGAAACAACGGACCAAACCTACTGCCACTAGAAAACAAAACAAAACAAAAATCCACCATGCTCTGTTAAAATAGCCTTGATTGTTCTTGAAGAGTCCCTGGCACTGCCCAGGAACAGGTGCTACATTTGTACAGAGATAAGCCTGAACAATTCAGCACACAGAACACATTTCTATCTTGTTCTGATCCTCGAAGCAAAGCCCCACACAGCAGCAGGGTTGCCAACAGTTGCGGCCTATCAGAATTCACACAGGCTGCCTTAGCTGTGCTCTTTCCATTCAGTGCTGTGGAGTGCTAGCATATGGAAATTGCCTTTCAGAATTCCCCATTTCTGAAAGGCTCATAAAGAGGCACTGGAAAAGAAGAACCAGATGTTACAAAATTCTTAAATAAATGCTTGGTAATTTTCCAGGCTAGGATTCTGCAGAAGAGTTTATTGGCGCAAGCCCTAGGCTTTTCAATCTTCCTCTCTGTCTTCTGCTGACCCAGCAATTTGGCAGTCTTCCTATATTTGAAACTGTTCTTGCTAATGAGTGGCTGCCTGGTGGCTTAAGTGAGAGGAGAAAAATCTTATTAATGCCCATGGGAACACATTATTTAGCTGATCGTTATCTTTGGACTACATACGATTTTGGATTTACGGCTTTGTCATTGCCTGTTGAATCTGAGCTTAGCATTTGCAATATATTTATTAACGAATGGAATGTTTTATTTTTTGTGTATAGAATTCTCACTGATCTTGAAAACAGTGCTCTTTCTTCCCCTTGTTTTTTTGCAAGGTTTAGAAACACTCCTTCCTTCAGTTCTTCCTTTTTCTCTTGCTGCTTTTTCTAAGTCAAATATGTTAGCATTTCTGGCTACCATTCACTAATTCCTGTTTTTTAACTAGTCATTTTCCATCATACTGTGCTTCCTTATTCTATTTTAAGTTTTCCTTGCTTGAGACTTGAACTGTACACATAAAACTCACTTGGCTGCTTCTGCGTATTTCAAAACATAAGGAGGTTACCAAGTCATTATGCTCATATCTTATGAACACATCCACAAAATGAATGGTTCTGTTTCCCTTAAGAGGATGCAACTCTTTTAAAAATACTGGGCTCTAGCCAGTGTCACCTGAGTTGACCTCCTCTTACACAATGCAACTTAATCTTCCTCTCTTCTCCTGCACCCCCAAATCTGCTCTAGAGAGTCCCCCAACCTTCAGGAATGCATGTGGGAAACTGCAATGGTAGAGGAAATGCAGAAGCCACAATAGGAGAGAAAACTGATGCCAGGGGTATTCATTCCACTGATATATAGACACCATTAGACAGATCCTGTGATCTTCAATTACTAATAGCTAAATCTATCTTAATCCCATGACTGGGCAAACAACTAAGTGAAAGGGTCTTGTCAATTCATTTCAGCTGTTGTTTATAGCTGAGAACCAGAAGAACTAGTTAAATGGACTTGCTCACACGTATTGCCAAAATATGATTTGGGACCACATGAGTCACTCTTTGCTCTATGCTCTTTCCTCCCTTTGCATGTTCCAGTTCATTCATCTGCTTCCTAATTTTCAGCAGACCACAGATTCACCACAGATGTGATTTCACATCACAGACACATGGCCCATGAGTCAGCCTCAGCCTCACAAACTCTTTCTTTGCTCTGCGTGCTCTAAAATTCATCACTTGTTTCCTAGTTTGCAATATAACCAAACTGCAAACCATGGTGAACAAAACCTCCAAAGACTGCACATTGTAAAACAGCTTTCTAAAACATGGTGCCTTCCAGATATCTTGTGCTAAAACTCCATGTGTTCTAGTTACCATGCCAATGGTCAGGACCAATGGGTGCCACAGTCCTAAACATCTGGAGGGCAGTAGAAGGATGGAGAAGGGCTCGCTAAACTTACACTTTAGTAAAAAAAAATGTTCAAGAAATTATTCATTCCCACCCTCTCCATTATCAATGAGGTCTGACTTATCCATTCCTCTGGACAATGACAAATGGCCAAACATACTGTAGTACCTGAACAGTTAGCCCCTGAAGGACATATCAAGGTTGGGTAACATATGGCTCTCCTCATACTGCTGGACTGCAATGTCCAGCAGTCCTCACCAGTCGCAACACAGCAAGGGTTCTTGGGAGTTTCAGAGAAGTATCTTCTGGGAAAACTAACATATTGGGCACTCTTGGCATTCAGGCAAATTAATGGAGTTAAATATTTTCACTGATTCAGTTTTGAAACAACAACTGGCACATTGACGCATTTTCTCCTCCTCCCTGACATCCATTTCTTCTGTCTGCATATGGCATGAAGGGGTTTGTTGGGCGAGCAACTTCTGCAACTACTACAGAGGTTGTTGTGACACACAGAATCTGGTAAGAGTCTCTACTTCTTTCCCTTTTCCAGTTTTCCTCAATATGGTTGAGACTTTCCAACCACTCTTGCTGGGGCTGATAGTTAAACATATCCAGAGACCAGTTTGAGAAAGATTGTCCAATTCCTTGCCATGTCTGTGATGGTAAAATACAACTAGTGGTGTAGTAGCAGCAGGGCTTCCAGGACTTTTTAAATACCAAAGGATACAACATCATCTGCCACCAGGGATTCCCTTGTTTGCTGCTATTGCTGTAGGCATCCTGACAGCCCTTACAGTATTGGGCCCTCCACTTTTATGACCAGAGCCTGTACTTCAAAATTTCCTCCTGCACCACTGATCAGAACAGGTGCCAGTCATGATGGACAGCAAGAATGCTTTGAGAGATAAGGCTCCTGAAAAAATTATAGTGATTGTATTTTTAAATGCCGAACATACATGCATCATTTTTTTTAGGAGGGGGACTGAAAATGAATGGAGAATCTTCTCTAAATCAGAGGAAATATTAGTGCTATACATTGAGTAAATGATTGTTAAAAAACTTTAAAGCAGTAGCATTTGGTTGTACCACTGTGGAAGAGATACTCTGTTTCAGTATAAAAACAGGAGAAAAGGTAAAAAAAGAGTGGTTTTCTGACACCATTAAAACTAATAGTCTTAATCCACTTCCTTATATAACCAAGGAAATCTTCCTCTTCTTCTCCTCCGCAACTTTTTATAACAATTTGTGTGTATATAAAAGAACTACAAGGAACCTGTTGTGCAATATATCTTGCAAAGACAATTCAAGTAATAAAACAATACAAAAAAACCATTCATATTTACCCTCTTTTGCTCCCTCTTCTGTTTCTTTTGTTCTTATGGATTGAAGTTTGATGCCAGTTTCCTAAAATGCAGAAAATAAATGCACGGGCAAATTATAATCCAAACCTTAAAGTAATCACAGGTAAATTGCCATTTACTAATCTTAGTACTGACATTACAAAGTTGCTGTGCCTTAATGAAGTTGTGTAACTAAATCAACGTTACGTCTGGTGTGTTTTTCGTTTATTTGTTTGTTAGGTAGTCGATCCACCTAGAAGTAATGGGCCTCAAAAACCATAATAAAAATTCAAACTAACAAGACCATTTCTCCTAGGTATTTGTGTGTATCATGCATGAGAATTATTCTGCCCCCAGATGTTTGTTGAACTTTAAGCTCTAGGCCAGCATAGCCAATTATGAAGAATGATGAGAGCTGTAGTTCACCAGCATCTTGATTGCTATACATCCTCAGACTTGGTATATACAATATATTAATAGTCCTATGGACACATACAGAACAATCATTGAATTTAGTTGTAAACAATGCATGAGCTATATTCTTGTATCAATTCTACCTTAATAAGCCGCATTGGTTTTAAAAAAAAATGAAGAAATGTATTCCTTCACCAGTCCCTAATCAATGTAAGTTCATTCTACCAGCATAATGTTTTGAGAACAAACAAAAGTAACTCCACACAGAATCAAGGCATGTTCTGTATTTCAGTCGATGACCTCCTTGAACAATAGACAGCTGATGCAACTAATTTTTGTGATATCTATTTTGAATCATCACACCAATGCAAGGAACTCTATGCCACAGTAAATATGAAGAAACTGGTTTTATTAGTGGGGCTTTCCAGAGAAGAAATACAACTGGGCTCTGATTTCACTCCTATGTTTTGAAAAATAGAAATAGCTCATATTAAGTCTGCAAGTTGGTCAGCACGCAAGAATCAGACTAAGTTCTTGTGTTATTTCAACACCAGATATGGATTTAGTGTGTTTAGCCTCAAGCCAGTTGTGTATGACAATGTTCAGCAACCTAGTTCATCCTTTAATATCCTAGTTATTATTAAATTCTCATGTTCAGCAACTAATCAATAACTGTGGTATGCTCAAGTACACTGGATCTGAGGACATTATAAAAAGAAAAGCTGACCATAGCTTCTGTTTGTTATTTTTTTAATCTTATATTCACCACTTTCTATAAGAAAGTAGAACATTTTATGTTTTTCTCTCTTCACACTCCGGCATTTTATTAACCTTGAAACACTGCTCTTGTGTAGACATTTTAAAATGTTCTAATATTTAAACAGAGCATTATCTAACACAAATATTAATATTAATCTAACACACTCAATTATTTAAAGAAAACACATCAAAACCTTCATGCAAAAGGGAAAAACAGAGTCAGCACTTGGAAGGCTAGGAGGTTTGCAACATCTAGAGATTTCCTCTGTGAAGAGTTGTATTCAAAAGCACACCACACCTGGTCTTTTTAGTTGCCATTAGTGAAGATGCCAGTGAAGTCTGCAGCAGTCAGGCCTAGAAACAAGCTCTGGACTTTCAGTAGTGTTGAACACAAAAGGAGGAATCAGCACTAAACATCCTGAATTCTCTTCCAGTTTGGGTCAAAAAATGGGTTGGTGATCACTGGCTCTCCCTTTAGGAGTTCCTCTATGAAAACCAGGCCTGGGCCCAAAAACCTAGCTCAACGGAGAACTAACTTATGCTTTACAAAAGGTTCAGCTTTTGTCCTCAATATTCCAGACCAGCTCGTCCAGACAGCTTACTAACAAATCAAGGATTTGGTTCTCCCTCTCTTAGTTTGGAGACACTTGCATCAGATCTTTTATGACGGAAGTTGGAGAGACCTTGCCCTTTTCTTGCAGTTTCAAACTTCTGAGAATACATGAATTGGCTCCCTTGGTGCAAATGCAGTGTACACATCAATCTAAGGTCAAGTTCAACTAAGCAAAAGCAACTCCTCTTTGCCCTTGACACTCCACTCAACCTACAAAAGCAATGAAAATGGAATGTGTTTTTTTATTTCAGTACATTAACAATCCTTCTCTGTTGACTCATACTTTTTCAAGGCCTATATGGGATAGGGTTAAATAGGAACATACCAGAGGAGAATAAAAATGAATGAAAATCTTGTGTATAGAGCCTGGCTTCTTTTGTGCAATCTGCTATCCACAGGAGTTCAGAGAACACAGTTTAAACATGAAACACTGCTGTGATAGTAAAAACACATTTGCAGTCTGATCTTATCTATAGTTATTTGGAAGTGTGTTCAGCATTAGAAACATATTTGTTCTGTCTGCCTTTTTATTTTATTGTACATGCTGCTCCTTCTATGGTTATTTAAGTTTTTGGATACAACTTGTTTTAGATAGTATTTTACAATAGCTACTGCAGTTTTACACTGCTAGCTTTTAGATAAACTGCTCCCTGTCAAGTAGGAATATTTAATCCTTCTCTTAAATATTTTAATCCTTTAGATACTTACAGATTATTATACACTAGTATAATCCTAATAATACATTTACTATGTGTGCATTATTCCCTGTTGTTTTAAAAAGTAAGAATCAAAAGGAATTAGGCTACTGCTAAATACAATATAGAAAGAAAAAGAGTGAAAAACATGTACAGAATAATAGTATGTGGCTCAATGACAATAACATAGGAGAACTTACTATGCTATTGACATCACCACTGGCTGAAAACTACATTATCCTAATCTAAAAGGCATTCTGTGCTACTGATTCTTTAAGGAAGAACAGCAAAGACATAGAGACAGTCCACGATAGGGATACTGCCCTTTCTTTAATGGAATACTAAGCTACTTATCCGGAGGGTGCTATCAGTACATTGATGACACCCAAATATATCACTCCATGCCTTCAAAAACAATCTTAGCTAAGGACAGTTTGTCTCCTCTCAATGAATGCTTGAAGGAAGAGGTAATGGGCTGGATGAGGCCAAATTAATTGAAACTGAATCCAGACAAGACACAGGTGCTTCCTATTAAGGGTCCTAATCTGGACCCTTATCTGGGTGGAGGTGTGCCAGCCAGTTCTGGATGGGATCACACTCCCCCTGAAAGACTGTGTTCATAGCTTGGGAGTACTCCTGGGTCCGTTCCTCTAAATGTCAGCTCAAACAGATGCGATGGCCAGGAGTGCTTATTACCAGCTGTGATGAACCTGATGGGAGGAGGTCTTGAGAACAGCACCTCCTTGGCAACTGAGTGTTTAAGCTGATTGGATGGTGAAATGGAACCTTGGATAGCCCAGGGGAGGGGCTGGTGGAAAGAGGAAAATAATGGATTTTAACTACTTGGGGAGTGTTTGAAGAGGAGTGTGATTTGTGGTGTGTTTGGGAGAGGTTGGAGATTTGAAGAGCTCTGTGGGAGAGAGAGCTGAGAAACTGGGTGTACAAGAGATAGTGAATGAACTGAGAGAGAGAGAAGAATGGTGTGCTGTTTATAAACATTTAGATACAAAACACATTTAAAGCAACAGTGTTACAATAAATGTTTGAAGTTCTGTGCTCCTTAAAACAGTGTCACAGAGTCTTATTTTGAATCCTGGAATATACACGCTACCAATAGTATCCTCTTGACCTTAGCGTCAACAGCACCACAATCTTGGAAAACATAAATCACTGCTGATCCTTATATCTGGGAGAAGGGCAGATTTAGGGAAGGCAGTAAAGGGAGAGAGTCCTGAAAGGAAGAAGCCAAGGGGGGACAAGAATGAGGAAGGGACTGCATTCTCAGAGAGGGAGAACTGAGGCGGACCCATTTGTCCTGGCCCTGGCTTGATTCAGAGATCTCCCTGGCTGTTCAGTTCTGATCACAAAGAGGTGTCAGGCCTTGAGTGTGAGGCTTGGGTGCGCCTTTCACACTTGGCACTGACGGGCGGTGTTTTTCCGCTTGTTACACCAGCTTCAGCTGATATGTCAACTGCAATCCCTTCCTAGAATTGGAAGACCTATAGATAGTACTGCACATGCTGGTAACTTCAAGGTTGGACTTCTGCTGTGCGCTGTACATTGGGCTACTTTTGTACCACGTTCATAAACTCCAACTGGTCCAAACTATGGCAGCCAGGTTTATTACAGATCCAGCAAGGAGTGAACATATCACATTGATATTAAAATCACTCCAGTGTCTGCCAATTAATTTCTGGGCAAAGTACAAAGCGTTGTTAAACCACTACATGGTTTGGGTCCAACTTACCTGTAGGATCGTCTCCTTCCATAAAATCTGCCCCATACACTCAGGTACTTTGGGCGTCATTTACTTAAATCAACTAGGACTAGACTGATAAAGGTCACCCAGAAGACCTTTTTGTCAGCCACCTCTAGACTGTGGAATGACCTCTTGGAAGAGATTTGAGAGCAAAATATGCAGCCTGAATTTAAAAAAGTACTAAAGACCTACCTCCTCTGGCAGGCCTACCCAGTCAATTTTTAATTATTAATTTTAAATTGATGTATTTTAAATGGTTTTCTGTGTTTTTAGTGTATTATAACCTACAATGTATTTTTAGTTGTATTTTAATCTATGTTGTACCTCCGCCTTGAGCCTCGGGGAGAAGTAGATAAAATTTTATTATTTTTTATTATCTTTATTATACTGCACTGACAGGGCTCCTATCAATACCTTGACAATTCACATATTATGCAACATAGGTTCATTCTACAACAGGGTACATAAGACACAAACTAGATACAGTACAACCCTTACCTGTGGGCTGTGTGGCTGCAACAGAGTTCTCCCACAGCTCAGCTCAGCTATGAGGAAAACTCTGATGCTATTAGCAGTTGGGGAGGAGGGACAGACTGGGGATACTGCTATGGTGGGGACCTGCCACTGCTGGTGGGCACCTGCTTAGTGCTTCAGCACTAAGGAAGAAACATAATTATTATTTTTAAATATTTTAACATGTGTTCTCCCCACTATAGGAGAAAAGAGAAGCATCGGATGCTGTGATGCACCCTCTAGCCACAGTAATGGCCATTACCCCTCCCTCCCAAGAACAACCTGATAGCTGAAATTGGAGGGCCACTGTATGTGTACAGAGAAGACTGTGGAAATGTGCAAAGATTTGGAACAAGAGAAAAGAGGCCTCTCCTCTATGAGGGATGTGGACCAATGGGAACTCTGAAAAAAATCTGATTAAAAAGTTAATTCTAATTATACTTTTTCTTTTTTGAAATTTGTAAATAGAAAGAAAGAGGGTAACAGATGTAAATTATTATAGGAACTAGATGTCTAAGCAGTATCAGAGAGGAATAAAAGAAACTAGCAGCTGGAGCAGAATACAAGTTAAATATGAGAGAAAGGAAAGAGATTTGGCAGGACATGAGTAAGAATACTTTGAAAGGCACATGGAGCAAGAAAAAATTAATATCAAATAAAAAAAATCTTCTTTACTGAAAGGTTGAGCATCAGCAAATCATGTCTGAAATTCAGATGCTGAATCATTTTTATATTTATATCTAATCTCTCTTTAGATATTGCTAATGCAAGATATTCAGACTCAACGAATTCAGTAAAATATTTTATATTCCAATTTATGCCTCTTATATACATAAATGAGCATGGTATAACATCAGTAAAATGTTAAGGGCCCTAGCTATTAAGGGCCTTAGTCCAGGTATGGAGGTTTGTCAACCAGTTCTAGACGGGGTCACACTTCCCCTGAAAGACTGTGTCCGCAGCTTGGGGATGCTCCTGGACTCGCCACTTCAGATGACAGCTCAAATAGATGTGGCGGCCAGAAGTGCCTGTTATCAGCTTCGGCTGATATGCCAGCTGCGCCCCTTCCTGGAGCTGGAACACCTAAAAACAGTGGTGCACGCGCTGGTAACTTCACGGCTTGACTTCTGCAATGCACTCTACGTAGGGCTACCCATGTGCTTAGTCCGGAAACTTCAATTAGTTCAGAATATGGTAGCCAGGTTGGTCAGTGGTAGACCTAAAACTGACCACATAACACCAATTCTGAAGTCTTTACATTGGCTGCCTATTAGTTTCCGGGCACAGCACAAGGCATTGGTTATTACCTTTAAAGCCCTTTATGGCTTGGGGCCAGCCTACCTGCGGGATCGCCTTCTCCCATATAATCCGCCCCGCACACTAAGGTCCTCTGGGAGGAATTTACTGCAGCCAGTCAGAACTAGGTTGGCTGCAGTTACCCAGAGGACCTTCTCTTCTATCACTCCCAAGTTATGGAATGGCCTGCTGGAGGAGACCCAGCATATTACCAGTCTTGACTGCTTTAAAAAAGCAGTCAAGACTGCTCTCTTCCGACAGGCCTTCCCAGATTAGTACTTCCACTGCCTCCCACCAACTGTCTTGCTGTTCTTTTAATAATCAGTTGATTGTGTTGTTAATTGTTGTGTGTTTTAGGGGGTTGGTTTTAGGTGGGTTGGTAGGTGGGGAGGATTGGGTATGTTTTTTAATGTTTTTTAATGTAATTAATGTATTATTGTTGTTCGCCGCCTCGATCCATGGGGAGAAGTGGGATAGAAATAATTTTTATTATATTATTATTATTATTATTATTATTATTAAAAAGAAAAAAGGTCTCCCCAAACTGTACAGTCCTGTCTTTTATTTGTATCACACCTCATAACAAAATATCTCAAGGTAGTGTACAATTTTTAAAAAATGGTGTATAGTCTACCATTAATTTGTTTTATTTAATTAACATATTCAACAGTATAATTTAAAACTTTTAAATTTAAAATATGCTAATTTAAAACAAAGAGTTTAAAAACCATGCAAAAGTGTAAATTGGATAAAATCATTCAACTGGAAGTTTTTAATAAAAACAATAGCTATATTTTAAATTGGTGCCAGAAGGAAGCGAGCCAATTAGGACTCCAAGGGTAAATCATTCCAGAGCTGGGATGGCCAGAGCTGGCAACGCCCTCTTTCATACTCTGCCTCAGTGTACTACTCCCACTAGTGGAATACAGAGGAGTGCCCCTCCAACAGACCTCAATTCTTGGGAAGGTTTATATAGAAAGTGCTCTGTTGAGTACTAAAGTTACGGGCCATTCCATGCTTTAAGTGTTATCACTTTCAAATTCAGACCAGAAGTGTTATTCAGATCAGAAGTTAGTGGCAACTACTAGAGTGCTCTAAAAACACTGTTTTAAAGGCTAAATCAGATAGTCTAGTCATTCTTCTGGTTGCTTACAAGTTAAACTTACTGATTTTAATGACTGTGGTGTGGTGGAGTGTGATGGAGTCTCCTTCTCTGGAGGTTTTTAAGCAGAGGCTGGATGGCGGGACTGCTCTGACATGTGTTTCTCCATAGCAGAAGGTTGGACTGGATGCCCCCTGTGATCTCTTCCAAACTATGATTTTGATGACTATTTTATTTTAGCATGCTAATACTGCTTTTATTAAGTGATTTTTAAATGTATTCTCTGATTCTTAACACCATACTAATGCTGTTTTGTTTTTTTTAATATGAAAAGATGTAAAAACACACCTTAAATAGAATAAAATTTAAAAAACAGCCTAAAAGCACATTATTTCTCAAAAAGTGAAAGAAATGTAGCTTACTGTTAGAAAAATGGCTCACCACCCCAGAATCTGCCACCTGAAAAAACTATTTCACATTGTGAAATTCTGCTTTATAGAAAGGCTGCAAACTTTCACAACATACATGTATGCATTGCCCTTCCTCTTAGCAGAAATTTCTCATCTTTATCTTGTCAAATTGGAAAAAAAATGTATTATTTCAGTGTTCTCTAAGCACCATATGAGAACTTTTTTGGATATATGTACAGTTCAGATTGTTCCTCATAGGCAGAAGAGTATATTTTATTTCTGTTGCAGTCTCTTTTGGAATATAGTTTTTTAAAAGCAAAGTCAAACCAAAACCACAAACCAGAAGCTTACTTTTTCTTTTGATTCATTTTGCTGCTTGAAGATATCTCTCACATCAGGAACCTGGTATTGCTTATTTTTCTTCCTCATGGTCTGCGTGACAGTCTCCACTCGCTTCTGAACTGCCGCTGCCTGAGTTCGGGTCAAAGTAGCCAAAACTGCCATGCTTTCTTGAGAGTCCACAGAAGCCTCTCCAAAGAGGTTTGACAAACCTGCTTGTTTCAGCCACTCTTCTTCCAGTTCTCCCTCTGAGCCAAATAATAGGAAGGGGGAGGAAATAATGAGGACATATATTCAAGATACAATTAATGCTAGTGTCTTCCACATATATTCTGTTAAAGAAATAAATGGTTCTTGCTATTATTTAAAAGATCTATAACCTACCTTTCAGGATACAACCTCCCCCATACGTTGACCTTATATCAGAAAGCAAAGGGGCTGCAAAGACCCAAGCTGCAGTAGAGCCAAGGTTTTCACCTTACTCTCAAGGGGGAAGAGTTTGAGCATAATCTCCATTATGAATCTGATTGTATTTTCAAGTCTTTTTGTATGAGGAACAGTTAAAAGTCTTTCACTACAGATTTTGATGATGTTGGGAAAATAACCGTCCACAGCTCGCGGTAATGGTAAGGCTAGTAGAAGTTTAGTCTTCATTTTACTGTATTTCATAGTGGTCTCATGAACCTCTCCTACAGCAAATTGGCTGCACTCATACAGAATAATAACAAAAACATACTGTTGTTAGATGCAAGAGGAACTGTGAATCTCGGGAACATTCACATGCTTTCTCCTTCATCCATATGTAAGGGAAAGAGATTAGAAACCTTTGGGCTGCAGTTTGTCCTTATATCTGAATGCAGTAAATTATATTTGGAAGTTTCTATTTTTACCTGTAACTACTATTCTAATTTCCAGCACAGAAGAAGGAATGAAAAGATCTAGCTACATGTGCATATAATGGCAAGCCTCAATGTGCTGTATCATTTAAATATGGTCATTGACTTCCTTGGAAGGGAATGTAATGAATTAAAAGCACAAGAAGCCCTATAAAAGGTATTTCAGGTGTACAGAAGACATTGCTTCTCTTCCCTGCAGAATCCCCATAAGATTCCCTTTTATATGTTGGTTTTTACACATATGAGTATCCTGTACTAGAGTTCCAGCACAGCCAAGAATGTATGTGTGATTGATATCTTGAGTGGATTTATATTCTGCTTTTGCTAGTTCTGCATCTTTTTCTCTCTCTCCTCCAGCTAAAACTGTTAGCAATTTGTTTTGTTAATACAGTCCTTAATTGGTTTAAATTAATTGGGGATTATTTAGATTAATGAATGATTTTACTACAAATGGTTAGATCTCAGCATTTATTATTAGGGCCAAATAAGAACTAAACATCCAGTTGAAGTAGTTTCACTGAAGCACAGAGTTCTCAGCTGAAGTGTTCCAGTTACACTATTACACCAATTACACTATTTAGACAGACATCCACAGATTTAGATCAGTGATGTCTGTCCAAATTATGCAATAAATTATGGAAATTTTTAAAAAATTCACTCACAAGTACTTCAGAGAATTATAATTGTTTGAAATAGTACCGTTCATCTGTGCCTCTTGCTTGAACCTTCACTCTAAATGATGTTCTTTCAAACAAGTCAAAATCAACTTTTTGTTACAACCCTACTGTTAAAGATGCAGCATTTCAAAAATGTTTTATTCAAGCATTATTTAACTTCTTCCTATATAAAAACTCACCTTTAATGAAGAAGATTCTAAAAATCATATAATGGAGAAGAGTAGTCATTCTATGAATACTTATCAATACTTAAATAATATTCTAAAAGAAATGTCAGACATTCTGTCATACCTTCCTAATACACCGTTTTCCTTGGTAAACAATGAATGGCTGACTTGTACGTTTGAGCTGTAGGTACACAATCTCACCCCAGAGTTTAAAATGACATTATCTGACAGTGAGATTGTTTTCAATTTGCTAGAACCAGCTGAATGCTAATATTAGATCATTTTTAATGGGTAAGAGTTTACTGAACTGCTGATTCAGTAATGACTACAGCAGTGGTTCTCAACCAGTGGGTCCCCAGATGTTTGTGGACTTCAGCTCCCAGAAGCCCCAACCACTATAGTCAGTGCTCAGGGCTTCTGGGAGCTGAAGTCCACGAACATCTGGGGACCCACAGGTTGAGAACCACTGGACTACAGGGTCCACACGATTTGAAAAGTGCATCCCCTGAAATGAGCCTGCCCATGCTTTAAGATGTGTAGAGAAGGCTTTTTCTCAGTCCTACCACCCTCTCAGGAACATTTGGTGAGGATATGAAAGAGTGCCTTCTAAGTGACTGCTCTCAAGTGGTGGAACTCCCTTCTCAGACAATCCAGTTGGCTACCTCCCTGCTGTCTATTTAAGGCAACTTTTGGGCTTTAGTGCATGCAACAGATAAAGCTTTTACAGGGGGTGTGTTTTTATTTTATTAAGTGTTTAAGGGTCTTTTAATGCTGTTTTTAACTGTATTTAGCTTGGTTTTTTTAAAACAGAAATCTAGTTGTGTTCTAACTTTTAACTGTCTTTTAATGGTATTGTGCTCTTAAAATGTCGTAAGCTGCTTGGATCCTACATTGAGAGAAAGGCTGGATATAATTTGAAAGAAGGAAAGAAAGAAAAAGAAAAAGAAAAAGAAAAAGAAAAAGAAAAAGAAAAAGAAAAAGAAAAAGAAAAAGAAAAAGAAAAAGAAAGAAAGAAGTAAACACGACTTCTGAATGTTACACCAACGAGTACCAGTTTAGCATAGATAATCATTTCTATAGAAATGGAGAAATTGCCTGTTACCACAAGGTCTGGCCATAATCCAGCAACAATAGCTTGAAGACTGTACAAATATGACTGGAGAAAATTCTCCCTCACGAAGGAGATACCATATACAACTTTTTCTTCTCCCTTCTATACTTCCTCAATCCCCCTATATTTCTTCAATCCTATATGTGAGGATCCTGTATGTGAATATATATCAGAGATCCTTTAAAATATGAATATTTTTTAAAAAAATACATCTTGAAATGGCCTAGAGAAAAAAAGGATGTGTGTACCTCAGGGAATAGTTTGTGCCAAACAAAACAGATGAAGGAGGCATGATACAGAAACTGGTTCTGTTGTGTACACATTAAATATCTTTTGTTGTATTACTCTCATTAGTTAGACAAACTTTTGTAAGAAAATCTCATGAACAGAGGTGACAGAAGGATAAATACACATTATAAACACTGAGGTCTCTCGTGCTACTCTCAATACTTATGAAAAACAGTTCCCAGTAGCTCCCCCCACCCCCCATCCAATACACACTGGGTATAATCAAGGCTTTATTTCAGCCAGCATCCTTGCCTCCATCACGGCCAACCACATACCCACAGAATTCACATCAGAAAGGCAATTACTGCCAGCCCACAATCACTTGATGGAAGGTTTCAAGCCAACGCTAGCCAGTGCTGAATGACCACATTCTAAACTTAGTACAGCTGCAAGGAGGAAAAGCATACTCAAAAATTTCCTCGTTCTCAGCAACAAAGGGTATCTCAACACATTGAGGCACCCTCTTTCTCCCCAACAAATGTCAGCCACCAGATAATATTCCATATTTGGGAGCTTTTTAATGAAACAAATTTTTCACCAAAAAGTCCCAAAATGCATCAAAAATCAAAACAGTCCAAAAATTCTTAGAATCTTGCCTGGTGGGTAAAAATTTTTTGGAATTTTTCCTTTTTGCACAATAATAAAGTTAACAAAGAACTAAATGATGTAAAGTTGAACTCCTGAACCTTGTATTAAAGAAACAGTTTCATTAAATTTGATTTTGATTACCATCAGGTTCTTTCACCACAACCACTTCTTGCTCCTCGTGATCATTGCCTCTAGTTTCATTGATGTTTTCAAGTTCCTTCCAATAGTCATCCAAGGACAATTCATCCAGTGAATCTTGAGAACCCGAACGATCATACGGAGGCCTCCCTGACGGCTTCTTAGAATTGTCATGGTTCATTGTATATTGGCCAGATCTGCGGCTAGAAAATGTACACATCAAAATAGAAATTTACTAAAGTGTAGCAGGGCTCACAACAATAGCCAAGCCATGAAAAGATATAGCACTGATCCCCATAAAAGCTTTATGTCAAGTCATCAGACTGACACTTTTATCAATTTTTCTCAGCTTTTGACCAGCACTAAATATTTCATTACAATTATAGTGTGGAGGAAAGTGGAAGAGGAGTTCCAATTTCTTTAATTCTGTTTTCTCAAAAACATTCCAACTGGTTTCATCAACATTCAGGGTCACATAACTGTCTGTGGAAAGAATTTTTTCCCAGGCCAAGACAACAGTTAGCTGAATCATCTAGCACTTGTAAATGTACTTAGAGATAAACACTTCAAATATGGATAAACTCTCCTGGGATAACTTGTACTAAAACAAGCAAAACAAGGTCAATATACTGAAGCAAGTAAATTTAAGCAACTCACCATTGTCTTCTATTATTCTGAAACAGGGCTTTAGCTCTTTCAGTCCTCATTAACTAAAGTAGGTTTCTATACTAACTTTACTAAAGCTATGCACAGTGACCAATATCCCATCTTTTTTTTCCAAACCAGAGCAAAGCCAACTGTTCACGTTGAATGGCGAACGGAGTGATAAGTTAGCACTTATATAAAATACCACTAATCAAATGGATCAGCTCTAATGGTAAAGGGACACTGGATTTTTACCACTACAGTTTGAGTTTCCCTCATCTGGAAATCCAAAACCCTCCAAAAACTCAAACTTTTTACAGCTAGCTGTTTGCTTCCACCTTCAAGGCAGTGCTGTGGCACTCCTGCTCCTTCATTTCTCAGATCCTCAGTGCCTCTCTTTTGGTGGCCAGTTACTTGCTTTTGGCTTCAAGGCAACAGCTGTCGCACTTCTGCTTGTTTGCCCCTCAGATTTAAGGAGCACCATAGCTACTGCCTCAACGGCAGAAGTGGGCAGCTGGTGGCAGAAAGAGAGATCTAGCCTCAGTCTCTCTCCAGCCTCGTGTCTCATACACAAACAAACAGCAAAGGAAGAAGAAACAAGGCTATTCCAAAAACGGTACTGTACTCCAAAATAAAATAAAAAAACTCCAAAATAGGGGACTCTTCTGGTTCCAAGCATTTCAGATAAGGGAAGCTCAACTTGCATTAGTAGAGGAAAAACAAGTTAAAACTCAATTTGTCTTATTGCTAAGAACATATGTATCCTTTCCTTCTACATTTATTCTTTTCCTTAATTTCTTGTTCCATCAAAAGTATCTGGAGTTTGAACAAACTGATCATTATCTGATCTATCGATGAAATTCCTGTAGAAAATCAACCAGATTAATGTTTAAAAGAAGAGGTTGTTTACTTGTAACTGCGATTCTTCGAGTGGTCATCTATGCCCTCACACAATGGGGAATCTTCGTGCATGTGCAGTAGCTTTTCAGAAAGTTCCAGAGCTGAGCAGTTTGGCGGGAACCCCTCCCCCCTCTGGTACTGAGCATGCTCAGTCCTGCCAAACCAACGGTCTCTCTTCAGTTTCGAAGTCGGCCAAAGCAAGGACCTGAAAGACAAGAGGCTGGATGGGTGTGTGTGAGGGCACAGATGACCACTCGAAGAACCACAGCTACAGGTAAGCAACCTGTTCTTCTTTGTGGTTTCTGTGTCTCACACGATGGGAGACTGAGTAGCTTACCGGTGGACAGCGGGTCAGGTTCTAGAAGATAGAAGACAGCACTGCACAACCGAAGCGAGCATCAGGCTGGGCCCTGCAGTCAAGGCTGTAGTGGCAGACGAAGGACAAACAGCAGGACCACGTAGCCACATGACAAAGCTCCTGTAGGTCAACTCACCTGAGAAGGGTCGCTGAGGAGGCCATTACCCTAGTGGAATAGGCACGAAGCAAAACCGGTGGAGGTTGCCTGGCAAGTTCATAGGCAAGGTGAATTGTCTGGGCAACCCATTTGGAAAAATGTTGAGTGACCTTTCTGGCGCCCACTGTAGCAGACAAAAAGGTGGGGAGTCTGACAGAAGGTTGAGGTCCTTTGCAGGTAAAAGGCAAGAGCACGGTATACGTCCAGCGAGTGCAGGGAGCGCTCGAGAGGTGAGGCAGGATCAGGATAGAAGGTAAGTAGAATCAAATCCTGATTCAGATGGAAGTCAGAGACTACTTTAGGAAGAAAAGACAGGTCCAGACACAGGACTACCTTGTCCCAATGAAACACGAGGAATGGGTCATCACAATGCGACGCAGTCAGTTCTTCTGTCTGCCTGGCCAAAGTGACAGCAATCAAGAATGCTGTCTTCATGGTAAGGAGATGGTCATCAGATGTGGGCATTGGTTCAAAGGGATGGCATATAAGCTGAGAAAGGACAAGTGATAGCAACCATGGAAGAAGCGGTGGAGAGATAGGAGGATAGAGGTGTTGCAGACCTTTAAGCAATTGCTTGACTGGAGGGTTACAGAAAACAGCTGAGGAAGGAGAACCACGTGGCTGATAAGCCACGATTGCAGAGAAGTAAGCTTTCATAGAGGAAAAGTCGAGGCCCTGGTCCTGCAGTGTCAAGAGGAAGTGAAGCACCATTGACAGGGAAGTCAAAGAAGAGGCCTCATTATGGGAATCTGCAAAGGCTATGAACTTCCTCCATTTGTAGTCGTGAGATCTGCGAGTGAATTCCTTCCTCGCAGCCGTAAGGACAGCTTGGATAGCGGGAGAGTCTAGAACGTCATCCTCCACATGTGCAGGCGGAGGAGAGGGAGGTCCAGGTGCAACATGCGACCGTTTGAGTGAGAAAGGAGGTCCAGCGTGCTCTGAAGTCTCATGTTGCGGCCCCTTGTGATGGCAAGAAGGGGACCAAACCAATGTTGTCTTGGTCAATAAGAAGCTATGAGGACAGCGTCTGCTCTGTCCACTGCGATCTTAGCCACCACTCGGCCAAAGAGAGGAAACGGTGGGAAGATGTAAAGGAACTCCCCACTCCAAGGGAACTGGAACATGTCCCTGAGAGAGCCGGGGCCCAGGCCGGCTCTCGAGCAATGACAGGAACATTTCCTGTTCCGTTCGGTCACATAGAGATTGATGGCTGGAGCACCCCACCGGGACACTATCTGCTGGAAGGTGGCATTGGAGAGGGACCACTCGTGGTGGCATGCTGTGTCTCTGCTCAGCGTGTCTGCTGTCACATTGTCCTGTCCTGCTAGGTGAACCACAATGGGATGTATCCGTAGTGGAATGCACCAGTCCCAGATGCGTAGAGCCAGATGCAGCAAGATGGAGGAGTGAGTGCCTCCTTGTCAGTTCACATAGCAGACAGCTGTCGTGTTGATAAGCAATATAGAAATAAATGCTATATATACTGCTATATATATATTGTCTGATAGGATCTGGACAGTCCGTCCGACGATGAGGTTCCGAAAGGCCCAAAGAGCTTTGAGGATTGCCAAGAGCTTCAACGCATTGATATGGAGATGCGTCTTCAGGCCAGCCCAGTGGCCCTGGACTGTGAAACCGTGACAGTAAGTTCCCCAACCAAGGAGGGACGTGTCGGTCATGATGGTAAGTGTTGGACGGGGCTCGACATACAGCATTCCCGACAAGAGATGGTGTGGGGACAGCCACTAACGAAGAGAGTCCCATACTGGATGAGGGACCCACAGAATTCAGCATTGATTGTCAAGCAGAGGATCGAAGGACCGGAGAAACCAGCATTGCAGGGGGTGAGCCCGAAGGCAAGATAAGTAGGTGACCGCCATCGTGGCCACTATGTAGCCAAGAAGCTTTTGGATCCTGTAGGCAGAAACGGATGGACTGCGCAGCATGTCCAAGCGTGCCTCATGGGTAGGAAGGCCCTGGCGCAAGTGGAGTCCAGAGTGGCCCTGATGAAGTCAAGAGTGTGTGAAGGTTCCAAGTGGGATTTCTTGGGATCCACCCTGAGTCCGAGATCGGAAAGGGAGAGTGCAACGTGGAGGTCCTCATACAGTTTGTGTTAGCAGGACGCCACCAGTAACCAATCATCCAGACAGGGGTACACCACAATGTTCTTCATATGGAGGTAAGACACCACAGGAGCTAGACACTTGGTAAAGACCCTGGGGGCTATGAACAGATGGAATGGCAGGACCTTGTATTGGTAACAGACACCGTCAACTGCAAATCGGAAGTACCTCCTGTGGTGGGGGCAAATAGAAATGTGGAAACAGTCATCTTGTAGGTCAATGGATGTGAACCAACCTCAACGCCTCAGGAAAGGCAGAATGGAGCACAGGGTGACTATCTTGAATTTCCGGGGGAAATGAAAGAGTTCACCCCCCTGAGGTCTAGGATGGGTTGGAGAGTGCCATCCGATTTGAGTACCATGAAGTACCGGGAGAAGAAGCCGGTGGATTTGGCTGAAGGTGGCAGCTGCTCTATGGCCTCTTTGAGGAGGAGGGTCTCGACCTCTTTGAGAAGGGCCAGGCTGGCAGGGGTGGAGTAGAAGATGCCAAGAGGAGGAGTATTTTGAAACTCGATGGTGTAGTCAAGACGGACGATGGTCCGAACCCAGGAGTCCAAAGTGATTTTGCACCAGGTGTTGAGGTGGTGAGCCAGTCCTGTGGTTCTGGACAAGTGGTCAGCCAGATGAAAGAGAGGTAGAGGTGATGACCTGCAGGGGAAGTCAAAAATAAGACTTAGCAATCGAAGAGGATTTCTTGGAAGATGGTTGACATCGTCTAAAGGAGCGATGGGAAGAAGCCTGCAAGAACGATTGGTGAGATCCGTGGCGAGGAGAGCATAACCTATAAGAGTAGGAAGGGCGCTTCCATGAAGAACGGGATGAAGATGGTCTTCTAGGCTGAGCCATTGGATGAAGGCCCATCTTCTTAGCTGTCAGTCGAGCTTTCATAAGATGGTCCATTGCATCACCTGTTAGTCGCATGACAGAGTCCTTGGCTGTCAAAGGGCAGATCCTCAATCCATTTTCTGCTATCCTCCATCAACCCAGCAGACCAGAGCCAGGCGAATTGGCAGAGGGCAATCACACCCACCATCATGCGCGCTGCACCTTCAACAGCGTGCCGGGACGACTAAATCTGTTGATTTGAGAGAGTGACAGACTCATTAAAATATTGGATGGCAGTAGCTCTGTGATCATCTAGCAGGTGGGAAAGCAGGGGGAAAAACCTATCCCAGATGTTACATTGATAGGCCGCCAGGCAAGCTTTAGTGTTAGAAATCCTGGCGATCAATGAGGAGGCAGAGTAGAAGCAACGGCCAAAGACATCCAAACAGCGGCCCTCATGATCAGGTGGAGTTGTGTGGGCCCTTTCACCCCCTTTTGCTTGGGATGACTCAACGACAATTGAATTAGGAGTCAGGTGACTGAATAAGAAATCGACATCCTTCTCCTGGGTATGGTAAAGATGTTCCAGGTGGTGAGGGATTGGTTGAAGCAACACTGGCTGGGCCCAAGAATGTTTCAAAAACTCCTGCGGGACAGGCAGAAACGGAATCGGAGCCATCAACAAGAGGTCGAGTGTTGGCACAGTGGAATACTGGGTCCTGTACTGTAGGAGCAGGAGCAGGAATGTCAAGGCCCAAGGCGTTGGCCATTCTGACTAATATGTCAGAGAACTGCTTGACATCCTCAGGAGCTGAATCAGAAGACGGGTCCCCAAACACTAGAGGTGGGGAGGTATGAGACTGCGGTGTAGAATCTGTTGAATCACCATCGGAACCAGACGAACCAGAAGAAGGAGACAATGAGTGAAGGGATCAAGAACGACAATGTCAGATGGGTCCCATTGTAAGAAGAACAGCTGGTGGAGCAGGGACTGTTGGAACAGACGGAGCCGGAAGCAAGACCAGAATTTGCACTGGTACCGAGGTCAGGATACGAAGCGGTATCCAAGTCAATGCCAACAAAATGGGTAGCAGGGTCGGGATCGGTGCGATGACGGACTGCGTTGACAGCAGGGCCAACAGAGATCTTGGCAGAGTGGAGGCAGGGTGAGCATCCGGCAGAGGCAGGGACACCATTGTTGTCACCCGAGGATGCGGCGAAATGGCCCGACAATGAGACAATGGGTCTCGGGACCGGTGATGAAACTGAGATGGTGAACAACAGTAGTAGGCCAATCGGGACCAGAGAACGGGATCTGGAGAGGCAATACTGAGGGGAACGTTGGTAATGAGATCCCGAAGGAGATTGTGATGGGAAACGTGAACGTTGAGGATGGTAAGAGGACCAACAACGAATGTCAGGATGGTACCAGTCACAGGTGAGTATGAGTGGTAGGAGCCGGGTTGCTCTCTCCAAAGGTGCTCGTGGCCATACCGGGCAATATAGGAGGCCAACAAGAAAGGTGAATTGACTCTTGCTAACGAAGGCTCGGAAGCAGTGAGGCAGCTGTAGTTGCAACATGGGGATCTACCCCTTTCACCACGTTCCAGAGAGCAGGCCACACTAACTCAAGGCTGGTCTTGGGAAATAGCCCAAGGAGCATCCAAAACAGGTGGACAGTCCAGCTCAGGACAGCCAGAAGAGAGAGCTGGGGCCAGTGGAGTTTGCAGACACCCAACTCCAGACTGGCCTGACACAACAGGCAGAGAGGCCGGTGGTGAGGGCCGACAGTCCAAGTCAGACGCGAAATCCGCAGCAGCCAGAACCGAGGGCACCGGGAGCTAGGCAGCATCCCGCACCAGTGAAAGGACGGGAGCATCACCCTCTATGACGGTAGATGTCGCAGGTTGCGTCAGAGGAGGTGTCAGTAAGGGACCAAGAGAAGGTCGATTAGCTGGTGAATGGGCAGAGGCAGAAGGAGAGCAATGCTTCTCCTTCTTTTTCTCCTTATTGGAGGAAACAGAAGGATGGTGCAATGAGGTACGTTTATGCTCCGCCAAGGTGACCTTGCAGGGTGAATGGGAGCCTGCTGCGAGGTCAAGGTAGCATCCCCAGTGGTGGATGGAAGAGTAGGTATCCTGGAGAGCTTTGGAATCTTCGGTAAAGAAGATATCGATGGTAAAGCTGGCAGGGTCAAGGTTGGTACTGGTATCGAAGGTGTCAATACCAAGGGACCGGTCGTTACTGATCATTTCAGCCCCGAGGCAGAGGACGTTGTAGAAGGCGTCCATACCAAAACAGCGGAAAGAGTGGTATTGGAAGATGCCTGCTCTTTAAGACAAAGGATTTGCTCCCAGCAGTAAGATTTCAACCGAGAAGTTCTATTCTTCAGAGTCTGGGAGGTGAAATCCTTACAAACAGAGCAGGCCTGAATATTATGGCCCTCCCTGAGGCAGAACAAGCACCCGGGGTGGGCACCTGAAAGTGAAACCTTGAGGCCACAAGGCACGCACAACTTAAACAGAGACAACATAAGAAGGGGAAGGAGTTCTTACAGATTTTTGTTGTAAAGCGATGAGAAAATGAAGAAAAAACCAACAATTAGAAGAACTGCTCAGCGAGGAAGCCTTTTGAGCTGCTAACAGGTTGATGGACGAAAAGAAACTGAGGAGAGACCGTTGGCATGGTGGGACTGAGCATACTCAGTACCAGATGGGGGAGGGGTTCCCGCCAAGCTGCTCAGCTCTGGAACTTTCCGAAAAGCTACTGCACATGTGCAAAGATTCCCCGCTGTGTGAGGCACAGAGACCATGAAGAAGAACAAAAGTTATCTGTTCATCAATTATGAGCAGTGTATCACGGTGGCACTGCACAAATGAAGTGGAAGGATTGAGAAGAACAGAGAAGGAGCCATCTCCTCCTGCCTGCATCCATAAAACTGGCCTGGGAGGGCTGAGAAGCCCCTTGAACTGGTTTTCAGGTGGTGAGAACAACTGAGCAAGGAGGGGAATGGGGAGAAGGTTCCACTGCAACTGCATACAGATTACTGGATTTAGCTGACTGCCTAGAAAACTGTTGTTGTTGTGTGTCTTCAAGTCAATTCTAACTTTTGGTGACCCTAAGGAAAACCTATCATGAGGCTTTCTGGTACTGAGAGTGTGATACACCCAAGGCCACCAGTGGGTTTCTATGGCTGAGCGGGGAATCTAACGCTGATCTCCAGGGTCACACTCCAGCACTCAAACCACTATACTACACTGGCTATCTGTCTAGAAAATAGAATACTTAATTGTATAAATGGGCTTTCAAAAACTAAAACCAAAGTGGGCCACTGAAGAAAGCTTCAATTTTACAAAATGCGAAGTTTCGTTTTTCTTCAAGTATTCTCTTTTTTATAAAAGCATTCTCCCCTTCTTGGGCAAGGCACTGGGCTGGAAGGAACATTTCTTTTTTCTTTTTGGGGTGTGTGTGTGTGTGCTTCATTCCTATCATGGAAAACCAGTCAGCCATATAATTGCTGCAACTTTCTTTGCACTTTGGTAAGTATTCATCTGTAAAGAAGCATATACAATATTTCTCTACATAAAACATGTTTTTGCTGAGAAATGTGTTTCTTGCACATGGAGCAATGTTTTTTGCATAGAAAATATTGTTTCTAGTACAGGAAACCCAATTTCTATGCAAATACCTAGTGATGTATAAATCACAATCAAAAACTACACAGAAAACTTCATGCTCTTGCACAGTAGGGAAAATATCATAGGAACTCCTCATTGTTGTCTGTGAACATAACTAAGACTTAAAACTAAAGTTAAGAAAGTGATGGTAAGACAACTCTAGTTATTCTGGAAAGAAAGATTTTATTAACCTATTTCAGTTGGGTTTTAGTCTTAGTGCTGAAAAAAAGAACTGTCTTGGTCACTACTGTTATTTCTGTCAAGAAAGACACAGCAAGACCCTTATGATTCTCTTGGATCTTTTTTCTACTAACAGTGACAGTGAGATAGGTGTTGTCGGCAATCTGCTCTGATTTATCTGGCCAGTACAATGGACCTTGCAGCTACTTTGATTTGTGATCTCGAAGGGTTCCTTTCCTACCCAGCACTTACTTCTGTTTTTTTAATATCTACATGAAACCGTTGAAAGCAATTATCTGAATATATAGTATAAGATTCACCAACGTGCAGATAATGCTCTTATCTTTTTTTATCAAAATCCAGACAATCTGTGAACATCCCAAAGCATTGTCTAGGGATGGTAACATACTGGATGAAGGCTAGCAAATTAAAAGTCAACCTAGACAAGACAGATTGATTATAATAACATTATGGACATGATGCTACTCTTGATTATGGTCTAGGAAACACAATTCATTCAAAAAAAGACTGCACGTTTGTTAACTGGAGCCAAACCAGTGTATCTGCCCTGTCTTTGTTAGTCATCTGCTTTTATTCTCTGAACATATTCATACCGGATTTTTACTTCCCAAATTGCTGTTTCGCTATATTATTTTTAAACCGTATTTTATAATTTGATGCCGAAAGCCACCCAGAGAGCCAATATTTTTGAGCAGCTTAATGTAGCACATAAATAAGATATTTTAAAATACATCTTGAAAGAGTCTTTTAGCCACAATGCAGAAAGATCAAAGGTTAAAATGTCTGTGCAGAGTTTCTAGGCGACTGTTTAGGCCATCTCTATGAATCCATTATCACATACTAACTCCTGGCCAGGAGCAGCTTCACTGACATGCTCTACTTAGCACTAGGAAAAGAAAGAGAACTGAATTTCCAGGAATGCTTGAACCCCCTCCTTATTAAGCAAAATGTTTTGTTGGCAACAATCAATTCCCCAAGACTCTAGGGTCTAGAGGTTTGAAACGATCAATATCACAGAGACAGAGTATCTGAAAGACAACCACAAAAGTCTTGTGCTAACAGGCATTTTCAGCTCCTGTGCAGATTAATGTCATAGTTCCTTAAGGATTACCAATTTCCTTTAGAATAATTCCTGGTTCTTAAGGGAAAGGGAATAAACATAGCCAACAAGATATTATGAGTAAAGGAAGAGAAAAAAACATCATTTGTGGAGAGACAGCTGACACATATACAGAAACAGCTAAAACTAATTTCTTTATGGTTAGCTTCTACAACAGAATTTGGGCCAGAAAGAAAATAGAATCTGGCAAGACTTTATGAGTTATTTAGAAGGTCCATTTCAAACAGAGGGTCTACAACAAAAATTAAGTATATTATTTCTTACTTAATTCTGGTAGAACAAATTAACTAATGGTTATAAAGAATGTGTTTCTGTAGTGACAAAATAATGCATTAATTTAATAAACGCTGCAGCCTTCATTTATATTACTGTGTACTTCAGAAGAAATACTGCGTCCACACTCATAATGATACGTAATCATTGGTCTATTAACTGGCACAGAGCAAGAAATACTCAGAAGCACATTTAACTAATACTATATACAGTGGCTGCTGGTGGCTCAAGTATTAGTGGGGTGATTAATTCACTCTGGATTTTAGTCCAGAATTTAAACGCACTCTCCAAGGTGCTGAACCTGTTTTGGGGAGGAGTTTGGCAGCTTGGATAGCTCCATTCAAATCCAGATTAAAACCTAGAGTTCATTTACCATATTACTAGCATCAGAAGCACCAGCTGCCATAACAATAAATAAACTGTCATCAGTTATACTGTCGACAGAAAGCGCCCACTACAATGAATGAATCAGCTATAAAATATTTCTAATTTGTATTTGCTCAGGTATATTCTAATCCATTTTAAGCCACCGTACCAATCTATCTATGCTCTCAAGTTTCCATCGCTATTAGCAAAAGATGTTACCCCAAAACATGGGTGACTCTGGCATCCACCCATGATGCCAATACCTCCACGAGACAGTGGAGAATTAATTAACTCAAATTAGGAGGCCTGCAAGAGGGGAGTAATTTGATGAGATCATTCCACTAACGTTTATGTGGTCTTGCAGGAAAGAACAAGCCAGAGATTCCAAACTAAGCTAAAATGTGTTTTATTGAAAGATTCAGACATGCACACAAAAGATCCAGGCACTCACATACACAAGAGCTGACCAAAAGATAAAGGGAGGAAAGTTGTGGACAGAGGAATTTTAGGGTTCAGGTGATAATTACTGATCTGGAGAGCAGTGAAGAAAGCAGTGGTGTGGCTTAGACAGATGCTTAAGGACAGTACTCATTCGGGAACCAGAGTGAAAACATGGTGACCAGCAAGAGAAGTACTGCATCTATGCTCAAAATGGAGGGCTTATCTACTCCAAAAACACCCTGCAGATATGGGTATGAATGGCTCTCCCAGCAGAACACAGCAACACAGACAATGGGATCTGGAAGGAGTTAATGGTCTTAGTGTTTAGTTGACAAAGAGGTAATGGCTATCGTAATAGCTCTGTATTGTCAGGGGTTTGGGAGACAATGCAGGGAAACATCCAAGAGTGAGGGAGCAGGGTTGAAACAACCGTTGTTTTAGCAGGAACTACCTTTTGACCACTGTATGCTCACAGATGTTCCAGCTTCATCTTAAGACTATTACCTCCAGAGTTGTTTGGTAATCTGCCTAACAATGACTTCAGGTACACCTAGAGAGGGTGTGGGCTAACCTGCCTTGCAATTACACATTTTCAGCCAGTAATTTTCCTCTGTCCAGCTTGACCTTCCAGTCATCTCAGGTGCCATTTTATATCAATGCCAATTAAATAATATTTCATCAATTAAACCATATCAATCTTGGGGGATGCATGCGGCCGTTACAAAGATGCATTTGCTTTGACTAAAAGACTGACCAAAAAATGTAGCTATTCCCCTGACCAATACAATGTCTGTTTAATCAGGAGCCATATTACACATCTCAAAATGACAGCACAGACTTTCTTTGCTGTTCCTGCTGCAGGGGAAGAACAATTCTCAGCAGGCAAAAGCAGAAATCTTGGGACACCGTTCATCTCTCTGAAGCTTCTCTGCTCCCTGCTGAAAACTTGCATGCTGCTTTTCAGTTAAAAAAGGAAAACGTTAAAAGACAATTTCATGTTCCCAGCATATCCTCAAATCTGGCACTTAATGCAAATTACACAGGCCATGACATGGGTTTCCTCTTGAATGAGCAAATTTTTTATTCAGAAATAGGGATCACAGGAGACCCTTTCAGTATCAGAATCCTGACATGGGGGCAAATGTAACTTGCCCTTTCCTACCTCCACATTATGGATGCTGATCAAGGATCCCATACCTACTGTCTGTATAATGGAAGGGGGTGCATCTTTGCAGCAATACTGTCCTTACCTCGAACTAGATATAACAGGAGGCTGGGAAGCATGCAATCCTCCATACATTTTTGGTTTTCACCTCCCAGCATGTCTCACCATTGGCTATGGTGGCTGCTGAGATCTCAGTGAACAAAACTGATCTAGTGGCTTGTGCTGGCTATTTGTGAATGAAAATTTGTGTGCTCATGATTACTATCACATGCAGTTTGGCTACTAAAGTATCAACTGCTGCTGCTACTGCTACTACTGCTAACTATTGTTAATAGTATTAATATTACTTTCCTCAATGCAGAGATTCAAGGCAGCCTACAAAAATTTAAACAAATACAGGTAAATGCATTAACAAACATAGATGAAAAAACATACTGAAAGTTATTATTAAAACGCAATTCAACTATTCATAGTATTAAACCATTTCAAACAGATTGACTAAAAGGCAAAGGATAAAAATGAGCAAAACAGCACACTATTAAAAACCCTTACAGTCAACTCCTCAAAGCCTGTCGATTTCACTTGCTGATGGAAGGACAGCAAGCAGGAACCCATCCTAGCTTTCTTCCTAGGGGCCTGGCAATCTAGAAGCCTGGCAAGCTATACACTATGGCAACTTTCAGCTAAGAGCCCATGAAGGCTGAGGTGAATGCCAAAATGAGTTTCATATTTTCCTGTCCATCAGATCACTCAAACAGTATTCCACCTGCAGAGGATAATTTAGTTGATCCAGGGTGATCTAGAAAGCACTCAGTTATCTACCTGACTGACAAGGCTTAAGTGAACATCAAGAAAAATGCTTCTTATATCTTCTTCTCATCACATCACTCAAATGCTACTCCATCTGCAGACCAACCCAGAGGCATCAGTTTCAGGGCAAGTTGTCATAAAAACTATTCACACCCAAAGACTAGTTCTGCCAAGAATGAGGAATGTGCATAGATATTCTCTGGGGCTTTTCTTTAGCACTTAACTCTTGCATTGTTGCAAGATAAACATAACCTTTCACAAAGTCCCAAGTGTTTGCTTCAATCATGATAAGAAGTTGTATTTCTTCCCTTCCCCTTCTGGGGACTAAGTCCAGTAGTACAGAAACAACAAACTGCTATACAATCACTGTTTCTAAATGGGTTTACTTGCAGTTCATATCTGAGCTGTTTTGGCAAATAACTACCTTTAACATACCACTTAACAGCACATGCAAAAGAGCAGCACAAGGTTATTTTCCAAAGACTTCATCTACTACAGAAGATATTTTTTCCTTTAGAATTACTACTAAATTATCTCTGATGTAGCTTCAGAAGCATGCTGACATGAATTCCACTGGAAAGAAAATTGTGCAACCAGAGGGCTTCGTATATAAAACCAGTTATTCGTCTTCTCCTCTGAGCTACTTACACATGTAATATTTGAAAAACACTACTAAAAGCATTTTTAATCTATTCCTAAATTATTGATAGAAAATTTATCACAGCCTTGGCTAACGGAAATCTGGATTCAAATGGCTTCTCAGTTATAAATATCTCTCTGTAGCCTCGGACAAATCACTATAAGATATTAAGCTTAGATCGAAGACATTTAGATAGCAATCCCAACTTGGTGCCATCCAGATGTGTTTGACTGCAACTTCCACCATCCAAGCCAATACGGTCAATGATTGCAGTAACTAGAGGTGATGGAAGCTGTAGTCCAACACATTCAGAAGGTACCAGGTTGATGAAGGCTATGCCAATGCAGTTGGTTCTCTATACTAATACAGACTATCTTCCATTCAAGTTACAAGAAAACACAGTTAAGTAGGACTACCTAGTTACATGACGCATAATGTGAACTTGCTCTTCTTCTCCTAAACCTGAGGTACTCAGCACCTCTCGGCACCTAAAAACCTGGGCCAGGAACTTGGCAGCACTAGAGGTCAGTTTTGACTTCTTGTCTGGCTCACAGCAAAATCTCCTTGGTTTCCAAGTTATCACACAGCCTATTCAAATGTTAAGCTGAAAAGTGAGATCCAATCATGAATATGGACAGAGACTGAAAAAAATCCCTTTTTGGGACTACCACTCCCAGAATCACCTAGTCAACAAGGCACAGCTAGCTGGAGGATTTTGAGTGTTGTTCTAATGAGGATGAAGATGAGAATGAAGATGAGGAACAAATAATCTACATCCTGCCTTTTTCCCAATATCTGTCTTCAAGGCAGCTTACAAAAACTGAAACAAGCACAGTTAAAAGTAGTTATAAAGACATAAGAGACCCATATTAAAAGTTCTTTCTAAGATACAATTCAACTATTCCCATAAAGTAATTTAAAACAAATCCAATAAAAGGCAAAATATAAAAATCAGCAAAACAATGCATTGCTAAAAGCCCACACAATCAATTTCTATAAGTTTGTTGGAATAGAAAAGTTTCCATTTGACAATGGAAGGAGAGCAAGGAGTGAGCCATCCTAGCTTTCCTAGGAAGGGAGTTCCCACGCCTAGGAGCAGTCACCAAGAAGGCCCTCTCTCATGTTCTCAACAAATGTGCCGAGGAAGGTGGTGGGACTAGAAGAATGGCCTCCCCTGTAGACCTGAGTGAGCCATCTTGGGTCCTATTCAGGAGAAAGGCAGGATATAAATTAAATTATATTTGACCCTAGATAAGCTCATATAGGAAACACCGTTCTTCTACCTCTCATATCTGTAATCCAAAAGTCATAGTGCAAAAAGTAACTTTCCAAGATCTGTCTACCTTTAGATAAACCAGTGATGGGCAATTGTGGGTATCCAGATGGTTTTGATATAAAACTCCCAACAGCTATATCCAGCATAGGAAACGGTGACAAACAGTGGGAGCTGCAACTCAAAAACATCTGAAGGAACACAATTTTGCATAATTGAGCTAAACCATTAACAAAAGGACAGGATGCACCCTTCTTTTGCTTTAGGTATGTATGCAGATTAGTGTGTGTGTGTGTGTGTGTGTTATTAAACAAAGGGTCCTGCCTCTCATCAGAGCAGTATATATGTGAGAACCAGAAAGAGCCATGAATATAAAGTTGACACCAACAACAGCAGCTGCTGTATAGCTACTTTTCCTTCATACTGACTAGTAGAGATTTCTTTTCTTCTGCCACCAAAATATTCTGTTTTGCCCTTGCATTCACCTCAAGCGATTGCCTGCTGCTGATGGGCACAGAGAATGCCATGATGTCAAGAAATAAGTTCTGTTATACCAAACAAAGCTGGAGTGGTAAACAGGTGCTCCTTTGCTAGCAGCTACATGTTCTGCACTGCTTTCACAGGACACCATTCTGGTATTTCAGTAATGTTCCAGTTTCACAGACATTTTCTAGTAAACTGTTGAACTCGAGTGAGCCATTCCAGGACCACTGAATGACATAACTGCAAATATTCTTCTCTTATAGGGCTCGTTTGAATTTCCAGCAGAGCATTAACTGCACTGGAGGGAACAGCATAGCCAACAATTACTTTGATTTTGTAAAATATCCACAGATTTCAGTTTCAGCAGACACATCTGCCTTGATTCATCTGATATAAAGCAAGATAATAGTATAGGCACACCTCAGTTCACAAAGCCTTGATAACGAAGTTTTAACAAAGTCTCTCTACACCCCCTCCATTCCCTTTCCTCCTTGTCCTCTGAGAGTTTTTTGCTTCACCAGCGCTGGGAAGATGGTGATGGCTGGCTGGCAAGACACAGATCTCCATTCTCAGGTTGCAGCAATGTGTCTGCAGTAAACAATGCAATAAAGCTTGAACTGGAAAAGCACAGGAATATTCTCTAGTTGATCCTACTGTGTGCCTACCCACAACAAGTGAAGTAAATAGCAGCTAGAGCCAGTGTGGTGTAGTAGTTTGAGCCCTGGACTACAACCATGGAGATCTGGAAACTGATGGCTTAGCCATGAAAACCCAACTGGGTGATCTTGAGCACAGTCACACACACTCAGCCTGTGATAGGTTCGCCTTAAGTCATAAAAGACTTGAAGGCTCACAACAACAAACAGCAGCTGCCACCAGAATCATTTAGTGAGTGTGCCTGAACAGCAAAACCAAGAGAAAAAGAGAAGCAGATAAGCCTGCCTCCAGCATACCGCCAGCATATTTAACAAAACAAAACAAAAAAACAGATCTGTAAGTTTGACTACCAAAATAGAAATTATAAAGAAAATGGAAACTGAAAAAGAAAAATCATCCTTGAATGATTTTAGAAGACACTTTCAAGTATCTCTCAGAAGTTCAAAGTGTTTTTATTCACTTAGACAAGGCTTACATGACATGGCTACTTCATTTCACATGTGCATCTTGTTAGTTTTGCGCAAAAGTTTGTTGAAACATGTTGAGTGGCTCTTCTTTTTTTGTGGTGCCAAACCTATCCTTATTCTGTTCATGTTATTTCTGCCTATAGTATCAAATTTTCTGTTAAAGGACTAATGCTGAGGAACACATTAATTGAGATATTCCTGTATTTAATTTTATGGGGCTTTTACCTTCAAAAGTACCCCCCACACACACACACACACAAAAGGACATGGATTTCAAATGTTTTCAGCCCTCCAACCAGCAACCCTAATCAACGTGAACAAACGTGAGGGATGATGAGAGCTGCATTCCAATGACATCTCTAAGTCCATATATTCCTCATTGGTGCTATAAAGGAATAATCTGTGCATATGAGAATATGCAAAAATTCTGTTTAAAGATCACAAAAACAGTTTTCTAATATTACAGATTTACTGTCAGACAAACTTTGTTAAAACATGCATGATTGGAGATAAAATATTATATACCTGACTGACATTCCCTGTTTTTGAAACCAAACATTGATTTGGTAACACAAAAGACAAGCTCAAGAAGAGCAATGTGCAAAAAACACAACACATGATTTTGCATCTTCTAGTTTGTGTGCATCAGATTTGCATGTCTTCTTGCAAATCAGGTGTGCCAGTTGAATATGCAAATATAACACGTTCTGTACTTTTAAAATGAGTTGAACAGAGACTATACATATTTACAGTTGCAGTAATAAATAATTTTTTCCTTCTACCTTGTTTTTCAGCTGTTTGTTTCACAAAGAAAACACCCACAAAACAATAGTGACAATAAAAACACTCTAGCTATTAAAGCAGCAGATGCAGACTCGAAAATCACCGCTGTCATATGCGATTTAAGCAAGGTGTGTATATTTAAAATGAGCATAACAGAAGAATAGTCAAAAGAATTAGTTTACTTATCTGAAGAATTTTTACCTTGTTCTTCAGTTGGCAAAAGCTCCCAGGTCAGTTTACAAAGATCAATGAGATAATCCCTGTCATGAAAATGGTGTGTGTGTAAGGGGAGAAATCTGGACGCTCTTGGACTGTTATGCCCACGTGCCCTCATTAGTATATCTCTCAGTCAGGAATAATAGGAGCTGCAATCTTCCAACCTGGTGAGGGCTGCATGTTTCTCAATACTGATCCACACGATACAACAAAAAAGGAAAGAAGGTTGGGAGTGGGGAAGGGGGAAAAACTTGGTTATATGTCTTTGTTGTACATCACTCATTAGGTAGAATTCAAAGACATGGCCACGTTAGTCTGGATCAGTACGCAAAGGTATCTTGCAGCTTCTTTGAGACTAAATGAGAGAAAGTTGGTAGCATAAGCTTTCAGAGACCTACATTTACTTCATCCCTTTGCATCAATCATAAGGTTACTGGGGGAAAAAGATCCAAAATCCATCCTGTCATAATACCTTTATTGGACCATCTGAAAGGCATAAAATACATCACACCAGCTTTTGAAGCTTCACAGGCTTCTTCATGACGCAGAGACGGTAAACAGCTTACAGAAAAATATAATGAAGTAAAGTGTTATGGTCCTGGCTTACACATTCTGCTTTGGATATTGTAGGGAGTATGTGTAGGCAAAGGTGAGCTTCCCCCAAGGCCATAAACTGAGTGGGAACAAAGACAGAGGCAATAATTCTGAAGTTATACTCCCTCTAAAAACTGTATTTGCATTTAACTAGTTAGAAACCATAGATCACTATGATGGAATACATTTAGTCTCTTGGTAATGTCTCTGTATTCTCAAGCATGGAGATAAGTTTAGGCAGATGGAACAAGAAAAGTCTATCAACCGAGGCCAAAGCAGGTGAGTAACTAAATGCTACGTTTCCCCTCAATTGTATCTTTTTTTTTAAAATAATCCCAGAATTTACTATTGAAACAAAGATATTAAAAGCTGCTAAGAAAACTGCAGTAAAGTAGTCGAAGATTAAATGCAGTCACTGACAGCATTAAAACAGCATACAACTCAAAAATAAAAGAGCCATTACAATGACCCCAGACTAAAAGTCTTCCGGAAAAGATACCTTCAGAGATCAATAAAACATGGAAAAGGAAACAAAGTCTAATTTTTCAGAGCAGATACTTCCACTTACAGGCTGCTGAACATAGAAAAACACTCTAATTTACATCTAGACTTCAGAAGACTGTGGCCCATGAAAGAAGAATCTCTTAAGACTTCTTAAAGAACAGACAGATTCACATATGAAGAAATAATTCTTCAAACAGTCTGGTCACCCACTATTTATGATTCTACAGATAAAAATCAAACACTACTCATGCGAAATGTCCAGAAATTTTGAAGCGGGGCAGGGTACCAACAGTTTTTCCTTATTTATTGGGGGATTTTCCATGTGAATGGAAAAGGAAATGCATTCTTCAGATATCTGAAGACATGTTGCTACTTTAGTGATATATATATATATCTACAAATAGAGTTTGCACATAAAATTATTCATGTTTGAGTACATTGAATTCGGAAGCATAGTTTATTCAGACAAAATTTACAAATTTACTAACTTAATTTAGTTTTTAGAAGTTTTAAAATCTCATTACAAATGGAGCTAATTAACTCTTAAGAAATCCAGGATTTTGAATTTAGGCTCCTTCTCAGCATCAAAAAGACACAAAAAGCTCCCACTTTTTGGGGAATCCAAGAGATCCCTAGGATGACTTTCCAGAACCTGTCCTCCAGGAACATTGCTACAGCCAGCAGAGTTGAAGGACATAGCAGATCAGATCTACAGCTTTCAAGCATCATGACTTGCCCAAGGTTATTCTGCGGATTTCCACAGATGAGTGAGGATTTGAATCCTGATCTCCAGGAGTCCTAGTCCAATACTCAAAACCACCATACCATGCTGGTTTCTTAAGTACATATACTGAAAGACAGATTAGGTGACTCACAAACTGAATCTGTCTCTTGACATCCCCCATACAGAAACTTTCTGCGACAGCTTGCTATGAGCATACCAAACTATACTTGGGCTTAAGACTGAATATGCATATCTCATTGCTCTGCTTATCAGCAAAAGCAAATGGCATGAAATGATCAACCTTTCAAGAGATCTGCTTATTCTGCTAGAAATCATATCATTAAAACAAGAAGCAATTCCCACGAGCCTCATAAAATTGCTGTAAAGGAATCCTAATGTTCTTAAGGACATTTCTTTCAGTTTTGCCTTTGCAAACTGCTTTACTACAAGGTCAGAGAACAAAGGTCAAATAAGCACAAAATAATAGGTTTCCTCCAAAAAATCTTCTAACATACACAAGTTAGATGTATTATTTGCATAGCTGAGAGACAATCTTTAAGCAACTATGGAAAGAGAACTTACTATTTCATACAATTTTTGTAAATGCAAGTAGAAAGATTACTGCGAAAAGTTGCTTCAGTTCATATATTTTTGTCAACAATAGCTGTTGTCCCATAAGCTGACAGGTGACTTGAAGGCACATACACAAACAATTGTTGAAAACTATCTGAGAAGACTTTAAGTCACAAAAACACAGGAACATTTGCTCTTGGATAAACTCAAACGCTAAAATTACTCATTCCATAATGTACCACAACACATATGGATGTGGTCAGCAGATCCAAATATTTTGGCCCTTTCCAGGTGTATACGCATAGCCTATGTCCAAGTGCTTCCTGCTGGGCTAACAGAACTAATATCTGAAAACTGACACCTTTTTGGGTGCCAGTGAAGTTGAGCAAAGCCATTCTTTTCTCCCATTTAGGTTTACCCCAGGAATAACCCAAAGCACTTTGCTGCCTGAGGCATAGGACATGACTGCACGCATTTCCATTTCAAAACCAGAAGCTGGGCTGGTAGTTCAATCTTACTTCAATGCTGGAAATGACATGGGGTCTTGCAACATATCAAGGCAAGTTTAGAGGTCCAAGAAAGACTGTGGGGCTTGCACGGCTCTGTTGTCAGGGGCAGAGGCTCAGGAACAATGTCTGAGGTGGTTGCCTCACATTGCTGGATGGTGAGCTGGCACTGGGGAAAATTCCTTCCATTGTGTTTCTCATAAAAAACAGCAAACATATTCACAAAAATGTGTGCATGCAAAACAAAGGAAGACAAGGAAGAAGCAGAATCTGAACTTTGCACATGGTCTGATATCTAAATAAAAACATGCATGGATTCTTTTAGTAATACGCAAAGAATATGCACTCTACATCCTCCAGTTGAGAGCAAGAACTTTGTGTTTCAAGTCATGAGATGCGGAAACATATGCTTATTTGGATACCACACACATCAGCAGATGTCAGGATCTTGTTGCCAGATATGATTAATATACACACCTTTAATAACTTAAATACAAGCCTCCACAGACACTATGATCCTCAGACACACTTTCTACCATGAGGGAAGTCAACTCCACAGAATACATCTTGTTTACACATTTATAGCTTCTTCCACATCCTTTAATTTTCTGGGTCTGTGATAGAAGTGCTTACAACCACATGGATCTTATTTCCTGAGGATGAGGAAGTCATCATAATTTAAAGGAAACAGGAATATTAGCTCCGGACAATGCTCTATGGGGTACAATTAACTATCTTTGTGTCATAACTATTTTAAGATTTCCACCGCTGGGAACAAAGGCTTTTTTGGTAGCACAGTTTCAGTGTGCATTGCAGCTGTGCAGACACAATCCAAGATACAAAAATGGTTAACAGTAAATGAAGAAAATCTAGCTATTCAGCCTTATTTGTCCAAGTGCCAAGGGATCAAGAGGAGAAAACCAAAGTATTTACAGTACTCAAGATTGGTGAACAGTAATAATTAGAATTTTGCCACTGAACTGCATTAGAAAACAGAAAATTAGAAAATAGGCATATGCACTTTTCAGCATATAGCTTCTTCTTATAATATACTCATTTTTGAAAATTTTGGGAAATGTAAAAACCTTTTCAAATCTTTGACTATGAGAAAAAGCTTATGAAATGCAGGTGAAGGAAGTATCATGCTTCACTTCAGCATGCTACTATGCACGGCGCATAGTCGCCTGCTATGAACTTCCTTTGGAAATTAGCTTCTCTTCAAATGCCTACAGCACCTTCAAAGAGATTTTTGTCAGGAGTGTGGCAGCAAGAGAAGCAAACTCTACTTTCCATCAAGGTTTCTCAGCAAATCACTTGCCTGCCATTTATATGACATAAAAACTGCACAGTTAAAATTCTGTCCATGCAATTAATATCGCATCTTATTTAGCCCCAACTGTGGCATTTTTGAACCTGGATTGTGTTGCCTATGCCACTGTCCACCAATTCACATTTCTAAGCTACTTCACACTCACAGACACATATACAGACAGAGAGCAATGTCTCAGCTTTTTCTCTGTAAGATGCCAGAAGGCACATGTTGGAGAGCAAACACATTTAAAGAAATATAGAACACAGGACAAACTTAATTTCCCAGAGCTTTCCATTCAGTCCAATGGGAACAAATCTATTTCCCAGTTTATACTGATGTGAACAAACTAGAAGACTCATATTATGATAAAAACTAGGACTCCACTGGGCTACAGTCCATAACTGACTTCCTTTGGGAATTACTCAATTAAATAAATTTAGTATCATTTCAGAGCTGAAGGCCTGGTGATGCTCAACAATGAAATATTATTGTTAAACCAGGAAACTGAATTTTTTCCACAAGTCTTATTTTTCCACAATTCCTCCAAACCCTTAAACGGGTAATTTCCTCCAAAGAATTCCAATGAAAATGGCTGGTTTTAATAGGAAATAGAATGAAAAGTAAGAAATCCTACAAGGTCAAGTATATAAATATTTCTCTTGGCTACATTTTTTGTGCTCTGTAATACACATCCTATGAAGTCAACTTTCAGGTTCAACGATTACAGCAAACAATCCTATTCCAAGAGAAAAAAGCCAAGTAAAGAGCAAAACCTGGAATAAATATAATAGTCAATTATTACTCAAAATTTTTCAAGTACATCTGGCAGAGATTGTTGAAATATATCAATTTATCAATTCCTCTAAATCTGCTCCCTCCTCACATTGGCCTGCCTCCACTATATTAATAACCTAACAATTTCTTCATTAGTTATAATAAACAGGATTACAACTAAAATGATCTATATAAGTATTATTTGTCAGGTCAGTTTGGAACCACAGGCATGAACTGAATAGAACATTTACATAACCCTTTCCTTCTAGCGCATCTAGTTCTGTGTATATAGTTTTCAAGACCATGATTAGAGATGGACTGTCAGGACAACAGTGCTAGCTATTCTAGCTAGGAAGCCTTAGCTGGGTGGTTTGAAAGTGAAAATTGAGAATATAAGAACCAACAAACCAATTTAAATGCCAGTTTAGAAAACAAGTATCAATTCACAGTACCACCAGCGTATCTGTACCCTAAGATTCGATAACAAAAAATTTCCTTGTGACTCAACTAAAGCAAAGCTGTAGATCAGTGGTTCTCAACCTGTGGGTCCCCAGATGTTCATGGACTTCAGCTCCCAGAAGCCCCAGCCACTATGGTCAATGCTCAGGGCTTCTGGGAGCTGAAGTCCACAAACATCTGGGGACCCACAGGTTGAGAACCACTGCTGTAGATGATGGGGACAAGACAAAGAAAGGGCTTTCTCAGTTGGTACTCCCAGATTATGTATATCTTTGCCCTCAAAAAGTGTTTCTCAGTATGATAAGTTTCTTCTGGTATAGGCAAGCACAGGCTTTAGAAGATATGCCTAATGTTTTATCAGTTGCAGCTGTAATTTTTATAGTATTGTGGTTATTTCAGATGCCAGTGCATTTTATTATTGGCTTAAATTTCTATTAGCATCCCCTTCCAACAGGGTGAAGACACCAGAAGAATGAGACACAATGTTTTTTCTATAAATAAATAAAACACTGAGTGGGAGAAACTTGCACAGGAAGAAATCAATATTTACTTCTTTCATAAGGGCATTTGTTTTATAAAAATTCAGTAGCATCAGAACCAGCGGAAGAGTAAACAATTCAGCAGTTGCTGTTGTTTTAATTGCATCTCTATCTACATTAGACACAGAAGCCAATAAAGTAAAGGTTGTTTGGTATACTTCGGCTATCAAATAAACACATTTCCACCACCATTCTTTTTCTATGCTATTGGTGTTCCCTTTAAAATCATAGTTTGGTAGCACGTAAGCAGGTGCCGTCTTCCACAGAGAAAATGTAATGGTGAAAACAACTTCAAAGAATAACTCTACTTTTACATTCAAGCAGAGAAGCCAAAGAAGGTCTTTTATATTTCACTGTAAATCAGTGAAGCGAAAAGGAGTTGTAGTTTTGAAGAGCACTGAAGAAGATCCTAACAAAAGAGATAGCACTGTACTCATATACACCATGAGGAGAGAGGAGCTACCTGTTTTTACAACACTTGCAATGGATGTGAATCTAAACTTTATTGTATGTAGTTAAAGGTCTTTACACTATATAAAATATAACATATAAAATTAAATTTAAAATATTAAACATGACTTTAAAATAATTTTACAGACCCCTATAAACCCATCGAGCAAGAAAGTGTAAAATCAATACTTATGCTATAATGGGTGCCTTAATGAAATGAGCACTTAGTTTCTTAGCTGACAATGCAAATTAGGCTACTGAATAGGTAAAAAATTGCCAAGTATTAGCTAACAATTCTACCACAATTTTCTAGGGTGTGCGATGGATGACAATTTTTTTTTGGTCTAGAGTCTGAATAAAGTCAGAGAACAGCAAGTAATACAATAAGTCAGCAGTCTGGTTACAACAATATACACAATTCTTTTTCATATAATGTAATCGGAGCACCCTAGAAATCTCCCTTCAAAAAATGTATACTTCTGCTGGAATCCATAAAAGCAATTTGGACCTGAGTAAAGGTCAAAGTTTCAAAATACTATGGCCTCACGTGGTTGACCTGTATCTCTGCGTGGAACACTGTAAGTGCAATGGTTGCAGTGGTAGAACACTGTGTGTCCTGCTCAGCTTTGTTTTGCTGAGCAAGAAAAGAGGAGAATTAAGGCAATACGTGAGAGAGAAAAATAAAACCATCTCCTACATAAGAATACCACAGACAGGTTAGTGCATGCTAAGAAGGCTCAGCTTATCCACAAAGTTCTCTGTAAGGTGACTTGCACGCACACCACTAAAGAACACAGTTCTCTATGAACTTACACCATCCTCTGGCATATTCAACTGTGTAGTAATCTTGTTCTCTGCAATTAAGTGAGGATGACATCTATAGAAATACCATGTTCAGAAGGAAGACTGAGACATTTACTAACAAGTAAGCCCAGCTGAACAGAATACGGGACTTACTTCTGGGTAAACGTACATAGAATTGCATTGTAAAATTATTTGGGGGGTGCAACTTAACCTAGGAAGTTTCAAAATGCAAAAAAAAAAAAAATTAAAATGCACAAAACCTCTAGTAAAATCTTATTCACCAGGGCAAAAACTTTTGAAATTATGTATTCTTACATAAGAGTATGAAATAAGTGAAGATTATTCCCTAAACTCAACTGTGTTTAGAGAGGTTTCAAGGGAACATTTTTTGAGACAGACTACTGAAATCAACAAAAAGTTGCAATTTGACCTCACGGAACCCCATGCAGCCAAAGTGTGCTGGTCAGCTCTTAAACTCTAATAAGCAGCTTCCCTTCTTAACATGAAAAATAAGCTCTTTCAGTGCACAAGATAATGCCTTTCATTAACCAGTCCATACAGTCATACTGAATAGGTGGGAGCTAACTAGGTATCAGGTCAAAATGAAATCAATTCAAAAAAGGCAGAGGGGGCAAATCAAATAAGCACATATTATTTATATTGGCTCTGGCCATCAGAAAATAGGGAACTGCCTTACACTGACTGGCAGCGGCTCTCCAGGGTTTCAGGCATGGTATTCTACTAGCCCTAGTTGGAAAGGCCAGGGATTGAAATTGGAACCTTCTGCTTATTAATCAAGGCATGGTTACCTCCTTCATATCCTATCCATTTTCCATCAGCGTCCTCCTACTACCAAATATACTTAAATTAGAATTGTTCCACCTGACAATTTTTATGTGCAATTCCCCCCATATGATATGCAGTACCATATCCACTCCATAATATGCAGTATTATCACAGGGCATGGTGTTTTAAAAGGCAGGTGCTACCTGTTGAAATTCATGAGGTCGCCATAACTTGACAGGCAACTTGAAGGCACCTATATACATACATACCTGCTGCAAGGAGCTTTTGATCTATAAACTGGCATGGAGAAACAGAGGAAGTGAAGGAAAAGGTAAACAAGGAAACAGTGTACTGTTATTTCACTGCGTACATTCAGGTCAAAGACTGCTTAGGCCAAAGGGTTTGCAAATTATAGGGCTGCGCCAAGGTCTTCATAAAACACCTTCCTGTGGCCATGCTGGCTGGGGGATTCTGGAAACTGCAATCCAAAAAAAGAAAACTTTCCATGCTCTAGTAGGCATTTGAATGAAGAGAAGTAGTATCATGTAGGAGTTCTTGGGGGTAATTTCAATCACACTGAGTAGCAAGGAAACGGGACAAAGTCTTTTGAGGAAGCAGGAGACTTTCAAAGGGTCCCATGGGCATAACTATCATGGCCGTATGTTGTGATATGAAGGACAGTAAGTAAGTGGAAGGCATGGCAATGGAGGCCTCTCAAGGTGATGGCATTTACCACTCCAAACAGACCTACTTTCATCTTCTGAGTGCAGAAAGATCAAGCCTGGCTAGTGATCTCAAGTGGGGCTGGGATGGAATACTACCTGAAGCCTGCTGAACTATGAGTAGCAGTCAGAGTTATCAGTAGTGGGCTAGATGAACCAAGGGTCAAATACAGTAAAAGGCAGCTTCCTACGTTCCCATATTTGTACTAGATCTGAACATCAACATAAGAATAGTGTGGGGATTTAAAGAGAGGCCTAATGTAATTAAAGCAATAAAAGAATTGTGCTGGAACACCAGGGAGCAGAAAGTGCAAAAGTTTAGATAAGGCTGGAATGCAGACCAGTGTTTGCAGACAGAAAGGCTGTATTTTTGTAATCTTCTGAATCAAAGAAGTGGTATGACTTGGCTACAGACTGAAACCAGATAATACAGAAGAGAGAGGTGTCTGGGAGAAAATATGAGAAGTTGGTCTTGAGCATAATGCATTGGATCCAGACTTGACCCCAACAAAGGTTCTACTGGTACTGTACTAAGGGATGGACAGCATTTTTTTCCAATTCTCTCCCAAGCCTTCAACACCACCATAAAAGTGTGGTACGTAGCACTGTGAGCTGGATAGGGAATGGCAAAAAAGCCCACCCTTTCACCCACCAGAAGCTCTCTTGCATTCCAGGTATGAACAGAGGAATCTCATCTCTCAACTAAGAGACAAGTCTGGATCTAACCTTCTGAGTCTGGAGTGAAAACACATCAAGTAGAAATAACAGATAGCTGGCTGGAGATGGGGACTAGATTGAGGAAACCAGTTAAGAAGCAGAAAGATAGAACTGGGTGTCATATGTGCACAGGTGGCACTGCAAACCACTGGATTTAATGAAATCAATCAGAAATGGTGCGTGTGTGAAGAGAATAAAGAATCAAGAAGAGATGCTTGAAGGATATAAACAAAAGAAGGGAAGCAAACAGATTCCACATTTGGAAAAACTGAAAATACTGAAGAGGTAGAAGGAGAAGATTCTTTCCCACATTTCACTCTTTGCCTATCATCCCAGACACATTCTCTCCATGTTAACATATTCAAACAGTCCTGTATTTATCATCTCAGAAGTAAATCTGTTACTCTGAAATGTGGCTGACCCAGGGGTCCACCCATAATGCCAGTAGCTCCACTTCACAATGGGAAATTAATTAGGTCAAAAACAGGGGGCCTGTGAGATAGGCATAACTTAATGAGATCTACCACTTAGGTTTATGAGGTCCTTGCAGGAAAAAACCAGCTGGAGATTCCAAATGTAAAACAAAATGTGTTTTATTGAAAGAAATTCACACAAGCACACAAAGATCCAAACACTCACACACGCACACAAGGACTAGCCAAAGGTAAAGAAAGGAAAGTGTGGCTTGAGGACTTTCAGGGTTGAGGTGATATTTACCAGCCCAGAGAGGAAGCGGCAAAGAAAGAAGCAATGTGGCTTAGGTAGGCACCTAAGGACAATTCTTGTTCCAGAATCAGACAGACAGCATGGCGTTCAGAAAAGTGAGAGACTGTACTCAACTGCTCAAAATCAAGGACTCTTATACCCTAAAAATATCCTGCAGTTATGCATGTGAATCACACTTCTAGCCAAGCAGACAATGGGAGTTGCAACACAATGAAGTCCAGACAGAGTTAATGGTCTTAGTGTTTAGGTGACAAAAGGATAGTGGCTGTCATAATAGGTCAGTATTGTGGAGAGGTTGGGAAGACAATAGGAAAACCTCCAGGTGTGTGAGATCAGAACTAAGACAATCACAATTTTGGTGTGGATTTCCCCTTTCAGCTCTGAGATGTCCAACTTGTTAGCTTAAGCCTATTGTCTTGAGAGTGGCCACGCAATTAGCCTGACAGTGACTTTGGTTTCTGCCTATGAGGTGGGTGTGGCTGATCTGCCTTGTTATCTCACATTTACAGTCAGTAATCTGCCTCTTCTAGCTTGACTTTCCAGTCACCTAAGGTATAATTCATATCAATGCCAATTAATATTGCCAATTAAATAATATTTGCCAATTAAACCATGCCAATCATGGGGGTGGGGCTGTAACAAATCCCACTGATTTAATTGGAATCTAACACCAAGCATTATAAGAGGATGGCAGCCGCAGGGGGTAAACAGGGTCACTGCCAAGTGTGAAGTGGAGCACTATGATCTGCATCACTGTCAGAGCTATCACTGCTGTTCTCACAAGTCAAGTTTAAAGCAAATGATGATCAGTCAACTACTATTAGTACATAAAAACATAACCCTAAATGCTACACTTTTGAACCCATTTACAACAGAACAATTAGGGAAAATTCAAAAGGAATTTCAGGATCTTCTGCCAACAACCGTATATTTGGCTTATGGGATGATTAGAAAATAAACTTATAACAAGGCTTCTAATGGATGTTATATTCAGCTCTGTTTTATTTCACATCAACATCTCTGATTAATACAGTAATTTTGTCATCACTGTAAGACCACATTGTACAAGAACAGTTTGCTAGCAGCTTATAGTATGCTGTATCATTTACAACTTTTGTGTGATGTTCTGTAACATACAGATCTCTAGGTGGCTTGCAATAAATAATATGAAAATAATGAAACTCTCTGGGAAGGCTGTTACATAACTGGAGTATTCCCACTAAAAGACCCACTTCCTAGTAGTCACCTCTTCACATTATTCAGTGGACACACTCTGGACAAGATTCTAGCCAGTTTTTGAGGAGTGGAATGCTCTGCCAACATGAGTACATCTGATTGCTCATGTATCCCAAAACAAATCGGCAGCATCTGCAGCCACGTTCAGTGCTTGGCTCCATCAGAATTTTGGAACCAAGGCAAAATTGGTGGAGAACGTGTGCCTTTTCAACAACCAACTTCCTAAGCCACTCCTCCTGTACCACCTTCCCTCTAAATAGCCAGGCACTGAGGAACGAATTAGGAATAGATCCCACAAGCCAGTGTTGAGAGGCATCCATCAGGCGGTCACCTCCTCTTCAGGAGGTAGCATGTTAGTGACACAAATGTCCCAGGCAGCCTGTCACAAGAATGAGAGCTATTGCCCAGCAGCGTGGTACAAGTTAGCAAAGCAACACAAGGAAGAGTTAAGAAAAAGCAAGGCTTATTTCTTTTGTAGAAATAGGTCAACACCTTGTAAAGGTCCAAAGTGAGACGAAACACATTTCCTAGCACCCACCTTATATGCATTAAACGGGCAGGTTTCCTCATTAACACTTAATTCAAAGAGCATCCTCTGTGTCTGGCATCTATCAACATTTCCAAGCAGTCCCAATTTGTTTATCATTTTCTGATCGCATGTGATATTCAACCAACAGAAACTGAGGTGTTGCTTACTTCAGAGAGCTTGTTACCTTAAACAACTAATGTAATTAACAGTTGCAAATCAAGGAGGAAGCTCCCTTTCTTATCTAGAATGTTTAAAAAAAACACAGAATGGAGCCAAGGCTCTTAAATCTGTCTAGCCTACATATAGCCTCCATTATAGGGAATGCACATCTCAAGACCTTTGAGTTCAGGGTGGAAAAAGGGACACCTCTCAGCTTGAGCAGGTAGAAAATGAAACCACACAGGGAGTAACAGAAATGGGAACTGAAAGACCCTCCGAATGTTGAACATCTACTCAAATAATTCCTCCCAATTGGCTATCCTGGGTAGGGCTGCTGGGAACGGCAGTTCAACGACATCTTCTTGAGGACTGCTCAATTCCCACACCTGTCCTACAGGATCCTGGCCTTTAGTAGGGCATCTGGTTGTTTGAAATAGCAACTTTTTATTGCAATTTACCTGTTAGGTTACTAAGCATTCACATGCTGAGAAACTACAGTAAGACAGCTTTTTACAGAAGCAAGAACACCACGACAATGAAGCAAGAACAGTCAGTGACAAGAATGTCATTCTATATATATTAAACTGCTACCTGATTGATGTGAGACACTTATTAGCACCATCTTATCTCATCAGCTCACCGAAAGACAAATTATCACAGTAACCTCTGACAGAACAGATAAAGAGAAGCCTGTTGTTATATCAAACAGCTCACCTTATTTGTCTCTGGCATTCTCCTGGAGACCAAGTGACTGGCTCTATTCCACACAAGAATGGAAAACAGTCACAGCAACAAGATGTGGCAGCAGGAGATCTGTGACCGAGCCTCCCTTCTCTCACCACACATTTTTTAAAGAAAAAAGAAGGACAAATGCACCAGAGAAGGAGACTCAACAAGGCCACAGAGCTGAGGGTGGATACATAACTCCCATACATTTCCCTCAATACAAACAACACCACAGAGATTGCAGTTCCCACAGAGAACAAAACATGAAGTACCTATGTAATGATCAGTGCCACACTGCACACTTCATAAAATACCTGCACCCAGTTTCACACCAAACCACAACAGTATTTCCTGTTTTCCATAGTTCTAATGTGACTTCAATTAACTCTATAGATTGCAGTTCCTGCCACTCTCAAGATTCCCCCATCTCCAAAGCTCTGTTTTTATTTTCCATTATTCAAGTTCTACGCATAGGGTTAGAACCTTATAGGAACAGCAAACAGAAAAGCATGTCTTTTTTTAAAAAAAAAATCTTCCCTCTGTTCTATATCTCTTCCACATAATAAATCATAAACATTTAATTTCCTCAGATATCATAAAATAAGGGTTTCTAATTCAAATAAATGTCTCATATGTTCACATCCAAACATGTTAACTCTATTTTGACAGAAGCTGTTAGGGAGAAGAGACATGTGGAACTAAGAGCTTAAATGTTTTCTTGGAAAGAAACCAAATTAGGCACATCTGGTTTGGAGCATGTGTTAACATTATTACAATGCTGGCAGACTCATGGAGTTAGGATGCTCAAGTCTGCACTTAGCAGTAAAAAATACTTACCTCATCAAGATTATTTGTGGTCACTTCCTCTATACAGGGATCCTTGCTTCAAACCAGAAATACGAAACTACTGTACAAGAATTGTTATTTCCTCTGAAACTTGTATCAATGTCCTGGAGAAAGGAATTATGCCTTTGACTTGAGTCTTTCTATTCACCATCAAATTTAAAAAACCACAATTAGAGAGTAAGGCTGAAATGCCCAGTAAAACACTACAATAAATCAATCTTTTTTTATTTTTCCCACTATGGTTTACTACATTTGCAAGGGTGCACATCACATCAACGGAGACGTGGCAAACTGAAACAGCTGTGCAAACAGAACTCTTCAAGCTTTAGATCTGGGTGGGAATCATGCTGTCCTTATGATGTTGTCCAACCATCACTCTCTTCAGATCTAGCCAGCCTAGCCAGAGGTATGGAATGTAGTTCAACAACTTCTAAAAGGATCGGGCAATTCCCACTTCTCCCATATCAAATCATCATATCCGTGGGAACATTATGTCCTTGGGGAAGGGCAAGGAATGATAGTCTTAAAAAGTAAAATGCCTTGGGAAACCTCTAATTTAAATACTGCTTCAATAAATTATCTACCTTGAAATACCATGAACTCTGCAGGCTTACTAGCAAGCAAGTCCTATCAAAATTCTGTAGAACATCTATGTAAAATACTCATACCTTCCAGGAGTATTTGAAAGGCTTCCAAACACACTTTTGCATACAAGATGCAGCTGCTTCTGCTGGATGTAGGAAGTACGAACTCCAACTTTAATCAAAAATAGTTAATAAACAAGAATAATCAAAGACAACAGTAGACTTTTTCTTACTGTATCTGAATGCATAACTTATGCAACTCCCAGAATCCCTCAGCAACAGAGCCACTGACCATGTCGGCTAGGGGATTCTGGGAGCTACAGCCCAAAAAAGTAATTCTTCCAAGTTCTGATGAACCTTCACTCTATATGAGCACATGCTAAACTTTTGCTACACAATATAGCTAAAATCACTAACAATAAAATTGTTGAGCATAAGATCATTTACGTGGCCTTTAATCAATTTTTTCTCAGGAATCAAGTGTAAAATTATTTTCAGAGGCCTAACATTCTATATAAGTTTCTTTATTAGTAATGATTGCCTACTGTCTTTTTGGTATTGTATCTACTGTCTTTTTGGTATTGTGTCTTTTCCCTAAAACATCAAGGTCTGTCTGATGGGATGCTATATGAACCTAAATACAAATGACCTCTCATAAACTTTAATTAATTTTTTTCCCCTTTAAATTCAGGTTTTAAACACCAGTTATCGTGGCAGAGCAGGTCAGGGAGACATTGCATACAAATGGTTTTGGGTATGTCACTTTCACTGTTGGTTCCTCACAATGACACTTTGTGGGGACTTAAAAACAAAAACATTTATAAAATCAAGTTATAACCTAGACAAGTGGTTTAGATCTCTCGTGCAAGCCACCAGGAACTATCTATTCTGCAGACCACTTGATTTAAACGCTTCCCCTTTGTTCTTCTGAGTGACTCACGCAAGTCCAATTATGTAATTATATTTACCTGAAGGAAATTAATATCAATTTCAATTAAATATATTCCCAGGTTACAAACTATGATTGTGTCTTTAGGTAGGTTGGAAGTTCATTGGTTTTAATGACTTTCTAGCACAAGCTCACATTGGCCATGCACATGTGGAAAGGACAGCATATGTATTACCTGGAAGAGCATTAAGCTTATTCTACTGCTTGCATTTGCTTTCAAATAATCTCTGTTACAGAATTAAATATCTAGAAAAGATGCATTGGGTTGTGGTGTGTGTAAGATTCTTGAAAGTTTTATACAGCAATGCATGGTTGAAGCTTTGGAACAGCACTTATTCCTATGTCTTCTTGTTCTTTCTCTGCATGTCTTGTGTTTTTTCTAAAATGAATAATAATTTTTATAGCTTTATCTTTTAAACAGAAGTTTAAAAAGGCATGGAAGACACCAATACAGCACAGAGAAGGTAAAATGCTTTAAAAATTGCATCTGTGGAACAGAAGTTGTATGCACCAGTTTTGTTGAATCCAGTTGTTCTTACATCACACTTATTGTTTTTCCCAACCAACCAATCAGCGGACCTACTGTTTGGGCAAATGGTATCCTATCTACTTAATACCCCAAATATGCCTCCTACAAAGTAGAGGGTTAAAAGCATGCCTAGATCTTGCAAGAGGTGAGGATGGGTAGCAACCTAGATGCAACTGGCTCTATCCTTGGTGATCCCTTGGCTTCACTCCACTAGTCCAAGTGTATATCACTGGCCTGTGCTCTCAGAAACTCATGTTCACAATCCAATGGTAATGATTTATTATCACCTAAAAGTAAATTTTTTCCACCAGCCCCTGGTTGAAGGCGCTTATCACACACATCTTAGAGGTAACAAACAAGAGAAATACAGAGGCCATTAGGAAAAAATAAGGCTTGGGAGAAGCAAAGTACACATACCAGGAAACAAGATTTGCTCCTATACAATCTTTATGCTTCTAAAGTACTGGGAAATGTCAACCTATTGGCTCATTTATTGGTACAATAAAGGACTTGTTTTTTCAACAAGATTTCCTACTCTTTCTCCCCTCAAAAGTACAATTTTCCAACTCCATAGTGAAAATCCCAACAGAGCATGTTAAACAGAAATACTAGTATATATAAAAACACACACACACATACACACCACAATTAACCAACAGTTCATTTGCCTTACCATTGTGTTTACTTGGAGATTTACTTGTCAAACATACATTATAACAAATTTATGAGCTGAAAAGTAAAAATACAGCTACATTGCTTTAAAATTAACCCCACCAACATAAGAAGAGCTGGCAAAAAATATGTTAGGATGGGGTTACTTATAAGAACACTGCTAATTCTTTTCATGTCCCTAACATGGGAGCAAAAAGCTTTCCAGTCCTTCTGAAGAACCCTGACCCTCCCATGCATCCAACTAAAATAACCAGGTTTTCAAAACAGCAATAGGAACAATTGATATTCATGGTGCATAATATCTAGAAGTGGCTATTAAGAAACTTGTGTTCAACCTAAATATCAATAAATATATTGATTTCCATTAACTTAGCCAATAATTTCCCAGGAAAATTGACATATTGCCCAGTCTCCACCCGTAAGTTAAATAATAAGATTTTGTGAAAATCCACACTGCTTTTCTTTTTTTGGACATGCATCAACAAGCCTATCAACCATCTTCAATCTTGTCAAAAAAAATGTGTGTCAACTATTAGCAAAGTTCAAAGTAACCTGACTCTCAGATTTGGTTAGATTTACAGAAATCCTCTCATCACTCTCACATCCCAAATCTCTGGTGCCTGGTTCAGTCTAAGGCCATTTCCGCACTACCCTGTTATAGTGCTATTATTCCACTTTCAATATCCTGTGGAATTCTGGGGTTTGTAGTTTGCCGAGGCCAAAGAACTTGCTCTCTGGCTGAGAATTCTAAAGGCCCCTCCCTAAGCTGCAAACCCCAGGATTTGACAGGATGTTCAAAGTGGAATAATAGCACTATAAGAGAGGAGTGAGGCAATGGCTTCAGTAAGGGACAAACTTTCTGGCCTTCGAATATAGGGCATCTCTTACGATAAGGAACACCTGGCCGCCCCTCCTACAACACAGACACTTGTCAGATAGATCTGCGTGCTAGCTGGGCTTTTTGTCCTCCCCGTAGGCCGAACTCTGAGCCGCCCGAGGGTCTGCGTGTGACTGTCGCACATCACGGAGCGCGGGGATCGCCGTGCGCGTCACGAGGGCTCGGCCAGGCACCTGTTCCGTGCGCTCGCCTCCCGCGCCCAGAACCCGGGCAGCTCCACACCTGGCGGAGGCGGCCACTCTCCTGACACTTCCACTTTCGTCATCTGATCCGAAGCGGCGCTTTCCCACCACGAGCCTTTCGTACCTGCTGCCTTCAGGCGGCGTGCTTACGTCAACAGGTAAGGCGCAGAGAGCGCAAAGCCGGGCGCTTCCTCCTCTCCTCCTCCCGCGCTCTCGCTCTGGGAGGCGAGCGAGCGCTTTTTGCTCACCTTACGGGGGAAGCGGGGCTTGCCGGCTCCTTGGCGGGGCTTTCCGCCGCTTCCTCGGCGTCAGGGCGGGCAGTTGCGCTGCTGCTGCTGCTGCTGCTGCTGCCGCCGCTGCCATTGCTGGGATGGTAGGCTGTTAACACGACTCCCTGGGAAGCAGACCAGCGGCTCATGGCGGGAGCGGTGGCATAGTGGCTCGCCGGGGTCCGACTGAACGCTCGGCGAGGCCGGGGGCGAAGTTCCTGCCTCGCCCGGCTCCTTGAGCCTCATTAGCATCGCGCGGGCCCTC